>MU223714.1:2023953-2054716 GCA_018584345.1 Thuja plicata | reverse complement strand
CTGGGAGTGTAGGGAAGGAGCACTGGAGGTTCCTGACCATAGACTGCTTCATATGGAGTCATTTTAGAGGCAGTGTGGTAAGAGGTATTGTACCACCATTCAGCTAAAGGAAGCCACTTGGCCCACTAATGTTGCTGTTCGAAAGTGAAGCAATGAAGATAAGTTTCCAAGCATTTGTTGACAATTTTGGTCCGACAATCGGTTTGTGGGTGATAGCCCAAACTCATCTTCAGTTTGGTGCTAGTTTGCTGAAATAGTTCAATCCAAAAATGACTGGTAAAAGTTGCATCACGATCTGAGACAATGGAAGAAGGGAGGCCATGAAGACGAAAGATCTGGTCCATGAAGATTTGTGCAGCTGAGGAGGAAGTATAGGGGTGGCTGAGGGCACAAAAATGACTATATTTAGAGAGATGATCAACCACAACCAAGATCACTGTCTTGCTGCCTGATTTAGGAAGCCCTTTAATGAAATCCATAGAAATATTAGTCCAAATCTGTGTAGGGATGGGCAATGGTTCTAGCAAGCCAAGAAGGAGGGTCGTTTCACCCTCGTGGAGTTGGCAGGTATCACATTCAACCACCATCTATTGAATCATCTATTTCATTCCTTTCCAAAAGAAGTTTCGCCTTGCCCGCTCATAAGTTTTGAGGAATCCTGAGTGCCTTGCCGAAGGAGAAGCATGGAGTTCATAAAAAATAGCCTGTTGCAGATCTGGGTTCTGAGGAACCACTAGATGGCCCTTGTATCAGAGAGAAGCACCATCCCAAGAGTAATGCAGTACAGTAGAAGGATTATTGGCTAGCTAGTGAATGAGTTGAGATAAACAAGAGTCATTGACATAACCATGTTGAACAGATGCTAACCAATTGGGAATTGGCATAGAAATAGCTGAAAGGGAAGCTTGATCATCAAATGTGCGAGAAAGAGCATCTACCACAATATTGTGCTTCCCTTCTTGTAGGTGATCTCATAATCATACCCCATGAGTTTTCTGACCCTTTTTTTTTTTTTGTAGGGGAGGATACCCGTTGCTCCAGGAAGTATTTCAGACTTTGGTGATCGATCCTGATGCAAAAATGACTCCCTAGGAGGTATGGCCACCACTTCTGTACAGCATGAAAAATAGCCATCATTTATTTTTCATAAGTAGAGAGGGCTAGATTATTACCAGAAAGGGCTTTTCTAGTGAATGCAATAGGATGGTCATCTTGAAGGAGAACAACACCCAGTCCATTTCCGCAAGCATCACTCTCAATAGTGAAGGGCTTGGAAAAATTTGGCATAGAGAGAACATGTGTACTGCACATAGCTTGTTTCAGTTGTTCAAATGCATTCTCAGCAACATGGGTCTAGGTAAATGCATCCCTTTTTAACATAGTTGTCAATGGTGTTGCAATCTTCCCATAATTCTTGACAAACTTGAGGTAATAGCCAGTCAGCCCCAAAAAACCTCAAAGGCTCTTGAGAGTTTTAGGATGCGGCCAATTTTTCATGGCATCTATTTTTATAGGATCCACCTGAACCCCTTGGTGTGCAACAATATGCCTGAGATACTCCACTTCCTCTTGGCCAAAAACACATTTAGATAGTTTTGCACAGAGTTGATGATCAGAGAGAAGTTGCATTACAAGCTCCAGATGATGGAGATGCTCAGCCCAGATTTTGCTATATATGAGGATATCATCAAAGAAGACTAGAATGAATTTCTAGAGGTATGGCCAAAATATTTTATTCATCACTGCCTGAAATGTTGAAGGAGCATTAGTGAGGCCAAAGGGCATGACTAAAAATTCATAGTGACCATCATGTGTGTGGAAGGTTTTTTTAGGTATATTCTCCTCATTAACCCGAATTTGATGATACCCAGAACGAAGATCCAACTTGGAGAAAAAATGAGCCCCATGAAGCTCATCAAGAAGTTCATCAACAACCGGAATGGGAAACTTATCCTTTATAGTGAGATGATTAAGTGCTCAAAAATCAATGCAGAGTCACCATGACCCATCTTTTTTGTGGACAAGAAGAATTGGAGAAGAAATGGAACTGGTACTAGGGTGAATAATACCTTTCTTTAGTAAGTCACGAACGAGCATCTCAATTTCATTCTTATGATGAAATGGGTAGCAGTAGGGCCTGATGTTGGGAAGAACACTGCCAGGAAGGAGCTAAATATGGTGGTCCTCTAGGGAAGAAGGGGGTAATCCCACAGGTTTAGAAAATACACCTGAATACTTATCCAAAATTTGTTGGAGATCTGTAGGAGTACTAGAGACCGCTAATGGCTGCATCTGAATGGAATGGAGCTGAGCGATGACACCATGTGAATTCTTCTTAAGAATTTTTTCCATATGATGTGAAATGATGATGCTGAGAGACCCCAGCTATAAGCCTTTCAAAGTGTGTTGTTGCCCATTGGCTGAAAAGTGCATCCAAAGTTTAGCAAAATCCCATAAAATGGGGCCAAGAGTGCGTAACCATTGGGAACCCAAAACCACATCACAGCCACCTAAGGGAAAGGAAAACATGTCAGAGCACAGGTTATAATCTCCAATAGAGAGATGCACATTGTGACATTTCCCTTTGCAAGGTAAAGTGCCCCCATTGGAAATCATGACTTCAAAGCTAGAGTAGGGATGGACAAAGCAATCAGCCTATTTGTCTATTCAGAGGTCAATGAAGTTATGAGTGCTACCAGAATCAATGAGTATTGTAAGAGGGATCTTCTTGAAGAAACCCTAGACCTGCATTGTTTGTGGAGTAGTGACTCTTGCCAAAGCATGGATAGATATCTCTGGTTGAGCTTCTGGCAAAGGAGGTTCAGGTTGTTGAGGCTCAACCTCATCGTCCACTATTTCGTGAGCATCTACATATTCTTCCAGTTTAGGTGGAGAATCCACATCCAAAAGATAGAGCTTTTGCTGAACACATCTATGGCCCCGGGACCATTTCTCATCACAATTATAACAAAGCCTTTTTTCTCGCCTTGCCCACATCTCTATTTCAGACAAGTGCTTGATAGGAGTAGTTCTGGGAGTTGGCATGACTTGAGGGTTGTGAGAACCCCTATTTCTGAATGGAACAAAATTGGATCTGGAACATTGTGGAGAACTAATCTTGTCCTCCACTAACTTAGCCAACCCAAGGGCTTCCATCATTGTATTGGGTCAGAACATTTTTACTTCAGAGCGAAGTGCATCCTTTAGACCACTGACAAAACAACTTTGAAAGAATTCATCAGACAATCCCTCTGTGTGATTAGCTAATTTTTCAAACTTTGTCTGGTATTCTCTTACAATGCCTGTTTGGCACAATGTAGTGAGTGCTCCTATGAAGTCATCAAAAGCACTAGGGCCAAAGTGCTCCAAAAGGAGTGTACACAATTCTGTCCATGTTGGGTCTACATTAGCCTTGATGTACCAACGGAACCATTGAAGAGCTTCATGTTCCAAATGAGAAAATGCAAGCGGGACTTTGTTGTTATCCAAAGTATTATGCAAGCTGAAATACTATTCTGCCCTGTAAATCCATCTAGTCGGATCAGTACCATCGAAGTGAGGAAAATCAAGCTTTGGTCCATGAAAATTGCCAGAAGAGAACCCAGCGTCTCCAGAATGGTTTCGGTTCATGGCTAAATGCTGAAGGGTGAGGCCGAGAAATTTGTCATCCAGATCTTGAAGTTTGGTTTTGAGGGATGCAAGTTCTTCCTCCATGATTTTTGCTCCTGTACGTGTAACAACCATAAAGCTATTTTTATGGAAATTGGTAGAAAATGAGAAAAAAAAACTTTATTAGTTAGGGCAAACTTGGATTTAGGAAAAACTCATATGAGAAATGGGTGTTTGACGAGTGGTTGGACACTTTATGATGAAAAGGAAAAAATAAAAATGAGAGTTTCAGGGTTGGGGAGGCGAAATGAGATGAGCAGTCCAAGAGGGACAAGGGAGAAGAATTAGGAATTGAACCTTGTGGCCCGGTTTGGTGGCGATTGGATGAGAAGCGAAAAAGATTGGGCAAACCCTAAAATTAGATAAATGAGGGATTTAGGGCTTCGATATGTAGAATTTGGGGTAGGGTCATCAAGGAAGGAAGTATGCGGAATGGTATTTCAGGGGTTTTGAGGAACTGTGAGAGGAAATGGGAAGAAATCAAGGAAGCTATGGCTAAAAAATGGAAATTGACTCAGGGAAAATCACTCAAATACAAAATAACTGAAAAGAAGTATTGAAATAACAAGAAATATTGGAATTGAAAGGAACCTGAAGGCCATGAAGGAAAAAAAAATGACGTAATTTCCACCCAGCGAGCCCAAGAAAGTGCTTTGATACTAGATGAGAGGATCCTCCTACAACAATATGGTGAGAATGCATGAAATAACATAATATAGAGGAATAGCAGAACTCAGAGTGAATCTATTGATCACGGGCCACTTCGAGGGGGTAACCTCCTTTGAGCAAGCTCAATACAATAAATTTGTTGATGCCCATCAAAGGCCTCAACATACTCTTATATACTAAGTATGATCTAGAAAAGTAATACTACCTATGCACATGGGATCATAAAATATACTCACGGGACAACTTACAAAGCATATGCGTCCAACAACACTACACTAACAAAATAAATAGAAGGAACACACAGGTTCCTAACATGAAAAAGGAAATAAATTAAATAAAAATAAATAAAGCTCCTTTTTCTTCACACATATTCCTAAGTGGTGGGCTTTTTTCCTCTTAATCATAGCCTGTGATTTTGCCTTTGAAGATATGAGCACATGGATCAACCAAGATTTAATCTCCACCATTTCTCATTTATTTTTACCTCTTAATCTCTACGATCCATTTCTCTTTAAAATGAAACTTCTCCTTCTCATTTAGATAGAGTTTTTATGTTATTGTTATTCTGGAGGTTTGGAGAGAAATCTTGGAGGAGAGTTTGAGCATTTGAGCTTGAACCATGCAACTTCTTCTTCTTGTCTTCTTCTCTCATGCATTCATGGAAATCCATTTAGAGTAGATTCATGTTAATTTAGATTCATATTTCTTTCATAGATTAGCTTGCATATTTCCTTTCATGCATTGTTATCATATAGAATAGTTTTCATTTGCATGCATATTTGGTGATCATGGAGACTAGCATTCCTACTCTTCCTCTTTGAATCTCTCATTTCATGGTGTACTTTCATAGGCATAGCTAGGTCTAAACTGAGGGCCTTCATTACAAACCCTTGCACTCCATGAATAGGGAGCTACGAGTCATCATTTGAGACCTCATTCTTGAGCAATCTTGGATATAATGACTCATAGAAGTGTGTCACATTTTCAGCACACATATTCCACTTGTGCCTCTACCTCATTAATTTCTTCCTTTTGTTTAGGCATAGTGTTTAGTTCATGTTTTCCATTGATGCCTAGAGAATAGGGGAGATTACTGGAGAAAAGAATGAATTCTCCAGTTTTGAATGACCTTTATCTTTCTTTTTTTACCTGTTTCCTAAATCATTAGGTACAAAATGATTGGGGATATCAAAGGGTTTGGGTCCTGAGAATCCCTTTTCATTCTTAAGTGACTAGCTTGAACTCTAAATCACAAGGTCACCTTTAAATAGCGAGAGATTTTTGTGGAGAAGGACTAGGGAAAATAATGGATCTCTTAGGTAGGAAAAAGAGTATCCCCTTAAAAATACATGGATCATTTCCTTAGGTGAGAATATATTCCACCCATATTCTCATGTATTTATTTCCTTCATATTATGTTATTGCAATTGGGCATAGTAGTCGAAAAGGCCTTGATATCTTGAGCCTCAACTTTTATTCTATATTATCTACACTGCATTTTGGAAATCACATAATATGTTTTTGATATTTATACCTCCAAGATCCTAGATTATAAAGCTAGAAGTAGAAGGAAATTATGTTGAGGGATGGTAAGTTTCTTGCCAAGAAAAGTCCTCATACCCTTTTCCAACATGAAATTCAACAGTGAGGAACTGATAATCTTGCTTCATAATAAGGATAAATATCAAAAGGATGAATCATAATATAGTGTATCCATCTTCTAAATGGATGACATGCAACACCATAGAGTGAAAAAGGAAATCTTATTTAAAGATATATTTCCAAAGAGTGCACTAAATATTTGGTGAAAATGTTTTTGAGGGTCCCAAAGGGCATGCTAGAAAGTACTGTTGATCCTTAAGAAGCTCATGCCTAAATAAGGACAGTTGAGAAGTTTCATAGGTATGAGACTCATTTCTCCCTATGGAACAAAATCCATGATTTCAGAAGATGGATCTTCATTTTAATTGGTTTCAAAAAAGGGAAAGATAAATTTCCTTAAAGTGAAGGCTAGACTAAGGGGAAATGCACCAATGAAAATATTTTGTAACACTTTAAACTTATTTAGAGAGATTTTGGAGAATTTTAAACTCTTTCAAGCTAGGGATGTATCACTTGTCGAAAGAAAGGACATGATGCACTACAAATCCTCCTAGGTTGGTTACAAAACAAAGCACATGAGCTAGCAAGAATATAAAGTGCAATGTTCAAATCCTTATTGGAAGTAGCACTTGCAAGGGTCTAGTGAAAGTACATATATCCCTAGCTTCACAATAGTTGACCAGTCAAGGAATTTTTTCTATAAACGGTACAATTCATCTTCTGTATTAAAGGTAAGTGGAAGAGTAAAATGTATACATAATAGTAAATAGGTTCAAATACACAAGTTACTAGCACAAAACACATTTATAATAAAAAAAGAAAGACAACAGAGAGACAATCTCCATAATTTATTAAGAGAAAGCACTCTAAGACTGGAACAAGTGCCATACATTACAATGTAAAAATGATAAATTTTTTTTTTCAAGATTTCCCTAAGGTAAGTGCACAAAGATGGGGGACAAAAAATATGCCACTTATATTTTTGATCCCCTCAAAATTAAAATGCATACGCCATATATAGTGCACACCAAATATGTTGTGCACCATATGGATTAGAATGTTGAGCCATGTAGCTCAACACTCCAAGCCATATGACACACACCATATATGGAGTATGCCATATGAAAAAAAAAACATAAATTTGAAATTTCAAACCCTAGTTTCCATTTTCATTCTCAGTCGTGACTTGGAGTAGAAAAACGTGATTTAGGAAGGGTGTACGTAGTTTGAAGACCATTTGTTTGCTCGATTGTGTGATTACTCATCCCAAACATTCTACCAAGATGTCGAGGAGGTCAAAGAGGTGAGTTATTATATATTTTCAGCTTCTTGTTTTATTAAAATATATGTTTAAATAAGGTTTTCAATTAATTTTTGTTTATAATTTCAACAAATGAAATCCACCTCTAGAAATTCCTTAGCCTCCTCATGATGAATAAAATCCACCTCAACCTCTTTAATCTATTGAAAAACATCCACCAAAGACTCACCAAAATCTATTAAATCAAATAGAGAACAACAAAACTAAATTAGAGTCTTTGATTGGAAGGCTAAAACAAACCGTAGGAACAAATCTTGCAAGGGCATCACTTGTAACCTCACTGGAATCAATATTGAACCATGTGGGTGATGTTAGTGGGAAACTTAATATATGGTCAAACAAAAGAGAGGATAAAAAATAGTATTATGCAGACAAATTATCATATGAGGATATAAAAATGGAAAAATAACCAAAGATGACATTTGCAATCTCTTTGTAAATCCTAAATAGAATGAAACTCTTAGAACTAGTTGTTAGAGGTTTTTAATCCATTGGTACCACCATAAAGAAATAAAAAGGGATGGTTTTTTATATCCCTCCCTGTAACAATCATGAGGTTCCATCATATTTTTTGAGAAAACTCTATTGTGAGTTTGTCCTCATTGAAGATCCAAATTATTTTGATTTTATATAATCTCAAGGTAAAGGCGGGGGTCATCACATGATAGACTGGGGGAACAATGTATCCTTAACGCAGTTAGGAGGCCCACTAGAAAATTACATGTTGAACATGTTAGAGTTCCTTGTGTTGTGAAGGAACATGTTGAGGTGGACACACTAGGCACGACTAGTGCACTCACGCATACTCTCACACAATGTGCCACTACTTTAGTCCAGAGTGAGTATGGTCAATCTTTGAGGGCACATTTTTATTGGTCATGTGGATCCCTATGCACATATGGTAATGTTGATGGACAAGTAGATGATGATGGATTGATGACTGATGATTTTCTCAATATGACATTTAGCATTGATACAAAGGTAAATATTTGCAAGTTAATTTAATTCATTTGATTATATTTAATTCATAAATGAATGAAGAACTAAATTAGTATCTAATGATTATGATCAAAATTCAGGGTCAAAGTTTCTGTGGTAGTGACAGTGTTCCCCCGACTCCCTTTTTCAAAATATCATCGAGTCCACAAGTATGTATCTAATAAAGCATTATATTTATTACATGGGATTAGTATGTAATTATATGAATGGTTGTCTCATAGCTCATTGTGCATGTACATTAGTTTACTATTACACCCTCTATGTTTACAACACATAGTGAAGGACGTCATGGCACTTTCACAGAGGTATCATTATTTTCATATTAATTTGATTTACTTGATTATATTTGATTAATAAATGAATGCATAACTAAATTAGTAGAATAACTATGATCAAAATCCAGAGTCAAAGTGTTCATGATAGTGGTAATATTCCTTGACCCGCCTTTTTCACGACATCATCGAGTCCACAAGTATATATCTAATAAAGCATTATAATTATTACACATGAGTAGTACCTTATAATATGAATTTTTATCTTATACGTTATTGTGCATGTGCGTTAGTTTATTAATAAACCCTTGATGTTGACACAACACAATGAAGGACATCATGGCACTTTCACACAGGTATCACTTATTTATTACTAGTGATGTAAAAAATATTTGTATTCTTGATATGTACATAATACTCTTGTTGTTTCATTTTTCAGTTGTTGACCTTAGATACTCCTCATGTTGTTTATGACTCTTTGGCTGGTGGGGTTGTTGCAGGTATGAAAGAGAACCCTAAATTTTAATTGTTGTTTTAATGGTTTGTATTGAATTTTTTAATGATATTCATCTCTGTATTATAATTATTATTTATATTTTTGTTGTGGGGACTTGTCACTGTAGATCGTCAGTGTACCCCACTTGTGGATGAACATAGTGACTATTTGTTAGCGATAAGTGAATAATCTCTTGTATGTCATCCTATAATTCTATTTTGATGTATATTAGTTTTTGATGTTTATACTTTTGATTTTAACAGCTGGAGCTCCAGAAGAGTCTAGAGAGGAGGATAAGTGAGCACATTATATATATGATAGGATCCACTACATCTCCATCCACATGAAGTTTAAAGGAAGCTCATGATTTGTTTTCTTCCCCTCCTGGGAAAGAAATAGATTAGGGATATATATTGTACGCCTATATGGCATTATTGGACATATTTTTGTATATTGTATGTGTTGTGTTTTACATCCATTTGGATTTTGAGACCCCAATTTAAGTGTATTAGATATAATATATGTATGAAATTATTGGAAATATATATTTGGCTTCATGCCCTATGAATATTTATGGTTCATTTTGTAAGTATGCAATTCATGTCTCATGTGTATTGATGTATACTACTTCATGTTTATGTGGATGTCTTATTCTTTGTAGATTTCTCATGCCTTATATTTATGCTTGCATATATCTATGTATGTTTTTATTGTATGATTCATACTTTAGGAAATATGTATGTTTCATTCCATATAGCTTTAGTACCACTACTTTCAGCTCAAATAGTATATGCAAAAGGTGATTCAATGTACATCAATATATGACTATGCAACATAATATACTATTCTTTGTTGGCTTTGTAGTTCATTATTTGTTAAGAAAATGGTTGGACAATCTTGTGGTTGATATAGTTCCATATTAAGACTCAATTATTTTTAACATGCCTTTAATGAAATTTTGAATCATCAAGGCCAGGAAATTAACCTCTTAAACACAAAGATTTAGACCAACTAGGACCTAGGTGGATTATTTTGATGTAAATTAAGGGGAAAAATATGTCACACACACCTTAAGGAATGCACCAATATGGTGTGGTCAAAAATGTTCAAGTGATTTGTGAAGTGAAAAAGGTTGTTCCTAGTGTTTACTCACCCAATCAAAGGTGTTGGCACAAACGGTTTGATGTCATGATGAACTGTTTCAAAGATAAGCAATGTAGAAACTTTCATCTGAGCGACATTGCAAGATTTGATAAGAAATGAGACATGGTTGCCACTTTTGAATGAGGTATAATCTCGTGAAACTGATAGATTATTTTTTGGGCATGGATAACATGATCCCATAGCATTAGATACATCATTGATATGTTGCACGAGCTCCCATAAATGCTCTATCAATGTGTGACAATTTGGCACTATGTGCACCTTAAGGGATGTACTGGTACGATGTGGTCTATAAAACTAAACCAAGTTAGAGATTAAAATGAGGTTTTTTCTAGAGTTTACTCACCCAATCGAAGGTGTTGGCACAAATTGTTCAAGGCCATGACAAATTGTTTCAAAGATAAGCAATGTAGAAACTTTCAACTGAGTGACATTGCAAGATTTGGAAAGAAATGAAAGGTGGTTTCCACATTTGAATGAGGTGGAATATCATGAAATTGTGAGTCTTTTATGGAAATTTATAACACAACCTTATGGCATTAGATAGATCATTGATATATTTCATGAGCTCTGAGAAATGCTCTATCAAAGTTTGACAATTTTGGCACTATGTGCACCTTAAGGGACGAAACGAACCAGTGTGGTCTGGAATATTTGAGCAAGGAAAGAAATGAGGTTATTCCTAGGGTTTACCCACCCAAATGGAGTTATTGGAACAAATGGTTTGAGGTCATGATGGGCTGTTTCAAAGATGCACAATGATCAACTTTCAACTGAGGCACATTGCAAGATTTGGCTATGACCAAGATTGGGTTTCCAATTTTAAACAAAGTTGAATATCCCAAAAATGAGATAGGTTTTTGTAGGAAGTGGAAAAAAATTCTTTTAGCACATGAAATATTTTTGATACATCATATGATCTCTGAGAAACGATCCAAAAAATATTGTTGTTTTTGTGCTATGTGCACCTTAAGGGTCACTTAGGTTCGGAGTGGTCTAGAACATTTGAGCAACTTGAGGACTGAAATGAGGTTGTTATTGGAGTATAATCATCCAATTGGAGCTATTGGTGTAGATTATTTGAGGCCTCAATGAGCCATTTAAAATATACACAATGTCGCAACTTTCAACTAAGGCACATTGCAAGATTTGGCAACGATCGAGATTGGGTTGCCAATTTCAAACGGGGTCGAATCTCCAAAAACAAAAAGAGATTTATGTGGATAGAGGAAAAATGATCTTGTATCATCAAATGGATTATTGATATGTTGCACAAGGTCTGATAAATCTTCATCAAAGTTTGAAAAATTTGGCACTTATATGTTTACCTTAAAGGTAATGTCAGTCTGGAGTGGTTTGGAATGTTTGAGAGGCTTGGGGAGCCAAACGAGGTTGTTCTTGGAATTTTCCTACCCAACTAGAGCTATTAGAATAGACGGTTTGAGGCCACGTAGAGTCATTTCAAAGATATGCATATTTTCAAATTTCAACTCAAGTACATTGCAAGTTTTGGAAACGACCGAGATTGGGTTTCCAATTTCAAACAGGATTGAATCTCCCAAAATTGAGAGAGGTTTTTGTGGGAATTGGAAACATGATCCTGTAGCATCAGATAGATTCTTGATATATTCTATGAGATTTAATAAATTCTCTATAAAAAATTTTCAATTTGGCACTATGTGCACCTTAAGGGTCACGTTGGTTCAGAGTGGTCCAAAATGTTTGAGCGACTTGGGACATCGAACGAGGTTTTCCATGGGGTTTACCTAGCCAAATGGATCTATTAGCATAGACGGTTGCAACTTTTAATTGAGGCACATTGCAAATTTTGGCAATGACCGAGATTGGGTTGCCAATTTTAAACGAGGTCAAATCTCCCAAAAATGAGAGAGGTTCTTGTGGGAAAAAAACATGATCTTGTAGCACCTGACAGATCATTGATACATCTCATGAGCTTGGAGAAACAACCCGTCAAAGATTGTCAATTTTTGTACTACATGCACCTTAAGGGTCACATCGGTTGTGAGTGTTTTGGAACATTTGAGCAACTTGGGGAGCCAATCAAGGTTGTTCCTCAAGTCTACCTAGCCAATTAAATCTTTTGGTGTAGATGGTTCAAGCACATGGCAAGTTGTTTCCAAGATATGCACAATTGCAACTTTTAATTGTGATACATTACAAGTTCTGGCAACGACCAAGATTGGGTTGCCAATTTAAAATGGGGTAGAATCTCCCAAAATTGAGAGGTTTTTATGGGAATAAACAACATGATCTTGTAGCACCTAATAGATTTTTGATACGTTGCATGCGCTTTGAGAAATGATGCATCAAAGATTGAGAATTTTGTACCATGTGCACCTTAAGGGTCACACTGGTTCGGAGCAGTCTGGAATGTTCAAGCAACTTGGGGAGATGAAAGAGGTCATTCTTGAAGTTTAATCAGCCAACCAGAGTTGTTGGAATAAATTGTTGAAAGCCATGATGAGTCATTTCAAATCGATGCATAGTTGCAACTTTCAAATGAGGCACATTGCAAGTTCTGGCAATGACCAAGATTGGGTTGCCAATTTCAAACATGGTCCAATCTCATAAAAATAAGAGAGGTTTTGGTGGGAAGACGCAACATGATCCCACATCACCTAACGAATTGCTGATACATTGCACAATCTCCAAGAAATGACCCTTCAAAGATTACAAATTTTTGTACTATGTGCACCTAAATGGTCATGCTGGTTTGGAGTGGTCTAGAAGCTTTGAGCGACTTGGGGAGCCAAATGAGGTTTTCATTGGGTTTACCTAGCCAACCATTTTTTTTGGCATAGATGGTTCAAGGCCATGATGATTCATTTCAAATATATGCACAGTTGCAACTTTCAACAGAGGGACATTGTAAGTTCTAGCAATGACCAACATTGGGTTTCCAATTTCAAATGGGGTTGAATCTCCCAAAATTGAGAGACACTTTTGTGGGAAGAGACAACATGATCCTATAGCACCTGATAGAACATTGATACATTTCACAAGCTCTGATAAATGTCTTATCAAAGATTGACAATTTTTTTTATCATGTGCACCTTAAGGATCACGTCGATCCAGAGCGATCTAGAACGTTTGAGAAACTTAGGGATTGAAACAAGGTTGTTCCTAGGGTTTACCTAGAAAACCCAATTTTTTGGTATACATGGTTCAAGGCCATAGTGAGTCATTTTAAATATATGCATAGCTGCAACTCTCAACTGAGGCACATTGCAAATTCTGGAAATGACTGAGATTATGTTGCCAATTTTAAACAGGGTCAAATTTCCAAAATTGATAGAGGTTTTTGTGTGCAGGGGAAACATGATCCTATAGAACCTAACAAACCCTTGATATGTCTCATGAGATCTGAGAAATGGACTTTAAAATATTGATGATTTTTGTACCATGTGCACCTTAAGGGTCATGTAGATCTGGAGTGCTCTAGAATATTTGAGCAACTTGGGGAGTTGAATGAGGTTCTTCATGGGGTTTACCTGACCAACCGAAGCTATTGGTCTAGATATTTTGAGTCCACAAAGATTCATTTCAAAGACATGCACATTTGCAACTTTCACCTGAGGGACATTGCAAGTTCTAGTGATGACCGAGATTGGGTTGTCAATTTCAAACAGGGTTGAATATCCCAAAACTGAGAGAGTTTTTTGTGGGAAAAAGAAACCCCATTCTACAACACCTGAAAAACCATTGATATGTTGGATGAGCTCTAAGAAACAACTCGTCAAAGATTTTATTTTATTTTTGTACCATGTGCACCTTAAGGGTCACGTTGATTTGGAGTGGTCTAGAACATTCAAATGACTTTGGGAGCCGAATGAGGTTACCCTTGGGGATTAACCAGCCAACCAAAGTTGTTGGTTTAGATAGTTCAAGGCCATGACAAGTTTTTTTAAAGATATATACAATTACAACTTTCAACAGAGGCACATTGTAAGTTTTGGCAATGACCAAGATTGGGTTGCAAAATTCAAATAGGGATTAATCTCCCAAAAGTAAGAGAGTATTTTGTGGGAAAATTAAAAAAATCTTATAGAACCTGGTGGACCATTTATACATCGCACGAGCTCTAAGAAATGTCTCATCAAAGATTGATGATTTTTGTACCATGTACAACTAAAGGGTCACATTGGTCTGGAGTGGTCTGAAATGTTCAAGCAAATTAGGGATCCGAATGAGGTTGTTCTTGGGGTTTACCTCACCAAACATAGTTTTTGGCATAGAAAATTTGAGGCCATGGTGAGTCATTTCAAATATATGCACAGTTGCAACTTTCAACTGAGACACATTGCAAATTCTGATAACGACCAAAATTCGGTTGTCAATTTTGAAGGGGGTTGAATCTCCTAAAAATGATAGAGATTTTTGTGGGAAAATAAAACACAATCCTATATCACCTAACCGACTATTGATACATCACATGAGCTCCAAGAAATGACTTTTCAAAGATTGACAACTTTTGTACTATGTGCACCTTAAGGGTCACACCAGTCTGGAGTGTTCTGGAATGTTCGAGTGACTTGGGGAGCCAAATGAGGTTGTTCCTGGGGTTTATCGAACCAACCAAATATTTTGGCACAAATGGTTTGAGGCCATGGTGATTCTTTTCAAAGATACACACAGTTGCAACTTTCAACTGAGGCACATTGCAAGTTCTGGCAATGACTGAGATTCGGTTGCCAATTTCAAACGAGATCAAATCTCCCAAAACTGAGGTTTTTGTGGGAAGTAGCAACATGATATTATAGTACCTGATGCATTATTGAAATTTCACAAAAGATATGAGAAATGACCTATCAAAGATTGTTAATTTTTGTACTATGTGCGCGTTAGGGGTCATGTCAGTCTGGAGTAGTTTGACACGTTTGAGCGACTTGGGGAACCAAACAAGGTTTTTCCTGGGGTTTAGCTGACCAACTAGAATTGTTGATGCAGATGGTTTGACTTATGATGAGCCATTTAAAAGATATGTAATGATGTAAAAGCTATCAAAATATTGTCATTGTTGTCATGTTAACTTTTAAAACTGTGCATCTTTTTTTCAAAATGTGATTGCAAGTTAGTTTTTGGATTTTTGTTTATTTTAAACCACTTGGATAGGCATAAATAGGCTTGGTACACACATTCCAAGGGTTGGATGTTGTTTTTGGAGACAATTAAACCCAAAATTATTGATTTCATTTTTTTGAGGGCCAATTAGGCCTGTTTACAAAGCAAGTGCCAACAATTCACTCTGCCAACTTACAAAGTCAACTTAAATCATCCATACAGGTTAAAAACGGACTAATTCCACAATTTTTATCATGATATATGACCACCAAGTCATCCAACCAATAAATCCTCAATCTAGGCCTATTTTGGGCTTGAACCAAGGGGGTTTCTTGAAACTACTATACCCACACATTTCTAATCTCTACCAACAGCTTAGACACCTATTATGCCTATATATTCTTCCCAAACTATTATATATTCAGACACAAATGAATTTATTGAAAACCAACCACTCCCACCTTATTTTTCTGTTTGAAAACTAGTAAACTCCACCTAGGGCTTCCTCAAACGTGATCAAAACACCGTTTTATCATTATGAAATCACCACAATATTTTAGAGAATCATAAAACCCTTCAATTACCTAAACTTTAGATTTTTTCAATGGTTTCTTATGCCTCAAATAGTCAAATTGGTCTACAAACCCTTCATACCCTTAGTTTAACAGGCTACCTTCACAAAAATGGCCATAACTTGGTCTAAACTCCATGAAATATTACCAAACTGGGTGCAAATGAAATATGATTTAAAGATCTATTAATTCTAATTATTTTCATGCCATTGCTAGGTCATACATGGATGTAAAAACCCAAAAATCAGACTTATTTTGCACTTTACCAGTATTGTCAATTGTGTTCACAATATTGTCAATGGTAGAAAACTCATCAAATGTAGATTATATTGTATGTAATAATGGATAAAAAAGAGACCATAGGCCTTAGATATACTGGTCATACTACTTTTGAAGTTGGTGAATCATCTGGAATAAATAAGAGAAAGCAAGAAGGAAAGTCTCCATGAAAGGTAACACAAAGAAATTATGGTAAGAAAAACTACAAAACTGTATGTTTCAATTGTCATAAGGTAGGCCATACTAAAAATGTATGTAGAGTCATGTCTGCAAATAGAGATAGCACTTTTGATGCATATTGCTACAACTGCAATAAGTATGGACATACTACTCATGATTGTAGATCTAGATCTAGTAGTAGATCTAGTAGCTTTGATGGTTACTATTACAATTATAATAAATATGGTCACAAAGCTTATGAGTGCAGGTCAAGAGTGAATAATCAAAGGTCACATGTGAATCGGGAAAGACCTTACCAAAGGGAGAGGAAATTTTATGTCACCTGCTCAATCTGTAGTAACTATGTACACATGGCTATGAATTGTAGAATGAGGACTACAAGAGGTAATTTTGGACCATGGAGATCAACTAGTATGGAATGTTTTCATTTGCACAAGATTGGACATCTAGAAAGCAACTGCAAGTTAAGGGACCAATCGATAAACCAGTAAGGCAACTAGAAAGAAAATAATATTGTGAATGTAGAAGAGACTGGGAAAGATGTGAACATAACTTGGAAGAAGGAAGACAATAAGACATCGAAGGGATCCACATCTCTATCAGATGTGGATAATTCATTATCAAACTAAGCCTTCATGTGGCTTAGGGGGAGCAAGTATTATTGAATCCATCTTCGGAAACCCTATAGGTGTATGGTAAGATATATCAGAATTTTAAGATGCAATAAAGTATTTTGGAGTGTATTATGAAGGTTTGATAAATTACATGGTATTTTGATCATTGGTAATGAGTTTTTTAGTCAATTGGTGAAAAGGTAAGTTCTATTGGTAAGTTCATTTAATATATGTGTGCAAAGGTAGATAAAAAAGACTATTTTAGATTTGATTTTTCACCCTACACATTTTTTGAAGTGCAAGTAGCCTTTTTTGATCCATTTGTAGAGATCCAAGCAATAAGGAGAGATTATTTTTGTTGATCTGGAAGAGAAAATCAACCAGTTGCTATCGTGTTCTTCAGCAAGAACAGTAGTTGCAAAATTTTTGAGGTATTTATTTGATATCTTCACTTGTGGTTGAAAATTTGAGATGGCTACTCCTAAGTTAATTGATATTAATAAGATTCTATGACTTGATTTTAATAAACATCTGTTCAAATTAATGAAAAATGACCCAACGAGTGCCCTAACTAGCGTGCCCTATGGTGTTATGTATATAGAGGATGTTAGAGCATTTATTCACTACAAGTTAGAAGACCTAGGATAAGGGTAAATATATGAATAATATAAGGAGTTATGTGATGATAACTTAGTGTTGAAAGATGATCATAAATGTATTACCGATAAAGGTCTTCATCAGGCAATCAATCACCCCTATGAATTTGAAGATGATCAGGTCAAGTATGTTCTAAGAAGAATTCATGACCAATTCATGTGGCTAGATCAACCACATAAAATCTCAATGGAAACAATCCATGTTCTAACTAGTCTATGCTCAATCGGTGATGTGCCTTTTCTTCACACTATTCCTAAAGAAGAAGTGATCATATTGAAAAAATCTAGGTGGGATTTTCATGCTATGGATGTGAAAAATATCTCTCGAAAAAAGGTAAAGTATGCATCTATGGTTATTGGCTACAAGGTGTATCATTATATTTAGATGAATAGTATACCCAATGGTACTATTCATATAGACCATATAATGATGATCAAGGAAAATGAAGACTATGATTTGGCTAAAGCTATGAGAGAGAAGCTACCGATGAATCTAGAAAAGATCAAAAAGGACAAGAGAGAAAACTTTAAGTATGGTTAGGTGATCATGTGTTTGTTTTTCTATTTTCAAAAGATTTTCCCTAGTATTGGTAACATTACATGGTCAATGGATACTCTAGCTTTCATTCAAATAAATAATAGTATCAGATTCTTAAGAAATGACTTCATTGGAAAGGTATGGAGTTACCAGATTTTCAGAAGAAGATGGATGAAAAGGAGAGGATACCATCTAAAATTATTGAAAGGTATAATGATACCATTTTCTTCATGGTTTATACAGACACTTGTTTGATGGAATCAATTGAGGCAAGGACCTTGTTAGTTCTTTTTCTTGTTGATCTTGGTATACCTGCGGCTCATGTATGTTCCTCTATAGACCCATGCACTGATTCAACAAGGAGATGAAGAAATGTTCAACAAGGTCCTAAAACCTTCTACACTTTGAGCTCCATAGACTCAAGTGGTAACTACCTATCTTATGCCTTCAAACCATAACAACTTCATAAGCAGACAGGAATAGTGGATGTACTCTAAAAATAGTAAATTGTAACATTTTTTATAAAATTGGATGAGAACCAAAAATCTAACATATTATAACAGTTCCATATCCAATGGGTATGGATTCACTTTAAATGCAAATATATTCAATAATAACATTCATTAGGTGTAAATCCTACAAATGATCAATGAACTTGACTATGCCTTGCATACTCAATTCTCACTTTCTAGAAGCCAATGTAATTATCCAATAAACTTAACTCCTCTACTCATTGAAATTGTCTAAGGATGTTTAATTCTTTCTGAAAGAAACCCTAAATAAATTAGACCGTCTTCCTTACAGAGTGATGGATTGAAAGTCCTTAAGAATCAACCCAAATGAGTACAAGAAATCAAACTGAAGACATTACAATTCAATCAGAATTCACAAAGTGCAAGGAAATACATACAAATATTATTGAGAAAACATCTAGACATGATAAATCAGAGCCAGAAGACCACTGATAGTCTTAATTTAACATGGAGATCTTACAAGCCTTGTTGTAGCATAAAATTCCATCATTTTACAACAACACAAAAAACACTATATATAAAGAGAAGATTCCACGAGTTTGGACCACCCTAGGGAAAAAGAAAACCCTAAAACACAACCACCAAAACTCAAGAAATAAGACAAATTTAATGTAGAAATAGACAAGGAAGCAACAAAGTCCAGAATATTACAAAATCTGATCATAAACCCTAAGTTTCCACCAAGAAACATTAATTCAGATCCAAAATATATGCAAGTCAGTCAATTAGGCACCCTACAACCTCAATAAATTGATCCCAAAGATCATATTTCAAAATTAAATGCTTTTGCAACCCAGAAAACAACGCCATGGTCCAAAAACCATGAGAAACCATTTAAAATTCAAATATCTGATCCTAATGGATACATGTGGCATAAAATCAAGCATCGATTCCCATAATTCGAATCTTTATGAACTTTAAAATGCCACTTTTGATCTTCTTTTAGTTACTCAGGCTGGCGATCTGATCCGTCACGCGTCGCATGGGCACAATCCCTCGAGGACTAGATATTGAGAAACTTTATCATAAGGTTTCACGCCTACAGCATGATATTTTCTAACTTATCTACCCTTTATTGTTTCCTTACTCTGGCCCCACAATCTCAGGAGGACAGGTGTTGATTAGGTCCAATACCTCAAAGATTAATCCCCGATCATCTTTACATTAAGGTAATGTGCAAGCCGTTAGATTAAAAACAACTAAATTGTGGTTTACCTTAGTTATAACTTGATAACCATGGTCCCACTGACATCCACATGGCACTTTTATTGTTCCTGAGAAATCCCTATTAGCCTCTGACTTATGCTGACCAGGCTGTCCATTTGTCAAGCAAGCGTGATGCCTTGATGAGTAATATCCTTGATTCTATACCTTGAGGATTTACGCCATCTGTCAAATCTAATATGACTTGATGACACCTTAACATCTTTACCCTAACATTGATCTGGACCCACCTTGTACACATGGAAAAACAATGTAATGCCTTGAAGATTAATCAAACTACATCTTTAGTTTAAGGCTTCATTCCTACCGTTAGATTGAAACTAACCCGACTGCACTTTAACTTTACCTGGGTCAAAAAACTACAGGTTGCAATGCCTTAAAGGTTAAAAACCTTCATCTTACCCCTTGAGTCTTCACGCCTATCGTCTGATCTAACTCACATTAGAAAATGACTTGCAACTAGCCTTTTAAATCTGATCAATCATTTCCTTTGTATCTCTAAGTTGCTAAATGATTTCATTAACACTGGGTTTATTTGGAGATCACGCGCACACCACTCGATCAAAACTACATCAACGACCCTCGCTAGATCTCAGAATGAAAACAAGACTTTGACCTTTATCTAGTGATTCAATGCCAACCCTTTGATTATATCTACATCTATGATTCTAATTTGACTCTTGGGAATTTTACTTTAACTTTACCTTGACTTAGGTTTATCTGGAGATCACGCGACTAAAAGAAACTCATAATCTGTAACAGTTAAACTCAACCTAAGTCAAATCAAGAGATCACACACAACAAGTCTATTGTTAAATCATTGAATGTAACTTATTTTAAATCATCTTTATCATAGGTGTATTACAAGATCACAAAATATAGTATATCACCAAGTCACTGAATGAAAACACTAACCCTGAGTTCATCCAGAGACTCAATGATAACCATTGATTCTGATCCTTACTTGGAAACGTGTCTGTATCTCAACTCATCTCTCCTGAGCGCTGAATGTATGTTGAATTCTTGACTTTATCTAGAAATATGGCACTAACCCTTGATCTTTTCTTTGATGAATGGTCTAGATCAAGTCCATGCAAACTTTGTCTGAATCTTGAGTTACATTTCTTGACCATGATTTAATCTGGAGATTCAACGACAATGTTGTTTCCAAGTCTCTGAATAGATCTTTAACCCTTGAGTTTATTTTGAGATAAAGTGCCAGCCATAGGATTGAAGCACAATCGACGATCTATGCTAAATCTCAAGATCATCATTCACTTCATCATTTCATTACAAGATCTAGTGCCAGTCATTGATCTTAAACTTGATCTACGATCCTCGCTAAGTCTCGGGACAGTTCACTTAACCATAGGTGTATTTGGAGATTGTATGACCAAGGAAAAATTTAAACATTGTCTTGACCTCAGTTAAATTATGAGATTCAGAGATACCTTTATCTCTAAATCTCCCAATGCTTGTCTTGACTCTGGTTACATTGCGAGATCACACACAAGCCATACGATAAGATATGGATTGATGACGCTCTCTAGATTGCTGAAAAAAAGCTTGTACTTGAACCTAATCTAGCAATTCAGTGCCATCCATAAGATTAGAAAAAGATCTATAGTGCACGTGAAATCTCCAAAGGAAAAGAGCATATTCAATCTTGTTCCGAGATTAAGAGGTAAAGACAAGGCAAATGCGCACATGAATTAAAAGGATTTTTATGTGGTTTAGAAAATTTAATGAGAAATTAGAAAAGGTATTGAGGGTTTAGGGTTTAGCATGAAAAATTAACCAAAGACAAAGGTTTTAGGCCAGAGGCCAGAAAATATAAAGCAGGGGCTAAGGAAATCTTCAAGACCTAGCAGATTTTTCATGATTCAAACCAAGAAATTTTAAATATTTTATTAGTGCTAACAGACCTCATGGGTGACGCCTATGGGTTATGAAGTGGAAGAAGACATTTTGGTTGTGTATGTATAGAATTTGTAGTATACTAAATGAAAGTAATTTTCTTCTTCATTTCTACAACAACAACTTCTGATTCAACCTTCTCCAATTGTTTGGAAATATCATCCTTTAATTTTATAGCTCTTTCTAGCTCTATGTCTAGTAGAGACATACCTTGAGATTCCTCCACTATAGGTTTGGGCTCACCAATGTGTACACCAATAAGATTATGTTTACCTTTATCTAATTTGGGGTTACTTGCACTGTTTGAAGGAAGATCTTGTATAGGAGATTGAGGCCTTGAAGACCTTTCATTTTACCAATCAATGATTTGTCTGATCATAGGCTCTTGCTCCATCTTATTTATTTTTGAATATCTCTCCCTCTCTTTAAAATCCTTCCTCTTGGCATCCACATCACCAAAGATCTCCTTATTTAGACCCTTATAGCTCTAACCCACACCTTGATTCATTAATTTAACTCCTTTACTCACTTAACTCCTTTACTCACTAAATTGTATAAGGATGTTTAATTTTCTCTAAAAGAAACCCTAAAGCAATTAGACCCTCTGCCTTACAGAGTGATGGATCAAAATTCCTTAACAATCAACCCAAATGAATACAAGAAACCAAACTAAAGACATTAAAATTCAAGAAGAATTCACAAAGTTCAAGGAAATACAGACAAATCTTATTCATAAAACATCTAGACATGAAAAATCAGAGCCAAAAGACCACTTATAATATTAATTTAACATGCAGAGCTTACAAGCCTTATTGTGGCATAAAATTCCATCATTTTACAACAACACAAAAAACCCTATATATAAAGAGAAGATTCCAGGAGTTTGGACCGCCTTAAGGCAAAAGAAAACCCTAAAACACAACCACCACAACTCGAGAAACAAGCCAACTTTAATGCAGAAATAGACAGGGAAGAAGCAAAGTCCAAAATATTACAAAATCTGATTAGAAACCCTAAGTTTCCACTAGGAAACATTAATGTAGCTCCAAAATATCTGCAAGTTGGTCAATTAGGCACCTACGGTCTCAATAAATCAAACCCAAAGTTCAGATTTCAGAATTAAATGCTTCTGCAACCCAGAAAACAATGGCATGGTCCAAAAACCCTGAGAAACCATTTAAATTCAAATATCTGATCCTAATGGCTATAGGTGGCATGAAATCAAGCATCTAAGACCATAATTCAAATCTTTATGAAGTTTAAAAAACCAATGTTGATATGATTTTAGTTACCTGGGTTGGCGATCTGATCTACCACGCGTCACATAGATGCAATCCCTCAAAGACTAGATATTGAGAAACTTTATCATAAGGCTTCATGCCTACTACATGATATTTTGTAAATTATTGGCCCTTTATATTTTCCTTACTCTGGCCCCACGATCTTAGGAGGAGAGTTGTTGATTAGATGCAATGCCTCAAAGATTAATCCCCAATCATCTTCACATTAAGGTAATGTGTGAGACGTTAGATTCAAAACAACTAAACTGTGCTTTATCTTAGTTATAAATTGATAATCATGGTCCCACTGATATTCACATGGAACTTTTAGTGGTCCTGAGAAATCCTTGTTGGCCTCTAACCTATGCTGACCATGCTTCCCATTTGTCAAGTAGGCGTGATGCCTTGATCAATAATATCCTTGCATCTCTGCCTTGAGGTTTTAAGCCATCCATCAGATCTAATCTGAATTGAAGACACCTTAACATCTTTACCCTGATGTCAATCCAAACCCACCTTATGCATGTGGCAGAACATCATAATTCCTTGAGGATTAATTAGACTGCATTTTTAGTTTAAGGATTCATGCCTACCGTTAGATTGAAACTAACCTGACTGCACATTAACTTTACTTGGGTCAACAAACTGCAGGTCATAATGCCTTAAAGGTTAAAAACCTTCATCTTACCCCTTGACTCTTCATACCTATTTTCCAATCTAACTCGCATTAGAAAATGACCTACAACTAGCTTTTTAACTCTGATCAGTCATTTCCTTTATATCTCTAAGTCGCTAAATGATTTCATTAACCCTGGGTTTATTCGGAGATCACTGTTTCACCACTCGATCAAAATTGCATCGATGACCCTCGCTAGATTTCAGAATGAAAACAAGACTTGACCTTTATCTAGTGATTCAATGCCAGCCCTTCGATCATATATACATCTACAGTTCTAATTTGACCCTTGGCAACTTCACTTTAAATTTACCTTGACTTAGGTTTATCTCAAGATCACGCGACTAAATGAAACTCATAATCTCTAAGAGTTAAACTTAACCTGAGTCAAATGTGGAGTTCACACGTGATAATTCTATCACTAAATTTAACTTAACTCAACTTTTCTTTACCATAGGTGTATTAAGAGATCATGAGATATACTAGATCACCAAGTCGCTGAATGAGAACACTAACCCCAGGTTCATCCAGAGACTCAACGACAACCACTGATTCTGATCCTTACTTAATGTATGTTGAATTCTTGACCATCTAGTGATCTGGCGCCAACCCTTGATCTTTTAGTTGATGAGAAGTCTAGATCATATCCATGCAAACTTCATCTGAACCTTGAGTTACATATCTTGACCACGGTTTAATCTAGAGATTTAACGAAAACATTGTCTCCAAGTCTTTGAATAAATATTTAACCCTTGAGTTTATTTTGAGATTAAGCGCCAGCCATAGGATTGAAACATGATTGATTATCTACACTGAATCTTAGAATCATCATTGACTTGACCATTTCATTATGAGATCTAGCACCACCCGTTGATCTTAAACTTGATATACAATCCTCTCCATGTCTCAGGACAATTCACTTAACCACAGGTGCATTTGGAGATTGCGCGACCAAGGAAAAATGTAAACCTTGTCCTGACCTTGGTTAAATTATGAGATTCAAAGATAAAGGTATCTATGAATCTCCCAATGCTTGTCTTAACTCTGGTTACATTGCAAGATCATGCACAAGACATACAATAAGATGTAGATCGACGGTCTTCACTAGCTCACTGAATAAAATCTTTTACCTGAACCTGATCTAGCAATTCAGCGCTAGCCATAAGATTAGAAAAATATTTACAGTGCACGTGAAATCTCCAAAGAAAAAGAACATATTTGATCTCATTCTGAGATTAAGAGGTAAAGACAAGGCAAATGCACACATGACTTAAAAGGATTTTTAAGTGGTTTAGAAAAGGTAACAATAAATTAGAATAGGTCTTGAAGGTTTAGGGTTTAGCATGAAAAATTGACCAAACACAAAGGTTTTAGGCCAGAGGCTAGAAAATCGAAAGCAGGGGCTAAGGAAATCTTCAAGACCTAGCAGATTTTTCATGATTCAAACCAGGAAATTTTCAAGATTTTATCAGTGCTAACATAGGCTCTGATTGGGGAAGGTTGAGTGCAAGTTCAACACTAGAAAACCAACACTCTGGGATGCAAACCAACTCAAAAAATGAAACACCACAACATGCTGACCTAAAACAGGAAAAAGAAGGAAAATATTTACAAATATATATAACTATGTGCATGATCAAAACTCAAGAAATGAATGGCTTTAAGAACTTCCCATGCAAGGCAAATCTTGTATCTCAATAGTAGGACTTTGCAAGAAGTAGGAATATTTACCATGTAAATCATGCACAACAAATGGTCCTAACCATAAGGAATCAAACTTTCCATGTTTTCCTTTATCCCCAATCCTTGAATTCCATTGGAGCTCCATATCATTCACCTAAAATTTTCTTTCTGATGGTCTCTTATCAAACAAATACTTAGACTATTGGTTGATATTCTAATTCTACAATTGTGCTTCATCTCCAATCTCATCCAGTGGTACCAAATGAAAATTTTTGTTCTACATTGGCTCAGTCACTTCTATCTCCTCATCTTGGATGAACTTGTAGACTAGTAAAAAATTATTTAATGGAAACCTAGCTTGTGCTCCATAAACCAGTTCAAAAGGAGATACTATTGGAAATGAGATAAGTAACTGAGAGGCGAGGGGTGAATCAGTTACTCCAAAAAAAATCCTTTTTCCCTTAGATGTCTTAAATATTTTAACACTGTTACTCAGTCAATTAATATATTCTTCTGTAACTCGGGTGTCAAAGCAATCTTTATAGTATATGATGCAATTATAATTTAGTGATTAAGTGCAGAAACATAAACTATGAAACAAATAACATATACACAGGTGACACCAAGATTTAACATGGAAACCCAATATGGGAAAAACCACTGATATAACTAGTTACTATTAAATCACTCTTCTGAAGTGAGCCCTGTTCGAAGCCAACCCTGTTAAAGGTTACAATAACACACTATTAGGTGTGACCCTATTAAAGAATTTAATCACCTTGTGAGGAATGACCTTGTTAGAGGTCTTCAAAACTTCAACATAGAAATGCTACCTTGTGAGAGGATTTACAAAAAGACTGTTAAGTCTACTCTGTTCAGATATTTGAGGTCACTGCTACAATTTTTAGAGAGTAACAATGAATTGACCTGAATGTGTAAGCAATTGTCTTTGCTGATTTAGATCTCTATTATGATTATGACTGGATCCTTGCTGATAAGATATTCTATTGTAGCTCTGAGTGATCTGTACTTAATTAGAATCCCTTCTGATTTTTCCTTCACTCTTCATGTCATAAAATTCTGCACTTCTGCTTCTTGCACACACTCTTGCACACATTCAATCCAAAATTGACCTTTCATATATATGATGAGCCCTGTCAAGTTGGCTTGAATACACTTCTAAATAAGTAATAAATCATAATTCAGTCAGCCTCATATAATCAATTAATTATAGAATGTAAATAATTGTTAGTCAGCTGGCACTGAATGTCCGACCATGACTGAAATGTCTGAGTGACTCGGTCAACACTAAAATTATTCAATACCCGAATGAACTCGGTCAATACTAAAACAAATCATTCTATTCACCAACTGTGCTCGGTCTAAATGTAGACATTTGTGTATCATCACTACATAAGTGTATATAGATGTGTAACATCAATGACAATACACAATTGAATAATTGTCTTCAATAATCTCCCTCTTTGGCATTGATGGAAATAGAACATGTCATAATACAAAGAATTGTAGAGCAATAGAAAACTTTCTTTAATGTCCTTAGCTTCATTCTGATTCTTATCCAAAAACTCCCTCTGACATCAAAATATTCCTCTTACTATTATGGACTCTCTCTTAAGTGATTCTTTATGTATTATAGAAAATTTTCCCTCTTTGACAACAGATGCCAAAGACTCCATCTTCTCAAATACCAATAGTTAGTACTATTTTACTTTGTAATTGTAATGTACCTGAATGTACTAATTCATCTGTAATGTGCTCTGATGTACCTGCATCAACTGATAGATCTTCACTGTGGCTTGGGTTGATGCATCACTAAACTATATTTTAGTGAGCTTCAGTTAGGGGAAGCACCCCTAGCTTTCCTCTAAGATACAAGAATTCATCCTTAGGTAAAGGTTTGGTGAATATGTCTGCAACTTGTTCTTAGGTATTCACATATTCCAACTATTAGGGATTTTTCTTGTATGAACCACAATGCTTGAAATGTCTATTTGAATACTGTGCCTTCTAATACCGATTCAGAGACAAGAAAAGCCTAATTTCTAAGGACTGGATAAGGTCCTTCTTCATTTTTGAGTTCCACAAATACTCAGGCAGGTTTTACCTCTTAAGATTACTATTTACATAGTATTTTTTGATGTGGACACTGATTAGCTATGTATCTTTATTGAACCAACCTATGAATTATCTTGCAAATAATCAAGCATAACCATAAACAAGATATTACCATACAAACCATAGTTATAAGCATAACAATAACCACTGATACAAGGATTCTCATCCTTCTTCCTTTTCTTTATAGGAGGGACAACCTAAAGGATTCACTCTTCAAGGAATCAACAATATGGACAGTGTCCTGCTGACAGAGGTCCTTAACAAGTTCAGTTTGTTTGTTCTTAGTAACAGAGTATTTTAATTGATTTKGTTTTGATAACTTGGAATATCTCARACATAGATAGATTATCAGACTACTTTCTGAACCAGTGCCTATCCTTTGGGCTATAGAGTCAAATATAAGCTAAGATATCATATAAATAAAACACAGTAAACTGCCTTACAGTTCACATGCAACTCAGATAAATTGCCTTACAAATTATCCTGTCACCTCAAATCTATTGTATCAAATCCTTAAACAGAGTAGTATGCTCCTTGAAATCACTTACAACATTTAATTCTTTCCTTGAAAGAAACTTGTAAATAATTAAATGATTACCTTATAACCAGTATGTTCAGAATACCTTGCAAACTAAACATAGAAGATCACATACAAAGGAAAAGAGACAGCAAGAGAGAAGAGTAAAATTGCACCGTATATTATTTATAAGATCCAGCCTTTCATACATGAGAGATTACATAGCTTCCAAAAAAAAGACATAAGCCAGAATATCTGAATTCTGTAGTATATTATCTCTTCTTCAAAAAATGTTCCAATATCAAAGACCTTTAACTATTACAAATTTTCTACTATATATAGATTCTAGACCATCTTGGAATCCCTAAGGATGCAACAAGCTTCGGATGGTCTCAAAACCCTAACCCTAAAGATACAAGAGAGACAAGAGAGAGAGAGAGAGAGAAGAAGCGGTGAATGGACTGAGTCAAAAAGGTAAAATCAGATATCTCTTGTTCTTCTCACGACATGGTGACTGCAATCTGATTTGTAGATGGTAGCCAGTGTATTTATGCCGATTCCTGATAGTTGTTCTCACCTGCTCACCTACATCTCCTTTTGAAATAACTATCTATCGTGTCTATGAACAGTGTAGTGCCAAGTGTTTTACCTCACTCATCGTCCAAAATTTCCTCCTCTAGTACAGGCTTCTTTTTCTTCGGTGTTGTCATGAATTTCCATGCCTTCTATTGGCCAATTGAAGTCTTGAGTGCTTTGTACCTGTACCTTTTGCCTGTCCCATCTCACATCAGTGATGTTCTTGACATCAAGTAGGAACTTGTTGATATCTATTTCAGCTTTGAATGCCTCATCCAATATTAAATTAAATCCATCTATATCAACCTCAGTTCCCAAAAGAAAAACCTCTTCACTAGGCATCTTGGTGTCAAATTCATTCCTCCAGGCATCTATAGCTTTTACCTGGTCATCATCTCCTTTTAAGGCAGGAATAAACCTATTGAAATCAGCTGAAAAGAGACTCAATTTAGCCTCTATTTGGTTCAATTTTCCTTTGAAGAATGAGAGCGAAATATTTATCCTTTTAATCTCATCTTCAACCTCTGTGACTATTGGAGGAAAGTCAGGTCTTATGGTCTGCAAAGATGACAAATTTTCAAATAAACTTGCCCTGGCAGACCACTTTGTGAAGTAAGGGTTTAGAACTAGAAGGTACCTCAATACCTCAGCATGCAATATAGGCAGCTTATTATATGTATTAATTACAACATCAACTTTGTCTTTGAGGATCTCAATCCTATGTTTTAATATGCCTTTTAGTTCTTTCAATGCTATTGCATTTCCTTTTTCTTCATCCACCTTTTGTTCCACAGCCTCTTCTGATTTAGGCTTGTCTTCAATCTGCATAGGTGGTGGTTGTGCTGGCACATACACTATCTCAGGCTTTGCCTCCAATTCATCTTTCAATGTTTTTATCATCTGATCCCTTTGGTATAGTTGTATATGGCACATGTCTCTCTCTTTAGACAGTGCACTTGTTTCTTCTAACAGAGCGGTATACCTCTCAGAAAATTTCTTTGTGTTATCCTCATTGAGTTGAGCCCAGTGTGTCATAATTTGGGAAATTTCTAGGTCCCCTATGTTTTGGACTGACCACACCATCTGATTCCCCAACATATTCTCTTGAATGTTTACTAATTGGGGCTTCTGGTCCTTAGGGCTCAAACTCCACATGGCAAAGGCCTAAGACTTTGGGTTATACCCACATCCTTTGATCATTTCTCCCACTTGGACTTCACTGACCATTTTAAGGTCAGGCTACTTTCTGATTTGATCTATGATGAATGCAGATGCCAAATCCCAGCCTTCAGCCAATAAGATCCCACTTCCTAAAACCATTTTTCTATCATCCTCAGGAGAGATGTCCTCAATCTCAGGATCATAATTTTGTAGGGCTACCAGAGCTTTATTGGTAATTGTTTCTTTTCCATCCACAAGTAATTGAGACTTTAGCTGCTCTGCTTTGTGCCACCTAAGGAAGTCTTTAAACTCTTCCGTCTTCAAAAAGTTGTCATCATCTAGGAATTTTTGCTGGTTAAGCAATCTTTCATCTACACAGGCCCTGAGTGGTATCTCTACCTTATCTTCTAAGTCAGGCCTTTTCTTTTTTCCTTCCCTGATTTCTTTTCTCAGGTTATGATCATATAACCTGGTGCCTGGCACTAAGGCCTTAGCCTTATCCTTTTTCTTGCTTTGGCCCTCCTCTGAAAGCTGTCCTAATTCTAACTTCTACCTTTTTGCAGCTGGTTCTTCCACATCATCTGGCTAAGTGGCAACTGTTAGATCAATAATGTGTTGTTCTGCTCCCTGCAACTGTGGGATTTCAGCCATTTCTTGCTCTGGTGCTTATTGTTGTGGAGGAAGCACAAAAGGATGTGCATAGTCACTATCATCACCACTCTCTTCTTCTGACTCTGAGTGTTCAGGTGATTGAGCACCTTTCTTATCCAAGACTGTATCCAATTGTTCTACTAACACATAGTAGTTGTCAATCATAGCATTAATCCTATCAAAATAGGAGAGATCAGGGTAAAAACCCCCAAATGATAATCCATTTCTTTTTATTTGTGTCTGCAGCTTCAGCAGCTCCTGGATTCTTAGTCTTCTCATATGAATGTCATCTTCAT
>MU223714.1:1995590-2008974 GCA_018584345.1 Thuja plicata | reverse complement strand
ATTTATTCTCTTCATTAATCTTTTTGACCATTTTTCCTAGATCACTTGTAGAACAATCTTTCAGATCTTTTCTTAGCCTTTTAATAAGTATTTGAGAGCCATCATTTTTCAATCTTAGTTCTTCATTGTCTTTCTCAGATCTGTCAAGATCTTCAAGAGTTGCTTCAAGATTATTTTTTAAATGTTTTACTTCAGCTGAGTCCATGATCTCCTCAAGTGGTTAAAATTTATTTCATAGGACTAGAGCTCTGATACCAATTGTTAGAAACACTGAGAGGGGGGGGGGTGAATCAGTGTTTATCTATTAATTATATTTTGGCCAATTAAACATATAAAAAATATGCATCCAAAGAATCATAACACAAGAACACATAACACATGATATGATTGCAGAGAACCTTGATCAGAGGAAAAATCTAGTGGGGATTAATACCCACAAATATTGTACTAGGTATAATGAACCTGTTAAAGTTTCTTTTCCCTATTAGAAGCAGTCTTTACAATTTGAGTACAATGACCTGGTTAAAGGTCTGACCCTGTTAAGAGTCTTTTAAAAGACCCTGTTAAAGGTATATGGCTCACTTCCTAGGCTCACTTCCCAATAAGATGAAGGCTACAACCCTCTGAATGTTGATAAGCACTATATCAAAAATGAACTGCTATGATGACACTGCTGTCTGATCAGTTCCTTGCATGTGTGAATGCTCTTACTCCTTTAAAGAGCTATATCATCTACTAACTTCATTATACTGCTCTTTTGTATCTTCCTCATGCATAATAATTGACACTTCTTTCATATCTTTACATTACATACTTATATATGCAAATATGAATAGGCGCGACCCAAAACATAACACTAGTTGGCCTTTAAACCAAAATATACAATGCTTCTGAATAAGTCAGCCTAAGCGTGTTTACTACAACATTAGTTACATTAATACAAAATTATAACTAAAGGTGCTTAGCCATTACATTAAAAAATCATTCACGCTGATCAAAACTATAGTCGACTTCAATTCTCTATTTCCTAGACTGCAGGTCTACTAATCTGCCTGTAACTTTTTCGTACTGATGTTTCATACTTTGTGCGTCTGGATCTAGCATGTATATACACCATAGAGTATATACCTAAGAACACATGGTATGGTGTGATCTCTAACATGTGTGCTGATGTACTGATCTTTGTATGTGTCTATCTACCCTATTTTCACACTTAGTCATTTTTTCTTTTATGACAGAACTTAAGTATGACTTTGTTGCCATGATTGACAACACAAAATGAGTCATGCTTCCTCAGGAAGTCAAATTTCCAAAATATTGTGTGCAATTGTATTTTCTAAATAGTGGCCTCCATAAACACCACTATGTATCTCTTTTAACACTTCTCAAACTAATTCCTATCAAGAAAAAAAAATTCCATCTTTATTTTTCCAATATAAGTCTCCTTGAATCAATACATACTTTTAAATCTGTTATGCCCTGCATCCCCGTCCCTACATTTTGTGTGCAAAATGTTGGGTTCCTTTTTTTTTGTTTTGTTTTCTTCTTCTAGCTCTTGCCTTGTCTTTTTTTGCCTTTGTTTCTTTTGTTTTCCTTCTCTGGGTTTCTCTTTCCCGCGGTGTTTGTTTTTCCTATTCCAGAGTTTGCGGAAGGAAAGTTAACTTGCTTTTCACCTCGGGTATAAATAGAAATCACCTATCATTTTGAGTTTTTTTGAGCAATTACGGTTGGTTTCTGGTGTTGGTTGGTGATCATTTGGAGGTGGAAGCCATTGCAGAGTGCCCAAGGTACCTTTCCTTCCTTGCTTCCTTTAAATTTTCAGGTCAGTGTCTGGTTTCTTTCCTTCATTTTTTGGCTTTTTGTGTTTTGTTGGTGGTTTTTCTTTGTTTTGTTTTCATTTTGCTCTGCGTCCTTCATCTGGTTCACCACCCGTTGGTGGGTTGACTCTGCCCAAGGGTTGTTCACCCTCTGTGTAGGTGTAGGATAATGTAGATAGTGTATATGTTTGTACATTTTGGCTTTGTTTTAGGGTAGCTTCTCTGCGTCTATTGTTGATATGTAAATTCAATGTATTTAGTGTATATCCTTCTGTTTTCATGTAGATACCTTTCAGCTTTGCTATAAATATGATGTATATTTTTTATGTATTCATCTAGTCTCATGTCGAGCTCATTGTGCTTCATCTATTTTCCATTCTGCGAGCTTGTTTCAGGCATAATACCACTTGGTTGAAACTCAGCTCTCAGCAAGTTTCAACCAGGTAGTTTTCTCTCTCCTCAGTCATGTTGGCCTGTGTTTCATTTATGTCCCATGTATGCATTCAAGACTACCCAAGTGGCCTCCACTTTTTGCATGTTCAGATAATTGGCATCGCTGTCGCCATAACTCCCATTTATTTCATAGCCATGTGACGTCCATGTGGGCCTGATGGCTCACTTTTCGCTCACATCTTCCAACGGTTATTTTTTTAGACCCTGGGTCTTTTGTCTTCACCAACCCACATCTTACTTTCATCAAGTATGCTGAAATCCCCAGGCCCGAATGGTGGTTAACTTTCTAAGTTTGCATTTTGTATATCTTTCAGGATTTTTAACCCAAACTAAATTTTCAGGAAAAGGACGTGCCTCGGTGGTAAGGTCTCCGGATCCTGAAATATTATTTACCTACAAGTTCTGATGGTCGTCTTGCCTTCTAGGTTTTTAAAGTAACATATCTTTGTCATGTCTGAGGCTTCCACATCTTCACCACCTGGGAGTCTGGAACTTCCTTCCACGGCAGTCACCAGGGCAGCTGTCAGATCTAAAATGGAGAAGGCCTTAGAAAAATTGGTGCTTAGCATGAAGTATGTGAAGGACAGTGCTATTATGGGATCAAAGATTGAGTCCTAAGTCCAGCTGATTACTGACACCAGCGTCAGAATGTGGCCCAAGATGCAGGCCCTGGTTAAAATAATGTACATTCAGCCATAGTTTGGGGATCCACTGGAAATCAGCGTTGGGGATTCTAGGATTCTAAAGGCCGCTTGTTTCCCATGCTTAGTGCAGGTCCCATAGCTCATTCTTACTCTGGCAGAACATTACAACCTCTGAGTCTGGTCTGTCATGCTCACAGCCCCAATCCCGATCGGATATCCAACCCCCATAGTGTCTCTTGACACCGCCAATTTCTGGGTAGGGTTGGGGATTCCTCAGTTTGATAGCCCAACTATCGTTACCAGAGCTGATGCCTTAGCACAATTTTAGTAGCTGGTGGTCGCAGCCAGGCAATACATGAACAACCACTGGCTCAAGAATCCAAAGAGGGACCCCAAGAAAATGAAACTAGAGATCCCCTAGTCTGAGTTTAAAGAAAGCATCCAGATGGGGATGATAGCACTATGCTAGGTATTCAAGCAACCCCATGCCCAAGAGTTCATAGGATGGATGTACTACTTTTTGCTCGGCATCACCACTGACGGAGAATACTTTGACTAGGCCACCATTGTCTCCAACCATGTAGATTCTCAGTTCCTACAGGTGGCCCAAAAGCACAAATTCTATATGACTTCTTATGTTCTCTGGGCCTTAGCGCAACAATGACCTACAACCAATGGGTTACTCACATCAGGTGTACTCAGGATCAGCCGAGGTCAGAAGGCCCCCTAGGATTATTTCTCACAAATCCAATGTTCGGCTAGTTTCCCTAGTTTCTACTAGGTGAATGACGTCTTCATTTACTACAACCTACTCACACCTTCCTAGGATGTAGGGTACCGCCTCTCCAAGGAGGCAATGGATCTAGTCATAAGTTATGGCCATTATTACATACAATTCTAGTAGCATACATACATAAGGGTAACCGGCTTCTCCAGGAAACCTTACTTGTTGCCCAAACATTGTGGGAACAAGATAATTCTCTTAGAATATTGCAGGAAAATGATGGAATTGCATGCCTTATAAGCCTTAAAGAAGGTGACAAATGTTTCATTCCCAATCACTTGTGGGAATTACTCGTGCAGTCTGGCCGTAGCCAAGGAGGCAGACAGTGAACTCAAGAGCCTAAACTTGGCAGAATTCTATCTAGCGTGGAAGAACTTTGATCCGCTTGGAAAAATTGCACTAGAAATTCCCTGGGCATCAAAGCCCCACCAATATCACATGGAGGACTTTTGGGAAGATTTCCAAGAAAATGTTAAAGTTCGGAGCCGGCATTTCATCCGGATGACCATGGGGATGATGGAAAGGTTGAAGCTCCAGAAATTTCTAGATGACTTCTCAGACGCCGGACCCACAATAAACCCCCAGTACAAGGCAAAGGGGATTGATAAGTTGGCCCTCCCACCAGTGGATTGGAATGCCCAGGAGGGGCCCACCATTGAGGAATTTACTCGCAATGTGGTCAAGTGTAGCCATGAATATTTGAAGAGAGTATGCCCCAGGAGTACCCGCAGGGCTACCTTGACGGTACCAAAGCTGACCTCAGGGGCCAAAACTTCTTCACAGGGAGGAGATAGGGGAAAAAGAATAATGGAGACTCCAACTCTATAGGAGACCCCCATAAAAGAATAACTAAAGTAGTCAATAGCGGCCTCCTAGCAGATGAGGGAGAAATTAATCACACATTTGGCTACTCCGATGCTCATGACCGGACCTGTCTGTCCTCCCTCTTCCCCTTCACTAGCAGCACTAATGGTCAAGGCAACAAGAGTAGATCTGAAAGAGGAGTAGGCAGCCCTAAGGGATGCGGGGCCTCCTTTGGCCACCAGGCGGAAGAAAAGGTTTATTCCAAAGCCAAAGGCAGTACTGGAGCTAGGCGGAATGCCTCAGATCCCACATGTAGAAATCATTTCTTCCAATTCCCTAGAGCCAGAGAAGGAACCAGAGCCCACTCATGTTCTAGAAAATCCTCCCCTCAGGAAGAATTTGATGATTTTTTTAGAACTGATCATTTTGGGAATTTGCAGTGAGACATCATACAGCCGAAGGCTAAAATCCCAGAGCAGGATGAAGCTCCAGAATAGGAACTTGCATAGGAGCAGGAGGAACAAGTAGACGAAGAAAAAGGGTAGAGCAAGAGATCTCCTCTGAAGTCCCAGAAATATAGTATGTGGGAGTTTTAGGGAAACAGAAGCAAAGTGAACAAATGGCATTTGCTGGGGAAACATTACCCACAAGAACAACCATGAACCTAACCGTTGTGTTCCAAACGCTACCCCTGAAGGTGACATTTTGGGAGGTAATCACTGCAGCCCAAATGCTAAATTTGGGCACGTTGCCTCCCCCACTACCAGAGGATGTACCAATGGAAGAAGACACCCCAGCAGCAGAGGTTGAGGAAGAACAACAACAGGAAGAAGAAGAAAACCCCGGGGCAACCAATGAGGACCCAACTATTACTAAAGATATAGGTGGGGAAAAACATACAGGTACCACCAAAGCAAACATCACCGGTGATTTGAGAAACATAGGTAAGGAGTCGGAGGAGACTCATACCATTGAAGGGGCACAACAGGATATCAAGGAGAGGTCACAGGAATAGATTTTGGCTACCAAGCCCCCCTAACCACCATAGTGGTTGGTGGAATCTTGGAAGACAAAGGCCCCATCAAAACATAGAGCCCATCTTTCTTTGGCGGAGATGATGGCTCAAGCACAAAACCCACCAAAGGCTAAGAAAGCTCGGATAGTCCACACTCTTCAGACTGAGCCAGGCAGAGAAACAGTCACAGTAATCGTGACACCTTCCCTAGACGTAGATGAGGCAATGATTGAGGCTGAAGATTACAATGTCACAGAGGTGTCACTGGGGAAGAGAGGAAAATAGGGTGAATTGGACCTATTAAAAGAAGTAGCCAAGGCAGTAGAGGCTCACTACGAAAAAGCAACTCAAAAGTTCAAAGCATAATGGGAGAAAAATGCAAAATGGGGTTGCTGACTGAGCTGGCCTGACCCATTAGCATTATTCCTCTGGGGGCCTCTACGTAAGATGCACCACTTCTGCAAAGTGATATAGACTCATTATGGGCAATGAAGAAGAAGGCCCAAGTGGTTGATGAATGGGTTGCCTTGTACTTGGGAAATGTCCAATGTTTCCTGGTGTCCACCCTCCTGGATCTATATGCAGTCTGCCACATCTTACACCAGGCCGAAACCACCATCAGCACATGGGAGGGGGACATTGAGAATTATGAGGCATGGAAGGTTGAGTTAGAAGAACTCATTGGCCTCAGAGAAGAGATTTGTCTCTGAGTCTAGAATATTAGGGGAAGAGTCATTTGATTTTGTGAGGACCCAACACTCCAGACTTGACCTCACATTAGGGGTACTCAAGCAAATAGTAGGGACTCTATGGGATAAGGTCAATGTCATACAATAATCTTTCAATTTATACAAGTATTTTGTTTCGAAGGTCTCTGGAGATGATCTATTTAGCACTGACACATGCACACCGGAGGAGTATGTTTTGGGTAAATTTGATGAATTAATGGAATTGAGATATCAATCCCCGGAGGGGATAGACGGAGCAAAAATGACGCGAATAAATTGCATGGTGCTCAGTGGCCATGATGCGGCAAAGATGGCCAATGAATTTAAGGGGAATGTTCCAGAACTGGGGGAACAGTTTGAGGTGGCCAAGTACCGGTGGGCTGGCCTTAAAGACATCAATGAAGATGGAATTTATCATCTCCTCCATACCTTCAATGATAGTAAGCAACAATAAAGATTCTTCAGGGGCTAGAGAAAACCTAAGTGTTTTGTATTGTTTATTCTTTTGGAATGCAAGTTACCAGATCCCAGAGTTCCAGATCATACATTTTGTGTTCTTTCAGTGGCCCGTGTCCCGATCCCCAAGGCCGACCGGTCACTTTCAAGGCAGTTAATAAAGGGTGTCAGAAGGTAGGTAACCGCTACAAGACATGTCAGCTCAACGTGAGGTTTCTGACAGATGGTCTTCCCGATGTGCTACTTTAGAAGTACACTTGGCACATTGGAGACAGGGCACTGTTCTCCCATTTATGAGGCATGTAGCCTTGATCCCCAGGGATTAGATTTCTTCCTTCTCCTTTTTAGCTCTCTTCTCGAGGCTGATTCTTCCACTCCATCTTTCTTGTCTTATTCTTCTGACATGTCAGACCTTCTCCATCTCGAGGTCTTTTGTAACGTGATGCAGGTAGTACTGGCCACCGGATAATATATTTTATTGTAAAGTGTAAGGTAAATTAGGGTTAGGGCTAGATAGAAAGATGTGTATAAATAGTAAGTCTGACCTCTTTCCAAGGGTTGGCAAAATTGATTATTTTGCAACCCACAAGTTAATAGAAATCTAGTTTTCTCAGTTCTTAGTTGCAGAGCTCAATGCTCTATAGTTTCTAAGTTTTTAGTATTTAAATGCTCCCTTGGAGCTGCCATTGTACCGCGCACCAGTGCTTGCTGGAAGAAATATTAATGAAGAAGCCAAAATTCTCTCAATGATGTTGTTGGCATTCTATCTTCTAGGTTGACGGTATTTTATGCTTTGTGTTCTTCATGTCCTTTTCTCTAACACTTAAAGTAGATTAACGACCTCCTTTCCTTTGCTACTGATGACATATGAACTGATGGCTGCATGTTTCTTCAATATTTAGTATAGTGTGTTAGAGTATTGTTGATGTTTTGAATGATCAACATAACTATAGGTAGATGAAATATTTCTAACGCTATAGGATCTTTTTCAGTTTATTTGTTAAGTGTAAGCATGCTTGGAGAAACCTCACCTACTTGAATCCACAGGGAGAATGAGTTGAAGATAACCAGCTATCCCCCTCAAAAATAGTCACATCTCCCAACTGAGCCCCGCACTGTCGAGACCCGAATCTCACGTACTTGGAGGCCCAGGGAATCTCATTTCCCTGGACAACCTTTACAGGTGAAGTTAGCCGATACCTCAGTACCCAGTGACAACTTACCTCTATTGGCAGACTCAGTCACAAGAGTCCCGTCAACAAAAACTGGCGCTAGAAGGAGGGCATGAACTCGTCCCCCTCTCAGGATTCTGATTTTACACCTCCCGAGGGCTCCCCAAGCCATAGTTTTAGGAATCAAGCCTTCAGTGGGATTGGGTCTTTCTCCCTAGTGAGGTTTGAAAGAATCCTTAGATCAACCCCTAACCCTGAAAGGTTTGTCGAACTTGAGCCTCCTGCTTGAAAGAAATGGACCCTGAAAGTCACACTAGCCACTATTGTCTGGGGGTCTAGTACACCATAGAGTACCCAAATTTCCCAGACAATCCCAGGAATCAACGTCCAACTTAACCAAATTTCAACTCTCCAAATGGATGCATATTTTGGAAATATTGGGTCCCCTATGGGAACTTTCCCAGGTGCAACTAATGATTTACCCCGCACCCAAAAAAGATTTTCCCACAATATGAGCACTTAGGCTCACAAACCACAGATGAACATTTTTAGGCATACAAAGATGCCATAAGCTGACACCAGATCCAACATGAAGATGTTGTGACCTAGATGTTTCCCCTGTCCCTAGGACAGGGCAAACTGAACTGGTATCTTAACCTTCCCGCCAACTCCATCAATAGTTGGCAGGACATGGAGGATGCCTTCTTGGCTGCCTTCTGTAAATACGTGGACCCAGCTTGGTCCCATAGCCAGTTCATTTCTATTAGAAAGGAACCAAATGAACCCCTTACAACATTTAATCACCGGTTCCAGTGCACCCTGAAGCGTTGCACGGGCCCTTTCATTCCCTCCCCAAAAGTAGCCATATAGACCTATCTCAATGTGATGTACCCCTTCATTGCCACTCTCCTCTAGAGAACGACTGTTGTGGGTGACCGGGATACTTTGCCAAAAGTTTACAACCTAGCCTTAGAACATTCCCATGGCCTCAACAAATCCTTGGGCGTGATTGGGCGGAATATGCCATTCAACATGATCCCCAACGGAACTACATTCACCATGGGATATAACTCCAATCTAGCAACGGGTTCCCCCATGATGGCAATGACTCCCCCATCACCATTGATAGACCAATAGGCACGGTACATTTATCCATCACTGACTCAAAAAATACTGGGCCTAGAATCTTTCCCTTGAAACCAGCCACAAAAAAATCAACACCAGTTGACACAACCATCCAGAGTGCCCTTCTTTCAGTCATCCATGGCTAGAGGATTGCCACCCTTGACTCCAGCAAGTATTGCTACCTTCCCAGGGAACCAACAACAACAACCATCACATTATGACGCAAACACTCAGCTGACTGCTGAGGTAGAATCCCTTTGGTGAATGTTTTCCACCCTGACTATGGACATGGGTCAGTTGAAGGCGGGGTCCTACACACCCCAGAATTCCAATTCCCAAAGAAGGAATATCTTCTCCGGCCAATGAAACAACAACATCGGAGGAAGAAACTTCAACAACGGGCCTTGGCCCAACCAACAATAATGGAACAATAATGCGAACACCAAAGGTCCACCTCTAAACCAAAATGCCAATCCAAATGGTGCTGGACCATCCCATTTAACACCAGTCATGGACTTCCAGCCCATGACCAATTGGTGTAGATTGCATGAAACAGGCTCCCGTAATGAGGTAAACTATGCCATGCTGGAGAAGGTCATCATAATCTCCCAGCTGGATAGACAACAAGTGTCTGACCCTACTCCCCTAGAGCCTCCTATGTAAGAGCCAACTCACGATGCATTCACTTGTGAGACCATTTTCTTCAAATCCTCTAGAGAAGACGAAGAAGAATCTAAATTACAGGGATTCTTTGATGAATCGATTCCGGCCTTTGAGGCCAATGCCTTCACCAACCCACGGTTTCCTTACAACACTCAGAGCTAGGATGGTAAAGGACCAAATTACACATAAACATCTCCTAAGGACACTTCTCCTCAGGATAATACAACTAACTGGCTGATCCCTCCAAAAGGTCCTAGCTCTAACCAAGCAAAAGAACCAGCCGAGGGAAGCCACCAATTCCCGGGAGGAAGATTTGACATCACAAGGGAATTAGAACAAACCACCACCTCCGTGACCTTGATGGAGGTTTTGCTAAACTATCCCGAGTAGAAGAAGTCTCTTCTAAAACTCTTGGGAAACCTGGAAGTCGTCAGTCGCCCACCCAAGACTGTCTCTTTTAAGGACGCCAATGCGGCTATCTTCCAGGGAAATACTAAAGATCCTCTATTCCTACTAGGCCTGAACATATAAAAAAAATATACACAACTACCTAGTAGATTCTGGGGCTTCGGGCAACATCATGCCCCTTTCCATATGCCAAAAACTCAGATTCAGACCCACCCCATCTAGTGGCGCAGTGATTCAACTGGACAAAACTGCTGTGAAGATGGTGGGTGAACTAAAAAATGTCTAGATACAACTTATTCAGGACCCATAAATAGCCAGCATAATTGATATACAAGTGGTGGACATCCCAAAAACTTATGGGATGTTATTAAGTCAGAACTGGTCTAATTCATTGAATGGATACTTTTCAATCGACTTCTCTCACTTATGGCTGCCCTGGGAAGGAGAATCAAAAAAAATCTGGTTTGAAAGTGAACCCAGGATGAAGTGCTCCCTTACTAAAGTTGAGAAGGTCAATGAGGTCCTATTCATTGAGACTTCCCCCAGGGTGTACCAACCCTTTGAAATCCTAACATTCAATTTCACCCTAAGAGAGGATCCCATAGTTCTGCAAAGAACTCAAGACCTAGGAGAAAAGTTGAGTGTTGAAGTTAATTCTCAAGGTGCCATAGAGATCCCTGCTACACTCTTGTCTGGAACTTGGTGCTAGGTACACTATCATAAACATTCAAAGCTAGAGTATGAGCCTTGCCTTTTCATCGCTACCAAGCACATTGATGCCTCCCAGAATAGAGAACACATAGTTGATTCCCCAGAATCTAGTATTCCTACTGGAAGCACTTCTTTAGTGCCATTTCCCCAGGGATCTTAACCCCAAATCACTCTGGGGGAAAACCTCACCCATGCACCATAAGTGCAGGAGGAAGCTCCTCCCGAGTCTCCCAAGAATAATGCAAAAGTTGCTCCATCTCCCCAGGTCCAGACTACAAGTGATGATTTGTGGACCCTTAAGTTCGACGGGTCCTGGTCCAAATAGGGTTGTGGGGATAGAGTAGAAATAATCAACCCACGAGGGAAATCCTTTCTTGCATCCTACAAGCTGCAGTTCAACTGCACAAACAACATTACAGAGTATGAGGCTTTGGTCCTTGGACTCCTATTTACATTAAGGAAAGAAATCACCCACCTTTGGGCTCTAGGTGATTCAAAGTTGATTGTCAAATAGGTCTGGAGTCAATATACCTGTCATGATAAAAGGCTGGCTGCATATCGCAATCGAGCATGGATCCTTATTGAAGATTTTGATGCCTTTGGCATTGATCTTATTCCCCGGCGATGAAATTATGTCCTGGATGCCCTCGTTGTTTCTGCTAGCACACTTGAGCCCATGGCCAGTTCACGACTTTGGATATTTTCCATTGAAATGATCCCCACCCTGTCCATTTCATATAACGTCACCCACTTTTAGGTTTTTGAGGATGATCAACATATCTTGGCCATCATGGCCAATGTTGGTGTCTTCAAGGACCAGATAGTGGAGGAACGAGACCATGATGACATTGGATAGGGTGATGAGGATGATGGGATCATGGACCTACCTACAAACACCATCCCAAAGGGGATGGTCATGCTTGAATGTATCTTCAACTTAGACCCTCAAGGAAACATCCATTATGACTCATACCATACCCCTTAAACCTGATGCTAAGCCTTTTCAGAAAAAGAAATGACCAGTCAACACACTGATCAAGCCTTTGATTCGTGAAGAGGTGGAAAAATTGCTATCAGCCCAGATAATCTTTCCAATCTAGCCTACGATGTGGGTTGCCAATTTGGTCCCTGTGAGAAAGAAGAGTGGTGAAATTCACCTTTGCGTCAATTTTTAAAACTTGAATAGAGGCTCCAAGAAGGATAATCATCCTCTCCCCTCGCTGGATGAGGTGTTGCAGATAGTGAATGGATCCCAAATGATGTCTTTCTTGGATGGATACTCCAGATACAACCAAGTTATGGTTAAATACAAAGATAGAAACAAAACAACATTCACCACCAAGTGGGGAACGTTTGCATATCGAAGGATGCCCTTTGGCTTGATTAACGCATGGGTCACATTTCAAAATGCTATGGACATTGTGTTCAAAGGCCTTGTGAATCAGTGCATAATCATCTACATGGATGATTTGATCATCTTTTCCTGGGACAGGTGTGACCACTCCACCCACCTCGCCCAAATTTGTGAGAGATGTTGCCGGTATGAAATATCCCTCAACCCCAAGAAGTGCATATTCAAGGTCATTGAAGGGAAGTTGCTTGGGCATATTGTCTCTAAGAAGGGCATATCCATTAACCCTGAGATAGTTGAAGCACTGCTAAATTTGCAAATGCCCGATAGTAAGAAATAGATGCGATCGTTCTTCAGAAAGATCAACTTTGTCTGGCGGTTCATCACTGGATTCGCTGAGATAGTCAAGCCACTCAATGAGATGATGAAAAAGGATACTAAGATTGAGTGGAGTCTTGAGGCAAAATGGACATTCTCCCAAATTAAACAAACGATTATGGAGCCCCCCGTTCTGGCTAGTCCAGACTACTCCCTCCCATTTTACATTTACTCCTTTGTTTCGCCGCATTCTACCACGATAGTATTGACCCAAAAGGTCAAGGGGGAAGAATGACCCATAGATTTTATGAGCTCCCCCTTTAAGAATGCCAAAGTCTAGTATTCATCATTATAAAATCAGGCCTTTGCTCTTGTGTGCGCCATGAAGTAATTTTGGCATTATATTCTCTGAAGCAAGGTGCATGCTATCATCCCAAACCAAGCTATGAAATCTCTGTTGATGTAGAGTGAATTGGGCAAGAGATAGGGGAAATGGATGGCCATCCTCCAGGAATATGAACTAGAAATGCAACCCATGAAGATAGTCTGAGGCCAGAGACTAAGTCGAGTGATGGCAGAAGAGACTCCCCATATAGAATGCCAAACATACACAGTGGAGTCTATCACTTGAGACCTGTGGTACACCGATCTGGTGTACTTATTGTTAAATAATAGATGCCCAGAGGGATTACCTCCTAACAAATGCTGCACCTTGTGGATGAAAAGTGCCCACTTCATGATCAAAAACTCTACGCTTTATCACAGGAATTATGAGGGAGTGTACCTTCAGTGCATTGATAAAGACCTATTAGGAATAAGGTGTCTCAACCTTGGATAATTCCTATTCTTATTATTTGTTTTGTAAAATGTATTTCTTGCAAATAATGTTGATGTGTCGGCATCTTGAATTGTGTGTAAGAAGATCATGGCTAAAA
>MU223714.1:1961277-1990844 GCA_018584345.1 Thuja plicata | reverse complement strand
ACATGTGGCAACTGATAAATTTGAGTACTGTATACTCTTCCCCAATCAATTTTGGGTTTCCTATTTTCTCGGAGAATGGTAAAACCCTAATACGGTTATCTTTTGGAGTAGCCCTAAAAAGTGAAGCGCATGATATAAGCGTTTGTTAGGGTTGCAAAGAGAAGTGATGTGAGTGTATTGTTGGAACATTTTATGCTGCCGTGATTTGTCTTCAAGGGTCTTGAAAATGTTCTGAAAGAACTTGCATTGCAAGTGTATTGTAAGCTGTAATAGTTTTGATCAATACATTGTGCAGGTTTTGGAGTGCTGGGGTTTTTTACCGAAAGGTTTTTCCCAGTGTATATCATTGCGTCATTCTCTATTTTCTGTATGCATGGTATGTGGTTGCAATATCTTTGTTAAAGTAGTTAATGAATCTTAAATTGTAAGGATTTAAAAGAATTTGCACAATACTTTCCTATAGAGATTAGCGTAGGAAGCTATTTCTGCACCTGAGTTTCCTTACAAGACCAAGCTGCGAAAATGATTGAAGAATTCCACAGGTAGTTTGGTAATGGGCATGGCTCAGCTGACGCCATCACCCATCAGATCTTGCAGGCTGGATATTATTGGCCCTGCATATTTAAAGGGGTTTACACTCACGTTTGAAGGTGCCATACTTGCCAAACTATGGCACATCGTTAGCGTAACCCGGCTATGCCTTTACAACCAGTCTTTGAGGCTAGGCCTTTTTCCCAATGGGCATTTGAATTTATTGGGAAATCAACCCCAACTTGTTTTCCAACCACTGATACATCTTAACTATAACTGATTACTGCACCCGGTGGTCTGAAGTCATACCTTGCAAAAATAACACGGCAGATGTAGTTATCAAATTCCTGAAAGAAAACATCGTCACAAGATTCAGAATGCCCTTTGCTATAGTGTGTGAAAATGGTCTAGCATTCTCTTTTGTGCAACTACTTGAGTGGACCTATGACTAGAAGATCACTCTGAAGTTTTCCAACAACTATTACCCCCAAGGGAATGGTGTTGCTAAATCAACGAACAAAAATCTTCTCAAAGTGATCAAACACCTGCTAGAACAGAATCCCTGGGATTGGCACCAAAAGTTGAGATTTTCTCTTTGGGCAGATGGCATTCAAATTAAGGCCGCCCTAGGAAAGTCCCCATTCTATCTGGTTTATGGCTAGATCCCAGTGTTCCCAATCAACTTATAGATCCCATTTTTGCAGTTTATGCAGGAATTCAGCGACCGAGATAATATATTAGAGGTTCGGTTCTTGAATCTAGTGTGGATGGAAGAACAACGAGATGCAGCCCTTGATCATTTTTTTCATCACCAAGTAGTGGTAAAATGATGGTTTGACCATAGAGCCCAATATAAGGCATTTCAGATTTCAGACTTAGTCCTTTTGTGGGACAAGGCCCGAGAAAAGAAAGGAAAGCACACCAAGTTCCAACGGCTCTGGCTCGGACCATACCTAATCTCAGAGATCTATAGGGAAAATACCTATCGCCTTAACACCATGACTGGAGAACCTGTCCCATTGCCTATCAATAGACAGTTTCTCAAACATTACTTCGAATAAGGCTGGTTTACCCAGAGTTGTATTCAATGTAAATTTTTTCTTTCTTGTAAATATTTCTTTCCCGGTGCTTCGCTGAGAGGTACGTTTCCTTGTGAATAGTCTTTCTGGCCATCCTCTGGGACCACTCTTTTCTTTTTCTTTTTCCTTTCTTTCCTTGCTTTTTTTTTTGGGCCCCAACATTTTTTGCTCCCCCTCTTGTGAGGACTGGTATGCTTCGCATAACATCTAGTCACCAGGATATTGCCTTTAGCATGTCGGTGAACTTAATAATCTATTGTTAACACGATGGAATCGGTCTGTTCTCTGGAGTTATTTTGCAATTTTGGTAGTGAATTATGAGTAATCTTCATTGGATTTATCCCCAGAAATCTGGTAGTTAGTAAAATAAAAGATTAAGGAACAAGTAATCAGAGACATTGAGGGTAGATTGGTTACACTAGTTGGTTGACCCAAGTCTAAAATTTTAAAAGATTCTTTTCGGGTCTGGAGTTTTCCTTCCCCATTCAGCAAATTAAGGTGGGTGGAAGGGTGAAAGAAGCACTGCCATTAAATTTAGCTAAGCTTAAGCTTGATGGTGAAAGAAGTACCACCCTCCCACCCATAAACTTACAAAATAACAAGGAAAAAGGGATATGGGGATGAAACTCTGGTCTCTGGGAGAAACAAGTGAATTTGATGACTTTGGGGTTTGATATACTTAGTGCTTCTTCTCTACTTCTCCCAGAGGTCATCAGCTTGATTTCCTTCCAAAGCATACACTTCACCACTGATGAAAGGCTCATGGACTAAATCACGTATGGCCAAATTTTCTCAGATGTGTTTCTCTTTACAAGTAAAATGTTGCGAGTAACAATTTGTTCTAGTTTTTCTAACCAGAGATTCTATAGTTCTCAAATACACTAAGGCATTCATCCTAGATAGTCACCATTTGTTATGCCCTGCATCCCTGTCCCTACATTTTATGTAAAAAATGTTGGGTTCCCCTTTTTTTTGTTTTGTTTTCTACTTCTGGCTCTTGCCTTGTCTTTTTTTGCCTGTGCTTCTTTTGTTTTCCTTCTCTGGGTTTCTCTTTCCCGCGGTGTTTGTTTTTCTTTGTGTTTTGTCTATCGTGTCTCCGAGACCCAGTCTTGGGGTTGGTCATTCCTTGTCCAAGAGATGGACTTTGGACTTAGGGATTCTCTGCCACGATGTCTTCTTTATGTAAGAAGGTATGGTCGTTCAGAATCCCTGGGCCTGGAGTCCAGGGGTTTTCCTATTCTATAGTTTGCGGAAGGAAAGGTAACTTGCTTCTCACCTCAGGTATAAATAGAAATCACCTGTCATTCTGAGTTGTTCTGAGAAATTACGGTTGGTTTATGGTGTTGATTGGTGATCATTTTGACATGGAAGTTGTTGCAGAGTGCCCAAGGTACCTTGCCTTGCTTTCTTCCTTCAAATTTTTAGGTTAGTGTCTGGTTTCTTTCCTTCATTTTTTGACTTTTTGTGTTTCATTGGTGTTTTTGCTTCATTTTGTTTTCATTTTTCTCTGCGTCCTTTGTCTGGTTTGCCACCCGTTGGTGGGTTGGATCTGCTCAAGGGTTGTCTGTCCTCTATGCAGGTGTAGGATAATGTAGATAGTGTATATATTTTTACATTTCAGCTTTGTTTTAGGCTAGCTTCTCTACGTCTATTGTTGATATGTAAATTCAATGTATTTAGTGTATATCCTTCCATTTTCATGTATATACCTTTCAGCTTTGTTATAAATATGATGTATATTTTTTTTGTATTCATCTAGTCTCACATCAAGCTCGTCGTGCTTCATCTATTTTCCATTCTGTGAGCTTGTTTTAGGCAGAATACCACCTGGTTGAAACTCGGCTCTCGGCGGGTTTCAACCAGGCAATTTTCTCTCTCCTTAGTCATGTCGGCCTATGTTTCATTTATGTCCCACATATGTATTCAAGAATTCCCAAGTGGCCTCCACTTTTTGCATGTTCAGATAGTTGGGCCGCCGTCGCCATAACTCCCATTTATTGCATAGCCACATGACGTCCACGTGGGCATGACGGCTCACTTTTCGCTCACATCTTCTAATGGTTAGTTTTCTAGACCCCAGGTCTTTTGTCTTCACCAACCCACATCTAACTTTAATCAAGTATGTTGAAACCCCCTAGCTCGGATGGTGGTTAACTTTCTAAGTTTGCATTTTGTATATCTTTCAGGATTTTTAACCCAAACTAACTTTTCAGGAAAAAGACGTGCCTCGGTGGTAAGGTCTCCGGATCCTGGAATATTATTTACCTACAAGTTCTGATGGTCGTATTTCCTTGTAAGTTTTTAAAGTAACATACCTTCATCATGTCTTAGGCTTCCACATCTTCACCACCTAGGAGTTCAAAACTTCCTTCCACGGTGGTCACCAGGGCAGCCGTCAGATCTAAAATGGAGAAGGCCTTAGAAAAATTTCCACTTAGCATGAAGTACGTGAAGAACAATGCTATTATGAGATCAAAGATTGAGTCCCAAGTCTAGTTGATTACCGACACCAAAGTTAGAATGTGGCCCGATATGCAGGCCCTGGTTAAAATAATGTACATTTAGCAACAGTTCGGGGATCCACTGGAAATCAGTGTCGAGGATTCTGAGATTCTAAAGGCTACTTGTTTCCCATGCTCAGTGTAGGCCCAGAAGCTCATTCTTACTCTGGAAACACATTACAACTCCTTCATCCAAGCTGTCATGCTTGTAGCCCCGGTCCTGACAGGATATCCCACCCCCATAGTGTCTCTCAATGCCGCAAATTTCTGGGTAGGGTTGGGGATTCCTCAGTTTGATAGCCCAACTGTCGTTACCAGAGCTGATGCCTTAGCGCAATTTTAGTAGCTGGAGGTTGCAGCTAGGCAATACATGAACAACCATTGGCTCAAGACTCCGAAGAGGGGCCCCAAGAAAATGAAGCTAGAGATCCCCCAGTCTGAGTTTAAAAAAAGCATCCAGATGGGGATGATAGCACTATGTTGGGTCTTCAAGCAACCCCATGCCCGAGAGTTCACATGATGGATATACTACTTTTTTCTCGACGTCACCACCGATGGAGAATACTTTGAGTGGGCTGCCACTATCTCCAACCATATAGATTTTCAGTTCTTATAGGTGGCCCAAAAGCGCAAATTCTATATGACTTCTTATGTTCTCTGGGTCCTAGCACAACAATGACCTACTAAGGTGTACTCGGGATCAGCCTAGGTTAGAAGGCTCCCTGGGATTATTTCCCACAAATTGAATGGGAGGCTAGTTTCCCAAGTTTTTTCCTGGTGAATGACGCCTTCATTTACTACAACCTCCTCACACCTACCTGGGATGCAGGGTACCACCTTTCCAAGGAGGCAATGGATCTGGTCAGAAGTTATGGCCATTATTACATACAATTCCAGTAGTATACATACGTAAGGGTAACCGGCTTCTCCGAGAAACCTTACTTGTTTCCCAAACATTGTGGGAACAAGATAATTCTCTTGGAATATTGTAGGCAAATGATGGAATTACATGTCTTATACACCTTAAAGAAGGTGACAAATGTTCTATTCCCAATCACTTATGGGAATTACTCGTGCAGTCTGGCCAGAGCCAAGGAGGCAGATAGCGAACTCAAGTGCCTAAACTTGGCAGAATTCTATCTAGCGCGGAAGAACTTTGATCCGCTCAAAAAAATTGCACTGGCACTTCCCCGGGCATCAAAGCCCCACCAATATCACATGGAGGAATTTAGGGAAGATTTCCAAGATGATGTTGAAGTCCGGAGTTGGCATTACGTCCGGATGACCATGGGGATGATGGAAAGGTTGAAGCTTCAGAAATTTACAGATGACTTCTCAGATGCCAAACCCACAATATACCCCCAGTACAAGGCAAAGGGGATTTATAAGTTGACCCTCCCACCGGTGGACTAGAATGCCTAGGAGGGGCCCACCATTGAGGAATTTACTTGCAACGTGGTTGAGCGTAGCCACAAATATTTTAAGAGAGTATGCCCTAGGATTACCCACAGGGCTACCCTAGCGGTACCAAAGCTGATGTCCAGGGCTAGAACTTCTTCACAGGGAGAAGATAGGGGAAAAAAATAATGGAGACTCCAACTCTATAGGAGATCCCCATAAAATAACAACAAAAGTAGTCAATAGCGGCCTCCCAGCAGATGAGGGAGAAATTAATCACATGGTTGTCTACTCTGGTGCTCATGATCAGACCTGTCTATCCTCCCTCTTCCCCTTCACTAGAAGCACTAATGGTCAAGGCAATAGGAGTAGATTCAGAAGAGGAGCAGGTAGCCCTAAGGGATGCAGGGCCTCTTTTGGTCACTAGGAAGAAGAAAAGGCTTAATCCAAAGCCAAAGGCAGAATCAGAGCTAGGAATGCCTCAGATCCCACAAGTAGAAATCATTTCTTCTGACTCCCTAGAGCCGGAAAAGGAACCAAAGCCCCCTCATGTCCTAGAAAATCCTCCCCCTCAGGAAGAATTTGATGATGTTTTTAGAACTGACGAGTTTGGGAATTTGCAGGGAGACATCATACAGCTGGAGGCTGAAATCCCAGAGCAGGAGGAAGCTCCAAAATAGGAACCTGCACAGGAGTAGGAGGAACATGTAGAAGAAGAAAAAGGGATAGAGAAAGAGATCTCCTTTAAAGTCCCAGAAATACAGGATGTGGGAGTTTCAGGGCAACAGAAGCAAAGTGAACAAATGACATCGGCTAGAGAAACTGGACACATGAGAACAACCATGACCCCAACCACTATGTTCCAAATGCCGCCCCCAAAGGTGACATTTAGGGAGGTAATCACTATGGCCCAAATGTTGAATCTAGGCCTGTTGCCTCCCCCACTACCAGAGGATGTACCAATGGAAGAAGACACCCCAGCAATAGAGGTTGAGGAAGAACAACAACAGGAAGAAGAAGAAAACTCTGGGGAAACCAATGAGGACCCAAATATTCCTAAAGATATAGGCGGGGCAAAAGATACAGGTACCACTGAAGAAAAAATCACCGGTGAGTTGGGAAACACAGGGAAGGAGCTGTAGGAGACTCATACCATTGAAGGGGCACAACAAGATATCGGGGAGAGGTCACAGGAATAGATTTTAGCTACCAAGCCACCACGACTGCCATAGTGGTTGGTGGAATCTCGGAAGAGAAAGGCCCCATCAACACCCAAAGCCCATCTTTCTTTGGTGGAGATGATGGCTCAAGCACAAAACCTGCCCAAGGCTAAGAAAGCCTGGATAATCCACACTCTTCGGACCAAGCCAGGCGAAGAAACAGTACAAGTAATCATGACACCTTCCCCAAACACAGACGAGGAAAATGGATGAGGCCAGAGATTACAATGTCATAGAGGTGTCACTGGGGAAGAGAGGAAAACAGGGTGAATTGGACCTATTAAAAGAAGAAGCCAAGGTAGTAGAGGCTCGCTACAAAAAAGTAGCTCAAAATTTCAAAGCAAAATGGGAGAAAAATGCAAACTTCATGGGGTTGCTGACTGAGTTGGCCCAGCCCATTAGTGTTATTCCTTTGGGGGCCTCTACGTCATATGCACTACTTCTGCAAACTGATATAGACTCATTATGGGCAATGAAAAAGAAGGCCCAAGCGGTTGATGAATGGGTTTCCTTGCAGTTGGGAAATGTCCGGTGTTTCTTGGTGTCCAACCTCCTGGAGCTATATGTGGCCCACCATGTCTTACACCAGGCCAAAACCACCATCAACATATGGGAGGGGGACATTGAGAATTATGAGGTGTGGAAGGTTGAGTTAGAAGAACCCATTGGCCTCGAAGAAGAGATTGTCTTGGAGTCCAGAATTCTATGGGAAGAGTCATTTGATTTTTTGAGGACCCAACACTCCAGAATTGACCTCACATTGGGGGTACTCAAGAAACTCTGCAGGATAAGGTCAATGTCATACAATATTATTTCAATTTATACAAGTCTTTTTTTTCGAAGGTCTCTAGAACTGATCCGTTTAGCATTGACACATGCACGCTGGAGGAGTATGTTTTAGGTAAATTTGATGAATTAATGGAATCAAGATATCAATCCCCAGAGAGGATAGATGGAGCAAAAATGATGTGAATAACTTGCATGATGCTCAGTGGCCATGATGCGGCAAAGATGGCCGATGAATTTAAGGGGAATGTTTCAGAACTAGGGGAACAAATTGAAATGGCCAAGTACTGGCGGGCTGGCCTTAAAGACATCGATGAAGATGGAATTTCTTGTTTCCTCCAGACCTTTAATGACAGTAAGCAACAATAAAGATTCTCCAGGGGCCGGAGAAAACCTAAGTGTTTTGTATTGTTTATTCTTTTGGAATGCAATTTCCCAGATCCCAGAATTCTAGATCATACATTTTGTATTCTTTCAGTGGCCTGTGTCCCGGTCCCCAAGGCCAACCGGTCACTTTCAAGGCTGTTAATACAGGCTGTCAGAAGGTAGGTAACGGTTACAAGACACGTCAGCTCAATGAGACATTTTTGATAGATGGTCTTCCTGAGGTGCCACTTCAGAAGTACAACTGGCACATTGGAGATAGGGCATCATTCTCCCATTTATGAGGCATGTAGCCCCAATCCTCAGGGATAAAATTTATTCCTTCTCCTTTTTGGCTCTCTTCTTGAGGCTGATTCTTCCACTCCATCCTTCTTGTCTTATTCTTCTGACATGTTAGACCTTCTCTATCTCGAGGTCTTTTGTAACATGGTGCAGGTAGTATCGGCCACCAGATAATATATTTTATTGTAAAGTGCAAGGTAAATTAGGGTTAGGGCTAGATAGAAAGATGTCTATAAATAGTAAGTATGGCCTCTTTCCAAGGGTCAGAAAAATTGATGATTTTGCAGTCCACAAGTTAATAGCAATCTAGTTTTCTCAGTTCTTAGTTGCAGAGCTCAATGCTCCATAGTTTCTAAGTTTTCAGTAGTTAAATGTTCCCTTGGAGCCACCATTGTACCATGCACCATTTCTTGCTAGAAGAAATGTTAATGAAGAAGCCAGAATTCTCTCAATGACGTTGTTGGCATTTTGTCTTCTGGGTTGACGGTATTTTATGCTTTGTGGTCTTCATGTCCTTTGATCTAACACTTAAAGTAGATTAACGACATCCTTTCCTTTGCTATTGATGACATATGAACTGATGGTTGCATGTTTCTTCAGTATTTAGTATAGTGTGTTAGAGTATTGTTGATGTTTTGAATGTTCAACATAACTATAGGTAGATGAAATATTTCTAACCCTACAGGATCTTTTTCAGTTTATTTGTTAAGTGTAAGCATGCTTGGAGAAATCTCACCTACTTGAATCCCCAGAGAGAATGAGTTGAAGATAACCAGCTATCCCTCTTGAAAATAGTCACATCTCCCAACTGAGCCTCACACTGTTGAGACCCGACTCTCACGTGCTTGGAGACCTGGGGAATCTCATTTCCCTCGACAACCTTTACAGTCAAAGTTGGCCGCTACCCCGGTACCTGGTGACAACTTACCTCTATTGGCAGAACTGGTCACAAGAGTCCCATCAAAAAAATCCTAAGTCTGAGAGCCCTTCTTTGATTCTCTGTCATGTCCTAGGAAATTTATTATTCTTCAAAAACTAAACAATATTAGCATACGATGGTTGCATCTCAATGCTAGTTGGCATTTCATTTGCTTACACAATGTTCACTTGGGTAAGCTCCATGTTTGAATCTATCATGAGATTTTCCAATCCAAGGCCTCTAACTAATTTGGCGATTTGGATCTCTAGTTCAAATTCTTGTATTCTATTGATGGATTTGTACCTCTTTCCAGTGACCTCACTTTGAGACAAAATATCCTTGACTACAACATGAGGCACATATGAAACCACCTTAGCACATACTAAATAAGGCCTAAAATTTTGACTGCCTTGAATAAGGCATAAGCTTGCTTCTCCATGATTTCATAATTCAACTCAACTGCCTGCAAGGATTTGCTGAAAAATGCAATTGGATGCTCAAATCCCTCCTTGTCATTTTGTAACAACACTGCAGCAATGATATGGAATGAAGCAAATGAGAAAATAGTAAAAGGAAACTCACAATTAGGACATTTTAATACCGATGCATCCTGAATAATCAACTTTATTTTCTCAAAAGCTTCTTGAGCTTCTAGATTCCAGGCATATTTAACATCTTTCTTTAGTATCTTGGCAATAGGTTTTATAACCTCTGCAAAAATGAAAATGAAACTCCTTACAATATTTATTTTGTCCAAGAAAGATTGGACACCCTTGACATTCCTGGGAGGAGTCAGCATATTAATAGCGTCAATCCTCTCTAGATCTATTCTCACTCCCTCTTTGGACACTATATGTCCTAGCAACTTTCCCTTTGAAACAGTAACATGACACTTCTTTGGATTAAGAGAAACTCCAAACTCCAAAGCCTTACCAAATATATTTTCTAGATGCCTACAATGGTCCTTAGCCCTTTTTGAATATGCAGTAAGATTATCTTCATAAACAACCATAATTATGTTTATGAATTCCTTTAAAGCAACATCCATTGCTCTCTGAAAAGTGGCCCCTACATTCATGAGACCAAATGGCATTCTAACATAAACATAAGTTCCCTAAGGGGTAGTAAAGGCTATCTTGAATTTCTCTGAATCCTTGACTAAAGCCTGATTGTAACCAAAAAATCCATCCATCATGGATAGAAGGTCACACCTTGTAACTCATTGCATTTCCTCCATATTAGGCAAAGAACAATTATCTTTAATTGATGACACATTAAGGTTTCTGAAGCCAACACAAAGCCTAATATCTCCATTTGGTTTCTTTACAGGCACAAGATTTTACACCCTTGAAGAATGTCTAATTGCTTTTATTATTTGGGATTCCCCAAGTTTCATTAATTCTTCCTGCACTTTTGATGCTAGCATATGGTTGATAGGTCTCTACTTTTGTCTAAAAGGTTTCACATCAAGCTTCAAAGGAATCTCATGCAGAAACAAATCCTCTCTATAGGATTTAATATCCTCATAAGACAAAGCAAAAATGTTCTTGTACTTTTTTAATAAACTGATCAGATTTGCTCTAATGTAAGGGGATAAATTCTTCCCTATGTATACCATTTTGGGGACATCATCTGACCATAAATTATATTATTCAATATTATCCATTTTAACATCACATCTCTTAAGTAAGTGACCATCATTGTCACTGAAAATTCCCTCTAGTTGAACCAAACCCTTAGGTATAACATTTCTTGGCAACTTAACAACTTCAGTCCCAAAAATAGTTTGCTTGTTATCTATGGTTTCAACTAAAGCATTGCAATCAATTTTCTGGCCTTCATAATCATCCAAACATTGAATAAACTGGAGAATATCCATGTCATCCACAAAAAATTTCCAACTATATAGATTATCAGAAATTGTAGGTCTAATCTTGGTTTCAATAGTAGAGATCCCAACCAGAGTTATATAATTATTCTTTATGGCTACATTTGCTAAGAAATCAGCCATAATATTCTTATATCTCCCAATCCATTCTATTTGGAAAGCATCAAAGAACTCAACATTATCCCATACTACATGCTTGTACAATTCAATCTATCATTTTTAGCAGCATATAGGGATCTAATTTGGGAGACAACTAATTCAGAGTCCCCAAATACTCTTAATAATTTGATGTCATGCTTTATGGAAACTTCTAAACCCAATAGCAATGCCTCATATTCTGTTGTATTATTTGTGCATTGAAAAGCTAAGAGGAAAGAATATTTGAATGTAGCACTTGATGGAGATATAAAAACAATACCAGCTCATGATCCTTCCTTTTAGCATGCACCATAAAAGTACATATTCCATATCTCATCTTGATGTTATTGTGATTCCTTCACAATTGGGTCTTGGTTTTCAACTTTAGAGCCATCCTGCTCAATTCTAAAACTTTCCATATCAACATCAACAAAATAGTTGAGATCCTTAGGAATCCTCTTTTCAATTATCACTAGAGCTCTTGGCTCCCTATAAAATTTAACATCCTTCCCATTGATAGCGATAGTAGCATATGACAGGTCCAATATCAAGTGTCCTCCAACTGCTTCTGCCCACTGTCTAGACAGTAACATACCATAATGTAATAGTGTATCAACCACAACCACAACCACATCCATTTTAAAAGTATCCCTAGGAAAAAAAAATCTTCACTTCAATTCCTTTTAAGGTTCCTACCATAGGTACCTCTCTATTATCCATAGAAAAACATCTTCCAAAAGATGTGTCAACATTTAAGCCCAATTCCTTCATAACACCATAAGGCATCACATTTGCTGCTGCACCAGAATCTATCATACAATTTCTTATCAATTGGTCATTCACCAGAAATGTAAAATAAAAAGGATCAACTTGAGAGGGTTCCTGAGTAATAATCTTCCCTACATATATTTTAGGAGTCTCCTGCTCCTTATCACCTCCTTTTTTCTTCATAGTTTTTGTGGTAGTAACAATATCATCTGTTATATCTTTGAGCAAAGAGAAAGTTGTCTCTCTATGTTCCTTCATCTTCAACATTTCAACTAAAGGTACTGAAACCTTCATCTGAGATAGATTATGTTTCATGCTAAAAGCAAGAAAATTCAAAACCTCTCCACTAGAAGCCTTACCCTTACTTTCTTTGTACTTTTCTATTTCTTGAACAACAATGGGAGTATCCTTGCTTTTCACCTGAATTTTATCCTTACTTTGGATTAGGGGTTCATTAGAACTATCCTTTATAAAATTGATCTAGGCTTTCCCTGATCCCTATCTTCTTTTCTATTTCTTAAAATATAAGTACTCCTAGCTTGAGAAATCGCAGCAACAATGAGAGATCTCACTTCTTCATCACTAGGTATTCTTAGTTGCGTATGTTCATCCTTTGCATTATAAAAATTTATAGTATAATTCTCTCTACTCTCTTCTTCAGTGTATGTCATGAACATATTGACTTTAGGTACCTCCTCCTCTTGATCACTCTGCTCATCTTCATCCTCAGCAGACCCTGCCAAATCTTGCACAACTGCATATTCAAGAGGAGAATGTGGCATACTAAAGGGTATACATAAAGAAGAGGATGTCCTGCAATTTATATGGCTTGTCAGACCTCTAATTTTTTTGTTTTTTACTGTAACACCCCAAAATTGGCATCTTGCAACCCTAACCAATTTTGTTGTATTTGTCATTCTTTTGAATCATCTAAGTCCTATTGTACTACGCAATTCTGAGTTTTGACTGACTCTACTTGACCTAAGTGTCAAATGTAGAAAATCCTAAATCTGCATTAATCATACATTATATTTAATTCCTAAATATCTATTGGCTAAACAAACCTTATGATCAAATTAATTTAATTATAAAGTCCTAGCACTTTAATTAAATTAAATTCACCCCTTTTAGCTAAAACACATAAAAAGGGATTAAATAATATTTAATTATTAAATAAATATCCTCATTTCAATAACTAAATTTAATTATTCAGATAATTGAGGAAAATAGATTTATGAGGTCATATTCAATTTATTTAATTAAATATTCTCTTCAGTTTAGAAATAGAAGTTTTGAATTAATTGTGCTTTAAAGAGAAAGAAAACAGTTAAATCATAAATAAAACAGTTAAGTCAAAGAAAGAAAACAATTAAAGCAAAGGGAAAAACAATTTATTGTTTTCTTTCAAATAAAGCTTTCTATTTTAAATTGGCTTTTCTATCTGTTTTATTTCAAAAAGGAAAGTTTCTATTCTGAACAATCTCTGAGTCTATAAAAGAACTCTCATCTCTAATTCAAAACCCTTCCTGAATTTCTAGTCATATGCACTGTTAGAATACTAAATTGTTGCTACATTCTTAGTTCTTAATCTCATATAGAATAATCTCATTTTGCAATAGATTAATTTCAATTTCTAGAATAATTGCATTGAAATCATGTCTTAGATTAATCTTGCATCTTTCAATTCTTAGATTAATCTTGCATTGCATTGCATTCATGGAGAAAAATCCTTCATTCCTAGATTGGTCTATGGTTGTGGGACTCTCATTCTGAGAGCTATTTTGAAAACCCTGTCTAGATAGAAGGCAATAGGCCGAATCATGCAGACAGGCAGGATGAATAATCTCATATTCATTCTTGTGTGTATCTGATGAATAAGGACTATGTTGAAGTGTATGGTGAGTTAACAAGGCCAAATTTACCACATACATTTTTGGTTCCCACCATGGGGTAGGTACATTTCTGTTCTGGCCTCATTTCATTTCATTTTTTTTATTTTTTCTGCATTCTATCCGTACTTCCATACTTCTCTATTTTAGTCTCACGCAAACTTTCTGAGCGTCTCGCGCGAACTTTCTATTTCTTTGCGTGGCCCTCTGCACTTCTTCACATGATCTAGGCTAAATCATCACTTGAAATTACACAACAGAGCTTTCATTTGATATTTTCTTGTCTCGGTTTTCTAACCATTTTCTATTTTCTGACATCTGTGTTTCTCTAATTTATCTTTTGAAACAGCTTAACAGTGGTTTGTAGGACGCTGAGATAAAGAAAAGCAATCATAAACTTCTAACGTGTTTATTGTAGGACGCTAAAATGAAGAAAGACATTACAAACTACTAATGGTTTTATTGCAGGACGTTTGTCGAAGACCTTGCGTGTTTTCACAAATTCTCATGTCTATTTTTAGTAGTTAAAACACACTTCGATTGGTGCTTAAAATGAATCGTTGTCTTGCGTGATTGAAGATTTTTTTAGATTGTAATCCTAAGAACTACATGAATTTATCCTTTCCCCTTTCCTTTATGGATCTTGGGTGTAAGAGAAATTCATGTGATTCTTCCAGAGTGGCTACCTCCCAAGAGCTTTAGCAGAGCCGGTGAGAGTGGATCCCCAACTGGTAACAGGCTAAAGACAAGCCCTTTCGAACCGGTATACAAAAAATTCTATTGTGATTAATGTCACAATAGATAGGTGTGAATTCATTGTGGCAACCAAAATCTCCTCCAGTACCCTAGTGGTGCGTTAAAGTCCCTACATTGTTAAGGTGAAAGCCTTGCTTTGAAAGGATTGGGAGAACCCCTTTAATTGGGAAAATGACTTGATCACAACCACCTAAATGGATGTCCTTACTACAAACTATCATTCTAGTTTCCAAAAACCCTCTATTTGTTGGCGCAGAAGGTCAGAGACCAACTAAGATGCCCCACACTCTTACAGCTCTTAGTAGAGACAACAGCCCTTTGGGAAGAAATTCCTTTGGGGTTCGAAGCTTGGTGTGCCCGAGAAGTGAGTGCACATGTAAGGAGGAGCCCGTGCCTCTAAGCTTCTAAGTTGTACACTAAGAGTAGGCGTAGCTGAACTTTGGTTCAAGTGGGGATTCAATATATACTATCTTGGCTATCCTAGGATTGTGATGTTCCTGTCCTGGTACTACAAACATTCTGCTTAATGTATTTTGTGTGGGTGTATCATTTGAACAATCGAAACTATCATCAAAACATACAAGCTTTCAATCTTGAACATGTCCAAAACAATCTGTAACTCAAACTATCTATCAGAAAAAAACATGATTTTATCTTGGGGAGCGCAATCTGGTCTCAACTATCTGATTCTGTAGACGTTCATTTGTCAAAATTCGCATAGTTTCATGCGACATTTTGTAATCTTCACATCATTAGATGAGAATCTTCACGCAATATGCTGGAAAATTTCATGCGACATTTGGCAACAGTGCTATTATTTTGTCACTTTTTCTTCACAAGTCTATCATTCTTTGCACGAGACTACAAAGTTTCACAGCGTCAGTGAGAATCTTCGCGCGAAAGTACATTTCTTCACGCGAGTCTGAAGCCTTTTTTTCCAAAGCAGCAAGCTAATTTCTCTCAGTCAACCATACTTCTATCAAATCTGGTCTCTGATCTAGGTCTTTTTTTCTGCTCTCTATCTTCACATATTCTAAAACTTGGTTTCTTGGGTTGAGAATTACGTGATTCTTTCTTAAACTGGTCTCATCTCATATATTTTTGGTCTCTTTCATCTATGTTGTCATGCCTTGTGTCGCAATAGTCATCTTTGGGCTATTCTAGCCTCATCTCCGATGATTTGCACCAAGGATACTTCACCTTTTGGTACTTTCTGTGCATTTACTTTGAGATAGTTTTAAGTTTGGTGCTAGTTCACATCCCTTGTTCAAACTTTGTCTATGACTATCACAACTCGAAGTGGCAAAACATTTCCTTCAATCAATCAAGAAAAATTTGTGCTTTCCACACCATTGTTAGCTACATCTAGTGAGGAATCATCTCGATCTCCTTCCCCGTACTTCAAAATTTCATCAAACGGTCATTTCTAGTGGATTTTAGTCAGGTTCAAAATCCTTTTTTCTGAGAGGACCCAAAATCTGAGGACATTCAAACTTTTCATATCGAGTCTTTACACCTTGAACCCTTGCATTCTAGCAAGATGGCAGATCATAACCAATCAGGTGAGGCTAGCAGAGCTGACCTCTTTAAAACTTGGGGTAAGTCCCATTCTCAAGACCCCCCTAATGATATGTAAATAAAAATAACTCAAGAAGAGATTGCACAGGCTCGTGCTAATAAATATTTTCGTAGAATGATGGAAGTTCTCCTAGTTGAGGAGAAAGAGAAATACATTCTTGAACTAGCCAATCAAGGGGCTAAGTTACCCTCCAATTATGATGTAGAAACACTTGTTGAGAAAGAGGAAGAAACTAAAAACTCCCACTTGTGAAAAGAAATGCAAACTATGCTAGAGCAACTCTCTCAACTCTCTAAAGAGAAAGACAAACCTGTTACACAATTCACGCTGGAAAGCATCTGTCCTTTCCCATTTGACAAAGATCTTTGCATGCCTCATTTTCCCAAAGGAGTTGAACTTCCTAAATATGATAAATACTTGGGTACATCTGACCCTCAAGACCATTTGAGAGAATTTGGTGCTCTCTCTATGGAGTTCATACATGACACAACCTATCTCATGCATCTTTTTCCATGCATTTTGGGAGAGTTAGCTATGGAATGGTTCTCTAGACTATCAACTGGCATCAAAACTTTTGACAAAATTGCCAATTTATTTCTACAACACTATTCTCACAACATCCAACATCTGGTTCATATCCGAGATCTTTGCAACTTGAAACAAAATCATGGGGAATCCTTCTTGACATTTCTCCAAAGATGGAGACAACTTTATACATGATATTCTTGCAAGATACCCAAATCTGAAAATTTGGACATCTTTCTCGATAATCTTCTCCACAACTTTGGGTATCAAGTACAGCTACAAGGTCCTCTAACCTTTGATGACATGATTAAGCAAGTTGTGAGAATTGAGACATTCATGATCAAGAAAGGAGAATTGACCTTACACAAGGAAAATAAACAAGGGTCTTCCTCTTCAAGCAAAGCTAAACCCAAATTTCCCAACAAGAACCAAAATGTTGTGAATGATGGAGTTGTAGACAATGTGACTCCCAAGCCTTCCAAGGCTGCCTTTAACCTCACTACCACAATGCAAGTAGCCAAAGCCACTGAACAGGCTGCGGAAAATTCCAAACTGAGTACTTCACAATTTTTTGGACCTAAACCTTGGGCTCCTAGACCCAAGCATGAGTTCACTCCTTTAGGAGAACCTCTTGATGTGGTTTACAAGAATCTCTTGGACAACCATTTACTCACTCCACTGGATAATTCATGACCTTATGATCCGCAACCAAGACCCTCTTGGTGGAATGAATCTGCTTATTGTGATTTTCACCAAAACAAAGGTCATAAAATGGTGACTTGTCTTAAATTGTGGCATAAAATCTAGGATCTCATCGATAGTGCGGTTACTATTGTGGGAGGTCACAACAAAAATTTTGATCACCAAGCTTTCAAAGATCCATTTCCTCCCCATGGAAAAGGTGAATCATCTAAAGGAAAAAATACTGATGCTAAGGTCAACTATACATACACCAACAATGACAATGTCATTAATATGGTTGAACCTATTGATACTGAATATTTTAATGTCATCATTCTCAAGGGAAGGGAAGATACTTCCAAGTCCAAAACACCTTTCATTTTGCGAGGGTCTACACCTCAGTCTTCTGAACAAGAATAGTCTCAAGTCAGTGTTAACATTGTTACTCGATCTTGTGCTAAGATCATCCTCAAAGGCCCTGAGCCTTCTATGTCTACATCAATTCAACCTTCAGAAAAAGCTAAGGTTGATTCTGCCAATAAGAATCCAAAAGTGGGTTCCTCATCAAATGCTGCCAATTACAACATTCTCGATCAATTGCAATGTACTAATGCTCAGATCACTATTTTTGAGCTCCTAAAAATCTCCCCTGCTCACAGGGAAATCCTGGGCAAATCCCTCACCGAGGAAAATGTTCCAAAAGATCTTGATCTCAAACAGTTTCAATCCATGGTAGGTCACTTGACCTCCTCCCATTATTTGTCTTTCTCTAAGGAAGACGATCATTTTTTGAGTCACCCGCATAATAACCCTCTGCACATTGAAGTCATGATTGGTCCAAATTGTGTTCACCGTGTTCTCATAGATAATGGCACTGGCCTCAATATTTTCTGTGCTAGTTTCCTTACTAAGTTAGGCTACGATGAAGATTGCATTGATGCCCACAAAAATATTACTATTAAGGCCTATGATGAGGAAGAACGTAAATCCAAGGGGCTAGTTGTGTTGCCAATAAGAGTTGGCCTTGTTGAACAAGATGTTATCTGTCAAGTGTTGGACATTCCTTTGGCATACAATATTATGGTAGACAAGACATGAATCCATGAAATGCAGGCTGTCCCTTCAACATACCATCAATGCATTAAATTCCCATTCCAAGGATCTGAAGTGACTATACCTGCTAACACATGCTATGATTACAACGCCCTCACAAAATCTACTGACATCTTTGTGCCTACCAACAAAGAATCTATTGAACTCCTTGAGACTAAATTAAAAGAAATGGAAAAGAGTTTGACACTCAAAGAAACCGACATGGGAGGATATCAGATTGAACTTTGTGCTATCTATTACATCTTTGCCTTTGTCTCCGCGTTCTTTTGAGAGACCTTCTGAGAGCACTAAACCTTCTACGGTTCCTCCTCCAACAAAGTATGGTGGTACCTTTGTACACGCCACAGTACCATTAGAAGAAGAAGCTGAAAATAGAGCTATCAAAGCTTGGATCTATAAAGGAGAAGACAATTCTGAACAAACTACTCCTCCTTATGACATAAAACCTGAGCAATATGGCAAAGGTCTATCTATTATGCAACATTTTGGCTATAAAGGAAATGGTCCCATAGGTGTGAATCATAAGGGCTTGATTGCACCACTTGAAGCTATTAGTCATAGAACACGTGACTCTATAGGTATAGGCTTCAAGAAAGTCACATTTCAACTAGGGATAAACAAGTTTGTACCTTGAGAAGATAAACAAAAAACACCTGAAGAAACATCTAAAACTGTAGAATTTGAAGATAGTTCTAATGAGGATAGTTTTCCTTATCCTATTCCTCCAGACCTGACGACATTCTTTGTTGAGCTAGATGAATTTATACTGCATGTCAGTACAGTAGACATTGAAAGCGATTCTGATGACACCTCTTCCTTTGCTCCATTAAATTATGAGGAATGGAAAGAAATATATACTCTAAATCCAGGTCATTAGGGTGATTTATACATACCACCACACTTTCAAGAATAGTTTGAATAGAAATCCTAGTCGCTTCTCACTACACAAGAGGTAGCTGATGCTACAAACACTAATGAGGTACCTAGGTCAAAAGGTGCTCATTTGACCATAGTAGAGGTTCTAGGTAGAACTCATCCCAACTGGAGACAAAGGGTTGATTTCACTCACATTTTTGACATGACACCTAATGATGAAACAGACTCTCATGAATATGAGTTTGACAGCTTGTCATATGCCACCTCTGACAGAGTTACATATACAACTAACACATATGAAAACCTTCTCGAAGTAGGTGAAGGGTCTAGTGTAAGTTCACACAAGTCTGACTTTATAGATGTTAACATGTCATCTACTATGGTCACTAGGAATCAAAGGAATTTGACTATAGCTCTAGATGAGATCACTTTAGGTCTCAACTTGCTTGTCCATGCTTTTGATGATTACACCATGAACGCACTTGAAACCGTCACTTCTCTTTCACTTTTCCATCCTGAGCTTATAGAATGGAACTCTACCTCCCCATCTAATGAAGTCCTTATGTTCCAGAATGATTACGCTCTTGCCTGTTACCTACACGATGTCGAACCTATAACATCCTCCACTAGCAAAGAAAGTGTCAACATGACTGAGGCTGACATCAAGTATCTTAGTCACAAAATCAAAAGATAAAAAAATAGGTGCTCTAATGGTGAAAACCACGTTCTGGTAGTATCAGAGCCTAAAATAGTCAATAAAAGATTTATCCAAGGGTGAAAACCTCTCCGAGGTGCCCGAGGATGAGATACTTGATGCATTTTCGAGTCATTTTTAGGAACGATCATCTGTGCTTATTGAACCAACTCAACCTATCAACTTGGGTACAGAGGTAGAACCTTAGATCATTCACTTGGCACAATCACTATCAGAGGCAGAAAAAGAGGAATTCACTACATTCTTCCGAAGTAAAAAGATAAACTTTGCATGGAAATATTCAGACATGCCGGGATTAGACCCTAAACTAATCATGCATCATTTGTCCATTACACTAGGTGTCAAGTCTGTTAAGAAAAAAATTTGCAAAATGCATCCACATGTGGCTCTACTTGTCAAAGCTGAATTGGAGAAACTTCTTAAGGCAATATTTATCAGAGTAATTGATTATGCAGAATGGATCTCTAACATTGTTCCAGTATCAAAGCATGATAAATCTATCTAAGTCTGCACAGACTTCAGAGACTTGAATCTGGCATGTCCTAAGGATGATTTTCCATTGCCTAATATTGATATGATTATAGATATGATAGCAGGGTATGAAATGTAGTCACTAATGGATGGTTTCTCTGGCTACAACTAGATAAAAATTGTGCCAAAGGACCAAGAGAAAATTGCTTTCACATGTGCCTGGGGCACTTTCTGTTGGAATGTCATGCCCTTTGGACTCAAAAATGTTGGTGCTACATATCAGAGAGCTGTTACTACTATATTTCATGACATGATGCATAAAATAATGGAAGATTATGTGGATGACACTTTAGCTAAGAGCATGCATTGAAAGAAGCATCTTGCAGATCTAGGTCCTATATTAGATCGTATGGAACAGTTCAGTCTGAGGCTCAATCCTAAGAAAGGCACATTTGGTGTAACATTTGGAAACTTGCTTGGCTATATCATCTCTGCCAAAGGTATCAAAGTGGATCCTGCAAAAGTACAAGCTATCATGGAAATTCCACCACCAAAGAATATCAGACAAATGAGAGGACTTCAGGGTTGACTGCAGTCTATTCGGCATTTTATCTCACAACTGGCGGACAAGTCACAACCATTCAACAAGAATTTACACAAGGGTGCGGCTTATCAATGGAACAAAGAATATGATGAAGGGTTCACACAAATCAAACAGTACCTTGAGAACCCGCCAATCTTAATGCCTCCTATTCATGGGAAGCCACTTATAATTTATATATCTACTACGGATACATCATTGGGTATCCTATTGGCTCAAGAAGATCATCACAACAAAGAAAGGGCTATTTATTACATTAGTAGAACTCTGGTCTCATATGAAACAAAATATTCTGCTATAGAGAAGGCTTTCCTTGCAGTGGTATTTGATTCACAAAAATTGTGACACTATATGCTGGCTCATACTACATGTCTAATTGCTAAAATTGATCCTCTGAAATATTTGCTCAGTAAAGCTACCCTCATGGGTAGACTAGCTAAATGGGTCAAACTTCTCAGTGAATTTGATATTGAATATGTTGAAAGAAAATCCATTAAGGGACAGACAATACCAGATCAATTGGAAGAAGCAACTCTAGTAGATCATCAACCATTGCACATTGAATTTCCAGATGAGTCCATATTACTTCTCACACATCGATCATGGACTATATTTTTTGATGGTTCATTTACCCAATAGGGCTCAGGTGCTAGAATACTGTTCATTACACCTCAAAGGTACTCTTTACCAAAATCATATAAGATGTTGTTTCCTTGTACAAACAACATTTCTAAGTACGAAGCCTTAATCAATGGTATTAAGATCGCCCTTGAGTGGCGCGTAGATGAACTCAATGTTCTTGGAGATTCACAGTTAGTCATCAATCAAGTAAATGATATTTATCAGACCAAAGATGACAAGTTGGTGCCTTATAAACGGTTGGTTGATGACCCCAAAAAGTATTTTGTTCACATCACATTTCAACAAGTTCTAAGGGTAGATAATAAAGTAGTAGATGCCATGGCTACTCTTGCCTCCATGCCATAGATGCGAGAAAATGATTTTTGACATGAATTTCTGGTGGAGACATTACACTACCCAACCTATGATTCCCCTGATTCTCAGATGATCTATTCTATCATTGGACATGACTCATCTTGCTACCATCATATCTTTTCTTACCTTCATTACCAGATTATTCTGGACACTTACACCCGAAATGAGAAACGTCACTTAATCTACAGTGCTTCATTGTTTGTCATCATAGATAATGACTTGTATAGATGTGGTATAGATGGTACCCTCCTTAGGTGTTTAGAACCTGATGAATCCAAACGTGTGTTAGTAGAGGTGCATGAAGGCATCTGTGGGTCTCACTCTAATGGCATGACATTGGCCCATAAAATTATTAGAGCTGGTTACTATTGGCCATATATGGAAAAAGAAGCTACACAGTTTGCTAAGTCTTGCAAACAATGTCAACTACATGGTAATCTGATTCATGCCCCAGCCAAGGAGCTTATTCCCTTCATTACTTTCTGGCCATTTCAACAATGGGCCTTTGACTTGGTTGGACAGATTTATCCCTCGTCATCAAATGGACATAAGTTCATAATCACAACTACAGACTATTTTACCAAGTGGGTGGAGGCAGTTCCTCTTACCGTTGCCAATGAAAAATCAGTAGCTATGTTCATTCTCAACTACATCATCTGCAGGCATGGTGTACCCTCAGCAATAATCATTGATAATGGGGGGAAATTCAAAAACAAGGATTTAACAGAACTATGCTCTAAGTTCAAAATTACTCAACATTGGTCTTCCATCTATTATCCTCAGGGTAATGGACAGGTGGAAGCATCCAACAAGACAATCCTTAAAATCCTGCATCACACAGTGCACAAATCTGGATGAGAATGGCATCTTTGAATCAATCTAGCTCTCTGGGCATACAAGACAAGCATAAGAACACCAACAGGGGCTACACCCTATGCTTTGGTTTATGGAGCAGATGTTGTGTTACCAATTGAGGTTGAGATTCCTTCTCTGTGAGTCTCCCTGAAAGGCCTCATTACTAATGAAGATAACAGAATATCTTGGCTACAAGAGCTAGAACTACTTGATGAACATCGGCAAGTGGCATTCGATCACCTTAGAGCATACTAGAAAAGGATGTCCAAGAGCTATAAAAATAAGGTTAGACCAAGGGATTTCCAAGCGGGTGACCTCGTTCTGAGGGAGAACCCTAAAAATCAACAACATTGGATCTAGAAAGGAAAATTTGAACCAAACTGGCTTGGTCTGTATATTGTTACTACAGTGTTTGGGTCTGGTACCTATCAACTTTCTACTACTGAAGGAGAACAACTCAAAGAGCCCATCAACGCTCTTCATCTGAAGTGGTTCTAAAACTAAGACATCTTCAGTGCGCTCATGTATATAGTAAAGTCCTGAAAAAATTCTAAAAATCTAAAAAAGTCCTGAAAAAAATGATCATCTTAGTGAAAACCTAGCGATAGGCGCTTTGATGTATCTCCAAAAAAAAGTATATATTCCAAAAATACAAAAAAATTGAAAAATTGAAAAATACAAAAAAAAGAGAAAAAGAAAAAAAAAGGTACCATTGATGAAAACTTGGCAAACAGGCGTCATGGTAGCAAAAAAATAATTTATGCCAAGAAGGTGAAAACCTGGTAAATAGGCGCCTCTTGTTCCACATTGCTATATCTATCGCAGCAGCACTTGGCTTTATGCATTTGCTTTCCTACTTACATTTGCTTTCCTTTTCCCATCAAGACACCAACTCACATGGATTGAAACTGGTCATACTCTCAGGGAAAACTTCCTGGTCTAGGGGGCATTGTCCTATTACCTTTTTGAGGATCTACTTTGTGACAGTCACCAGTGGTTCTCACTGCATCTACCTACTGTCACTTAGCTTATACTGAGTTCTCTCTTCTTGAGAATCTCCCTAACATCTGTCACCAGTGGTTCTCACTGTGTTTTCCTACTGATGTCTAGCTAGTCCTATGATCTCTTCCCTTGAGCATCTCTCTCACGTCGGTCACCAGTGGTTCTCACTACATCTGTCTACTGTTGTTGTACTTTTGAGATTGCTCACATCAATTACAGTTGGAGTTATCCTCAAATGCTCTATCTATTGATACTCAGTCTTGATGTTTCTTTTCTTTAGCTTGTACATAGCTTTCGGTCACTTTCGTGACACTTTGGTTCCTTTGCGAACCCTATTGATTTGACATTTATTCAGCACCATCTGCCTAGTGGCAATCAAATCTGGTTTGTCCTCACAACATATGTCAAGTCAGTTATCGTTACTTGGGGGCACGGGTCCCCCATTTGATCACATCTTTGGGTCCCCCATTTGATCACTATCTTTGGACACATCTGTTCTTTTTTAACACACATCGGGTATCTCAAACGTAAACATCTATCGATAACAATCAAACATAATGCACTCACAAGCACAACAATGTTTTTCAACACCTCTAAACATGAACATATTCAAAAAATTTGAAACTGGCTGAGCTATGCTTGAATATTTCTTTGTATGATGTCTGTTCTCATGAATTTCATTGATATTTTCTTTATCTACTGCTTGTTGGTGTAGTCCTGATGATCTGACAATGTCAAATAAATAGGGTGTATGTGATAAGAGCTCCCACACTAAGGTGGAACAACCTCACATCCCTTGATCTTGTTTATTTGCACACCATGGTGAGGTCAGTACTATTTCCTTGTTTTTTATTGCTCTGTTTGTTATTGATCTATTTTTTTATGCATGATCGCACTCATGGTTATCTTGGCTTTGAATGCCTCAATACTGGTGTACTCATGCAATATCAACTGGAAACAATGTTTAGGTCATCTTGGCTTTTGTGCCCTAGTGCTTATGTTCATTTCCTACATTTTATCCGATGACAAAGTCATATTCATATCCTTATGGTTGTATTGTGGTGTTAGTAAGGGTTGTATCAACTTTGCTATTCCAAAAAAAAAATGCTCAATGATGATGATTTTACGACAGTTCTCACAACCATGTCCTAGAATTGCACTCTCATTTGCATCTAGCATAGGATTGCATTTTCATTCTAGACTTGCATTGTGGCAGCGATTCGGTGTTCTCTTCATTGCATTCTCCTGGGTTCATACTTTGGGGAGTTCTTCTTCACTATCCTAGTTTTATCACAACTGCAAAGGTGTTTGATCCTTGCTCTCGATTCTTCACATGTTCCTTTGGTTAGCATTCGTCGTCCTGCATGAGATGTTAGTACCATACATATTACATATTCACAACTCATTATCATCTACACATTGCATTAACATATTCTCATTCATAAGTGCATTCACATTCATCATTTGCATACATATTTGCATCTCCATACATGTGCATTTCATACATTTACATATATTCCAAACATGTTCATACATTTGCATACATTCTAAATCATCTACACATCTAAGCATATAGGAAACATCACATAAAAGACAATATGACACATGTGATTATACCAAAAGATGAGCTCATATATATATATATATATATATATATATATCCAATGTGTCAATACAAATACAAAATGGTGTTACTCGAGCACGATCTATCTCAAAATGGTGATATAAATACATGGATGCCAACGCATCAGATACATCCTATGATCTCATCTATCAATTAAAACTAACTCTGACCTTCTCCCTCATCACCTAGATGAGGTGGAGGTGGTGCCTGTGCACCCTCTGACCCTCTGGCATAGGTAAAAAATCTAGCAACCTGTGTTTCCTCATCAAGCACCACCCCTATATATGATGCATAATAATACGCCGCTCGGGCAGTTTGATGTTGGATCTCCTCCTGCACTGCCTGTAGCTGCTCCTAGAGATCCTATATCTCCTGATATCTATCTAAAAGTCATGCATCTCGCATGACCACCTGTATCTATAAATCCCCGACCTATCTCAAGAGCTGTCAAACTCTCTCCTGAGACCATCGCTATGGATCCTATGCTGGATCCTACGCAGGCTGGTCCTCCTACATAAGATCCTCCTGCTGCACCTCCTCCTGCGGGGGTACTTGTTGCTCCTCAACTGTCTTCTCAATAGTCTATCATCGAGACTATATCATACTGCCACTACCGCTGGCCCCGACGTCCATCCCCATATGTCAAGCGGGGATGTCCACCTATACTATCCAGGAACGGGGACCCTGTTGTATCCCTGGCTGTGCTCTCTGTTGTGGTGGGGGCATCGACACCTACTGCTATAATACCTGTGGCTGCACCACCTGTGGTGGTACTACCTATCCTCGGCCTGCCATCACGACCAGATACATGAACCTAGGGAATGGATGTGTCACGAAGTGCTCTCGGTACTCTGCGGTCACGCTGCCATCTGCTACATCTCTTAGATAGTCCCACTGTACCAAGGCTAATGCTCAAATATTAATCATAGTATGTCCCTGGTCTAGCTTTGTCAGCCAGCCTCTTCTCACCTCATTTGTGAATCATGCATAGGCAGTATACTCCTGTGAAATGTCTTGTGGATGGCCAAACTATCACCATACCTGCTTCTGCGGGAATCTCTCTTTCACTGTAATAGCACGACCAATCATCACACATGAAAAAAATATATAGCTGAGCTTCTCTGCAACATCATCCCATACCTCTGTAAGTCTCCACGACCTTCAAACTACTTCCACTAAGTCATCGAGTTGGGCTCACCACTGATCTATCTTACCCAGTGCTAGCTGAGTAATCATCCCCCTATATCTGCATATATACGGCTCTAGAGGCTGCCTCAAGTCCTCGCATATCAGCCGAGTCATGGGAAGGTGCTCCCATGCCCATACATGTAATACAAATATCCTAGCTGTCATACTCTTCGCCTCTCAATAGACGATCTCATGCATCTCGTGATACATGTGGGCCAACATGCATTGACCCCATCCATAATGTCAGGGTTGTGCCAACATCTGCTGTAGCATCCTGCCCCAGCCACACTCCAGACTATGTTGTCCACGATCAAGCATCAGACAACACCCAAGGAATCATGCTAGTACCACTGGCAATCTGTGTGTCAGACCATACTCACTGATAAGATGCTCCCATGGGATAGCCCTCCCCATGACGAGGTCATCCTGTAATATCTCCCTCAGTGCTAGTATCCAAAGTCTAGGCTGCACCTCGTACTCTACCCTGGCCCCATGGAATGGGATCCTCAATATCTAGTAGATGACCTTAGGGTTCACGGTCATCTCACCCTGTGGCAGATAAAAAGTGTTCATTTCCGAATGGCAACGCCCAACCAGTGCTCCTAATAATTTGTGATTTACCCAAATCTCGGGAACATCACATAGTGAGCTCAAGCCCAAAGTACCTAGATGCGCTATCTCTGCAACATCTAACTGTGATACTAATCTGCTAATAGCTGGGTGGTGTGATCAGAAGGCAATATCTGGAAAGTCAACCTACAAGCCATGCAAACAACAGTGCATGATCAGTAATCTGAGATAATCAAATCATAATGAGACAATTAAGCATTAAAGACATCCTACAGACAGTAACAACGCTGATGCAAATGCTATTGGATGCGACGCAGATTGATTTCATGGTCTAATTGCTCACTTTTATCCATGCGAAGAAGCTGATTTTTGCACAACAAAGTACTCTTTCGCGCGAAAAAGTTTTTTGGGTCGCACGATTTTGATGTTTGCGCAAACTTTTATGACTTGTTGCGTGAGAAAACATCCTATGCAAGGGTTTCTCGCGCAAACATGGGTACTCTTTTGTGCGATATTTCCCACCGCATGGCGTGAAAAGGAGTTTTGTCGTGCGAGATTTCCCTACGGGCCGCGCGAAGAAACTACTTCTTCGCGCGACATCCCACAGACTATTTCCTAAAAATACGGAAAATAATGCAAAATTGACTAAAACTGGTAAAATTTGAAATGCAGAGAGGTTTATCTACCACTTACCAGAGGTCCGTACGCTGTTGGCCGACTGTGCCTCCTAGATCGCTCGAATCGATGTGTGTTGTAGGGGACCACCATTGTTGCTCAGAGTTCAATTTGCAAAAGTCAAAAGGTTGAAATGATTTGAAAAATGACCTTTTCGTCCTTATATAGGTTTTGACGTAATTTTTCAAAGTGCTTCATTTTGCATGAAAACTTCACCACTACCTATTTTGACCGCTCTGAATCCATTTTCGTGATCGAAATCAAAATCTGACACTTCTATATCGCTCAAAATTGCATTTAAAATTTTTTGGGACCGACGCGATCAGACACTTGTGCAGTCGACTTTCTGACGTCGCTTTCTTTTCAGACTCATATCTTATCATCATTTTCTCAAATCTTTGACTTTTTTCATAAAAAGTCAACTCTAGTCAAGTCTGGTCAACCCTAGTCAAACTTGGTCAACCTGGACCTCGACATCTCTCAAAATTGATTCTGAATCTTCTAGATTCTTCCGTAATCTGTTCTGATATCTTCTTGATCTCTGACTCACCATCTAAGTGTCAAATGCAGAAAATCCTAAATCTGCATTAATCATACATTATATTTAATTCCTAAATATCTATTGGCTAAACAAACCTTATGATCGAATTAATTTAATTATAAAGTCCTAGCACTTTAATTAAATTAAATTCACCCCTTTTAGCTAAAACACATAAAAAGGGATTAAATATTATTTAATTATTAAATAAATATCCTCATTTTAATAATTGAATTTAATTATTCAGATAATTGAGAAAAACATATTTATGAGGTCATATTCTATTTATTTAATTAAATATTCTCTTCAGTTCATAAATAGAAGTTTTGAATTAATTGTGCTTTAAAGAGAAATAAAACAGTTAAATCATAAGTAAAATAGTTAAATCAAAGAAAGAAAACAGTTAAAGCAAAGGGAAAAACAATTTATTGTTTTCTTCAAATAAAGCTTTCTATTTTAAACTGGTTTTTCTATCTGTTTTATTTGAAAAAGGAAAGTTTCTATTCTGAACAATCTCTGAGTCTATAAAAGAACTCTCATCTCTCATTCAAAACCCTTCCTGAATTTCTAGTCATATGCATTGTTAGAATACTGAATTGTTGCTACATTCTTAGTTCTTAATCTCATATAGAATAATCTCATTTTGCAATAGATTAATTTCAATTTCTAGAATAATTGCATTGAAATCGTGTCTTAGATTAATCTTGCATCTTTCAATTCTTAGATTAATCTTGCATTGCATTGCACTCATGGAGAAAAATCCTTCATTCCTAGATTGGTCTATGGTTGTGGGACTCTCGTTGTGAGAGCTATTTTGAAAACCCTGTCTGGATAGAAGGCAACAGGTCGAATCATGCAGACAGGCATGATGAATAATCTCATAGTGTTAATATTTGTATCTTCAGTCGTATGATCATTATAATACATATAATATATGTTGATTAATAATAATATAATATATATGTTATATTATTATTAATCATATGAAATTTAATATTTAATATTAAATTATTAAATTA
>MU223714.1:1939823-1958853 GCA_018584345.1 Thuja plicata | reverse complement strand
TGTCCCATGAAGGGACATGTCTCTCCTATCCTCATTCCCAATATAAATGAAAGAGAGATTGTTGCATTTGGAAAACACATACAACATAGAGTGTTATTACATTTGCAGCTATCCTAAAAATTTAACACATATTCATTCTTGTGTGTATTTGATGAATAAGAATGATGTTGAAGTGTATGGTGAGTTAACAAGACCAAATTTACCACATACAGTTACCTTGAAAACCTCTCTCATTTTTATCCACCTTAGTAGATAGATCCTTGATTGCAGTGACTAGTTTATCAATTTTAACATTTTTATTTTCTTCCTTGGGAAATCTACTAGATTGACCCTTAGGGTCTTTCCATAATCTACCATCATCTCTTTTCCCAAGTTTACCTGGTGCCCTTCTATTACTTTCAATATTTACTAGCATCTTGAAATCATCCCTTAATGTGCAAGGATTTGTATCCCTCACAAGATAGGCAACCTTACTATCCAATGCATTGCAATATGTGGTAAGACATACATTTTCATCTAACCTCAGCACTTGGAATAGTTTATGCATGGCCTTCTGGAATCTTCTATTGAATTCAGATACAATTTCATTTTGAAAATTCTTAATGTTATTGAACTTATTCAACATATAGCTAGAATTCACCTGATCACCATATTTATTTTAAATCATTGTGTAAATTCATCCCATGAACTAATGTTTCCATTAGCAAGGCCACGGTACCAATCTTTGGCATCTTCAATTAAGGATTGTAAAAATAAATTCATAACAATATCCTCATGCATTATTTCATAGTCATTCATCTTGTCAGGAAGGCCTTTAAGTGTTCTTAACCAGTTACTACATTATTTCCACTAAATTTAGGGATTTTATCCTTTATTTCATTTGAAATTATATTTGGCTGGCCTAGAATACCATCAAAATATAATTTTTTATATGTCTCCAAATGCATGGATCTCCTCTGAAAACCAGCTCCCTGATTTTGGCCACTTGTACCAAGACCCTGGCCCTAATTTGCAGTACCCTAATTTGAACTAGATCCTAGAGTATTAGTAGTAGTATTTTTTGCTTGCACCTTAGGACCTAATCCACTACCACTTTGAGTATTAACAGTAGTATTAACTGCCTTTAAATTTTTAGTAGACTAAATGAAATCAATTTTCTTCTTCATTTCTATAGCAACAACATCTAATTCATCCTTCTCCAATTGTTTGGCAATATCATCCTTTACTTTTCTAGCTCTTTCTAGCTCTATGTCCAGTAGAGACATATCCTGAGATGCCTCCACTATAGGATTTGGCTCACCAATGTGTACACCAGTAACCTTTTATTTACCTTTATCTAATTTGGGGTTACTTGCACTATTTTAAGGAAGATATTGTATAGAAGCTTGAGGCCTTGAAGGCCTTTCATTTTCCCAGTCAATGATTTGTCTGATCACAGGCTCTTGATCCATCTTATTTATTTTTGAATATCTCTCCCTCTATTGAAACTCCTTCCTCTTGGCATCCACATCACCATAGATCTCCTTATTCAAACCCTTATAGCTCTAACCCATACCTTGATTCATCAATTTAAGTTGTGCCGGCTATATTTGTAAGTCTTCATTTTCAATCATAGCTTCCATGACTTCATTCTCTTTTTCCTTTTCTAATCTTTGTCTTAGAATCATTTATTCTTGTATTTCTCTTCTCAAGGGATCATTATTACCCAAAATTAAATCAAAATTAGGAAAATTAATATCAGATTTTGTAGAATCTTCAAGATTTATAAGATCTACTTCCCCTTGATTTACTACTTCCTCATAAGGATCATCATGTAGATATATATTATTTCTTGTATTTTGGGAAGAGGCTTCAATGTTTGAAACATCTCTAGGTCTAAAATCTCCATTGTTTCTTCTTTCATTTTCTCTTTTATACTGAAACTGAGTCATAACATTTTATTGTGATATATCTTCTTGGATAGGAGTATCAAACATGTTGTCAAAGAAGCCCACACCATCTGACTCAATACTAGGAGGAGTATTACTTCTCTCTGGGACATTATCCAAAGGATGACTAACCCTTGAAGCCTCAGGCTTCCAAGAACTTCCACTTTTTGACTCTGTTCTCTTAGACCAATTTATTTTAGTAGGATTTGGGAGCCCACCCTCTAATTCAACTTCTGGATGATCTTTCATGTATGCTCTAGTGTTTCTCATATTTACTTATATATTTACCAACAAGATTATAAAAAAAAACTAACATTTTTATTTGAAACACTAGCCAACCAAATTCAGAGTCGCCACCCAATAAAACTTGGGATTTAAAATATGAGACTTCACCTCTATTATTTTACAAAATTTCAAAAAAAACTTATGAAAATAACTTATCTCTTGGTCCCTAGTGGATGGGTTAATGTCCACTTTGATTTTATAAGCCTTCAGAAGTCCTTTGTGCTAAGTTTGAATAGTAGAACACTAGAGATACCTTTCAAGAGTTTAGTAAATTATTTTACTTCTCTATCCCTAGTGGAGTCACCATTTATATTAGTTATTTTTCTTGTTGATCTTGGTATACCTATGGCTCAGGTATGTTCCTCTATAGACCCATGCTTTAATTCAACAAGGAGAAGAAGAAACGTTCAACAAGGTCCTTAAACCTTCTACATTTTGAGCTCCATAGACTCAGGTGGGCACTACTTATCTTCTACCTTCAAACCATAATAAATTCATAAGAAGGAAGGAATGGTGGATGTAGTATAAAACCAGTAAATTATAACAGTTTTTATAAAATTGGATGAGAACCACAAATCTAACATATCAGACCAGTTCCCTATCCGATGGGTATGGAGTCACGTTAAATGCAAAGATATTCAACAACAACATTCATCAGATGTAAATACTACAAATGATCAATGAACTTGACTATGCCTTACATACTCAATTCACACTTCCTAGAAGCATATGTAATTATCTAATTCACTTAACTCCTTTTGCTCACTGAAATTGTCTAAGGATGTTTAATTCTCTCTGAAAGAAACCCTAAAGAAATTAGACCCCTACCTTACAAAGTGATGGATTGAAAGTCCTTAACAATCAAACCAAATGAGTACAAGAAACCAAAATTAAGACATTACAATTCAATAAGAATTCACAAAGTGCAAGGAAATACAGACAAATCTTATTGATAAAACATCTAGACATGAAAAATCAGAGCCAGAAGACTATCAATAGTCTTAATTTAACATGCAGAGCTTACAAGCCTTGTTGTGGCATAAAATTCCATCATTTTACAACAACACAAAAACCCTATATATAAAGAGAAGATTCCACAAGTTTGGACCACCTTAGGGTAAAAGAAAACCCTAAAACACAACCACCACAACTCGGGAAACAAGCCAACTTTAATGCATAAATAGATAGGGAAGCAACAAAGTCTAGAATATTACAAAATCTGATAAAAAACCATAAGTTTCCACCAATAAACATTAATGAAGCTCAAAAATATCTGAAAGTCAGTCAATTAGGGACCCTACAGTCTCAATAAATCAATCCCAAAGATCATATTTCAAAATTAAATGCATCTGCAACCCATAAAACAATGCCATGGTCCAAAAACCCTGAGAAACCATTTACAATTCAAATATATGATCCTAACAGCTATAGGTGGCATGAAATCAAGCATCAAATACCATAATTCAAATATTTATGAACTTTAAAACACCATTGTTGATCTTATTTTAGTTACCCAGGCTGGCGATCTGATCCACCATGCATCGCGTAGGTGCAATCCCTTGAAGATTAGATATCGAACAACTTTATCATAAGGATTTACGCTTACCACATGATTTTTTCTAACTTATCCTCTCTTTATCTTTTCCTTACTCTGTCCCCATGATCTCAGGAGGATAGGTGTCGATCAGACGCAATGCCTCAAAGATTAATCCCCGATCATCTTCGCATTAAGGTAATGCATGAGCCGTTAGATTCAAAACAACTAAACTATGCCTTACCTTAGTTATAACTCAGCAACCGTGGTCCCACTAACATCCACATGGCACTTTTATTGGTCCTAAGAAATCCATGTTGGCCTATAACCTATGATGACCAATTTGTGCATTTTTCAAGTAGGTGCGATGCCTTGATCAGTAATATCCTCACATCTCTACCTTGAGGATTTATGCCATCCATCGGATCTAATTTGACTTGGCAACACCTTAACATCTTTACCCTGACGTCGATCTGAACCCACCTTGTACATGTGGTAGAACAATGTAATGCCTTGAAGATTAATTAGACTACATATTTAGTTTAAAGCTTCATGCTTACCATTAGATTTAAACTAACCTGACTGCACTTTAACTTTACCTGGGTCAACAAACTACAGGTCGCAATGCCTTAAAGGTTAAAACCTTCATCTTACCCCTTGAGTCTTCACACCTATCATCTAATCTAACTCACATTAGAACATGACCTACAACTATCCTTTCCTGGTTATGAAGTGGACAGAGAAATTTTGGTTGTGTATGCAGAGAATTTGTTGGCTCAATCGATAGATCCCAAGACTCCAAGGTTTGGGGCATATCAAGAAAAGTCTTTTAAAGTGCACAATGATTTTGATGGAACATGTTATTAAAATAAATGTGAGAAAGGAAGTTGAAAAATTCCTGATTTAGAAAGGTTTCAGAAAAGACTATCTTGAGAAAGTAAGAGCTAAACATGTTGTTGAGCAAGCTAGTACCTCTGGTGCAGCAAAAGCTGATTAAGATGTTGAAGTTTTTGGTGCAACCAATAGTACCCAAACCACTCAGGAAACTAGAAGTGTCATAAAATTCAAGAAGTAGAAACCTTCTCCTCCTGTCAAAATACAAGACAAGAAACCTATAAAGAGTGATAAGCCTAAAATTACACTAGTCAAGGAGACACAAAGTACAAAAAAGGTGGCAGGTAAAAGGAAGAAAGAAAATGCAAAGAGTGTTGAGAAAGTTGCTAATGAAGAGAGTGAAGGGACATAATCTAAGAAAGAGTAGAAGGAAATCAATGCAAAAGGAAAGAAATCCAAGGTGGTAGGTTCCCCTACTACTAAAATTGTTAAGTATAAATTAGGTAAGGTATCTTTTGGCAATGCAATCATTCAAAACATTAATAAATATGGGATACTTGTTGGATTCAATAAGTATTACCAGTCACTTGATGAGAAAGATCAGAGAAAATTTGAGGATGTTGTAATTGCAAGGATGAATAGGCTAAGTCAAGTTTTAATCCAACTACAAGGAAAAAGTCCTAATGCCCAACTTGATGCAAGATGGAAGGAAACACTTATAAAGGATAAGGAGTTATTAAAGTATGTTCTATTGAACCTATTGCCCAACTCATCTGAGGATTAAATAGAGGATATGATTAAAATGGTAAGACATTTATTTAGGAATAGAGAAAGAGTTACAAATATTTTAGTTGGGGAGACCCAATGAGTGCAGGATGAAATGGGGGAGATTCTAAGAATTCATTTGGGTCTGCTAAAGGATAAAAGTGAAGAAATTCATGTAGACGCTCAAGAGGAATCGATGAAAGAAAAAGAGACTGATCCAATGGTGACTCAAATTGATTAGGGATTTACTATTGACTATGTGAAGATCGCACTTGAGGAAATCCAAGATGAGATAGAAAATACAGGTGATATCCTTGCCATGGAGATGTTAGAATAACTGAGAGGGGGGGTGAATTAGTGGCCTTATTAATTATTCCAAAATATCCAACCAAAAACTTATATCTCAAATATAATACCTTCAGTTATCTTACAGGCCCAATTTCATCAAGATGTATGCCATAAATAATATTTAATATAAAATACTTGGTAAGGTATAATGTTTATCTTTTTGAGACTTTACCGAGTAGCAACAAATAAACTTAGTGTTAAGCAACCAATCTAGTTTTAATAATGTGTAAAACAAAATATCAATGCAATGCAACATATACACATTTGACACAGATTTTAACGTGGAAACCCAATACGGGAAAAGCCACTTGGGACCGGTAACCCAAAATATTTTCACTCTTCTAAAGTGAGATTGGTGAAGAGCCAACCTTGTTAAAGGTTACAATACACACTATTAAGTGTGACCTTGTAAGAGGATTTAAAACCAACAGCTTGTCTTTTGACCTAACACTCACTATATTGTCAACAAGAAAACCTTTTGATACTCTTGAGTATCTCAATACAATAAGGACTGTTAAATCCCACTCAGTTAAGAGATTTTTTGAATCAATGGTTAAACTGATATAGTAAATGGTCTGTTGAAAATACAACTTTGATTTTCAAATATTCAAATATATTGTTAGTACAATAATACCTCTTTGATCAATATATACTTAAGTTCCTTTTCTTTCTTCCTTTTTTCTACTCGGTGAATGCTTTATCCTCTGTTGCTCGGTGTCTGAAAAATTCCTTGGATCTATTCTTCAACATGTATGATCAGATCTACATGAATAATTCTATCTTCACACAAATATACTTAGCATTCCTCTCTTTGATAATCAATTCCTTGTCTCTTTATAGAGATATGATTAGCCGCTCAATCTCCTTCTTTTTTTTGTAGATCTCTTCTTGATCCGTAAAACTCGCAATGCTTTGCTTTATCCCGTAAAGCTCTCCTTTAGTTTTATTCCATTAATATCTCCTTGATAACTATGAATAAAACATGTTTTTAATGTCCTTATTTTCTTTATCTTAACTGATCATTGATAATAAAATAATTAGTCAGTCAATCCCTAAATTGTAGCTCTACCAGCTAAGCAATTTTGTCATTCTCTAACTCCAGTTATGCTCGGTCATCAACTTTAGTTATGCTCAGTCATTAACTCCAGTTATGCTCGGTCATTAAATATTTCTTGGTAACACTTGCTCAATTACTGTTGTGCTCGGTATACACTATGAACTGCTCGGTGTTCACTGTCACTTGGTCTATACAAACCTTTTATGTTTTACCGACAACATAAACTTTGTCTGTTCACATCTTCAAGGTTATGGAAATATGTGTATGAACAATCAAACCATATCAAGTTGACATCAATGAAAATAGAATACATTAACTCATTTAATGTCTTGAATTTACTTTTGCATCTCGGTGATCATCAACTTATCATCTTCAAATATTCAATCAATTATAGTTCATCAGGAGATACAGGATGAACACATAGATACAAAAGATCAACATGAATCACATGAGAAATAATACGTACATAAGGAACAAAAGGAAGAAGAGACAGTAAACATGGGTACCAACCAAGCTATGACCAATGATACACAAGATAAATTTTATACAAATGATCAACAGAAATAACATGTAAAACAAAAGGAGGTTACAAATGATGTTACGCAAGAACAAGAGGATGAAACTATAGAGAAGGAACAAAATAAACAAAAGGTAACACCTTCCTCATAGTCCAAGATGAGTATTATTGAAGATGGTAAATTCTTAAGGGATAGATAGACTTGAACACTATGATCCCAAAGGAGTTGATAGAATTTTCTATGGTACTCAAGTCAAAGGCTAAAAAGGAAAGGATGAAGAGAGAAGAGCAGTTGATTCTCATTGCTAGAGATATAATTATAAAGAAGAAAATGTGGATGATCTCCTAGATAGAGTTTGCACAATAGATATTCATATACAAAAGAGACCAATGCCATAATTTAACCCCTTTACATTTAATTTTGTTTTGTATATTTGATAATGGATATAGACTTGAAATTGAAAGCAAAGATTAATGGAGTAAAATACCTACATCACATCATATCAGATCTGAAAATTCTATTTTTTGAAGCCTGTGTTGAGTTTCTGGAAAATCTAAGACTGGATCTAGAATGGAAATGCATAGATGAACAAAACCCATAAATCCTTTTCCGTTCTGACACAGTTCCGATTTGCACCCTCAAGTCAATGTCACCATTCGCTAGAATTTTTGATTGCACCCTAGGGAAGAATCAACGTAAAAAGTCTCGAACTGAAATTCTTTTTTTGGATTTCGAAAGTTTCTCGAAAAGGGTATCCAGATCTTCTCTCTATTCCACCATTCCCGAACATGTAACTCCTGAAACATCACCTAAAAATATCTGAAAAGAGGGGTTTTGGGGTGGCTATATAGGGTTTTTCCTTAGTCAAACCCCCATTTTGGTGATCTCCACCTTCATGAATAGAAAAATATAGTAGAATGTATGTGTGTGTGTTTCCCTTGGAAAGAGCTTCGAATGTGTAATGTCAAGATCTAATCCACTAGAAAAAACCCTAACATGAATTGAAAACGAGGAAACAATGCATAGATTTGAATGTGATAAAGAAAGCATACCAAGCCCCCAAGGATAAATTATTCCTACCAAAATCACAATCTATAATTGCTACCCCATGATAATATCTTTTGAATGCTTGAAGGTTGAAAATGGTGGATCCAAGAAGAAGGAAAGAAGGAAGATGTCTCTCTTTCTCCAAAGAAGATCCACAATGGATTGTCCACAAAAGTATTGAACGTCTTAATGCATCATCATGTATTGTCCTTCTATATCATCCTCTTTCTATCTTTCCTCATCATCATGCCATAATTATAATTGCATCATATCATCTTATGATTCTTTTTCATGTGTAAATGAAGGCAAAAGAGAGTGTTTATATAGAGATCTCAATATAGACCTCCTAGGGCAATGCGAGGGACCAAAATTCAAATTTCACATTGAATTATGGTCTAATTACAATCAACAACCAAGGAGGGGATGGATTAATCTGAATATCAGGGAAAATACTTTCACATCCGGACCCGGGGACCTATTTTAAGTTTTAGAGGCTCCAAATTTGAAAGCGGGGACCATCACCTGAAAGAGGTCAAGGTTGACCTTGACCTTGACCTAGGTCAAGGATGATCTTGACCTTAATCTAGGTCAAGTTAGACCTTGACCCTGACCTAGGTCAGGGTCAACCTCAACCCTGAACTGAGGTTTCAGGCTGGTCTCCTTGGGAAATCAGCAAGATTCCTAGGTCAACCGGGGACGCAAGGAGGTGAGAAAACACAACAGGATGTTGGATAGAGGCACAAAGGAAAAAGAGTAAGTGTGATGAATATTTAGGAGAGCCAATACATAGGTTCTACCCAAAAAAAATGGAGTAATAGAAAGGGAGATTAAGGAGGACTCTAACCCTAATTTCACCTAGAAATGCAAAATCAAGTGTATGTGCATCCTAAATGCAAATCTAATATGAAAATGTGCTAAAAAAGGGTGTTAAACCTACCAAAATGGAATTCTTTCCATTTTATGATGATACATTTAGCCCCCACTTTACCTTAGGTATGACACTGCGTGAATATGAAAGCTAAAGTAAGAAAACATTGTAAAGTAAAAAGGATATAGCCAAGTCCCCAATGTGGAGATCCTGCAAGAAACCATTAGTATCTACAACCTGCAACACAAGGTTAATAAAAATCCATAGAGCACCTAAGCCTTACTAAGATGGTTTTGAGAAATGCATAGAGCCCCTTATGCCCCCCTGTTTCGGCTTACTAATTCTGAAAGGTGAAACAGGGTGATAAAGTTAGATCTATACATTGGATATGAAATTTGTTCAAAAGTCCTTTCCTAAACCATTCAAAAGGATTAAATATATTCCTAAACTTATTTAAGAGGTTAGTTATCTGAATCACGATTCCAATGCCACTAATGGCTCTGAAAATGGAGCTACCAAACTCAAGTTATGATGAAAAGAGTGAATGCCTATCTAAATGCATGTAAAGGGAAATTTGAATTTGACCTAAGTAAATTCAAATGAAACCCTAAGAAAACCCTAAGAAAAACCCTAATAAAACCCTAATTTGAAGTTATAAATAAGATGAAGAGTGCTTACCTTCTCATTCTTACCATTTGAAAAGCTTGGAATTGAGGAGCAAGATGCCAAATAGAGAAGAACTTCGAGTGAATTGCGTCGAGGTCTTGAGAGAGTGTCTGGCCAGCAGACAGCCACTGCCTAAGGTAGGTTCCTTGTTTTGATTTTTTTAATTGATAAATTCCTATTTTTATAGGGAAGGTTGACCTTGACCCTAAAAGGTTGACCCTAAACCAGTTATGTCGACCCTGACCTTTGCAGGTAAACCATAACTGGGAAGGTCATGTCCTTTCTGGGGATAAAGTTGACCTTGACCCAAAAAGGTTGACCCTAACCTAGAAAGGTTGACCTTGACCCAAAAAGGTTGAACCTGACCCAAAAAGTTCAACCTTGACTAGGTCAAGTGAGAATTGCAATTATTTGATGATAGATGGCTGATATGATGTTGTTTGTGCTAACTGGATCTTTTCCGTCTCCAAGAGAATCCCTTTGGAGGGGTTCTACTAAATGTTAAAGAGAACTTGTCCAAGCTACAACAGGAGGATATATAGTTATTGAGAGATGTGGGATTGTACTAGGTAGCAATCCTACCATAGATGAGGTTCCATTGATCCATGATATCAGCCATGATAGAGAGGTGGGATGAGGAAACTTGTTCCTTCATCTTCCATCAAGAGAGATCATGATCACATTGGAGGATGTGTATAGGATCCTATGACTTCTAGTATGAGGTGAGCCTGTGAGACTGAGAGTATAGTGGGGTCCTCTCGAGGTGTTTTCAGATGGGGAGTATTGTTTGGGATGAGTACCATAGATGAGGACCCAATCAGATTAGATCACTCTATCATCCATACTAGCAGGTCTGACACCCTTGGTACAGAGAGTGATGCTATGTATACTCTCTTTGGTGGTAATAACCAACACAAAGGGTAAAATTTTCTTAGCACCATTCACCCATTTCATGCGTAGGATGGAGAGTGACAGGATTTTTTTTTCATGGGGCCATAGTATGTTAGCCCATCTTTACCATAAGTTGAGTGAGTTAGTGAGATTTCAGTGGGAGAGTCTTATGGTATGTACCTTGTTACAGGTTTGGATGTTTGAGCATTACACATGTACCCAACCACAGGGTGTTTTAGTGATAGTAGATGCAAGCACACCGAGAGCCTTTGCATATCCGCTAGCAGATGTATGGCAGTACAGAGATATCCTCCTTTGGAGGGTATGATTTGACCGTATACCAAGTGTGAATGTGATATGGAGACCATACTATCAGATGACAAGATGGCCAAATACTCGACACTAGTTGAGACACTCCCAACAATGTAAGCTGCTAGAGGGTCCTACTAGTCATGCAGTGATGCAATATTATTATGATAGAGTTATGAGAGAGTTTGGTTTGACACAAGGAGTCCCCCAGATAGTACCTCGATATGAATACCTGATGAGATATTATCAGAGACTTGATGCCATATGTAGACCTATAGTAGTAGATATTGCAGATAGAAATATAGATGAGACAGAGGATATAGAGGTGGATCCTACTGTATCCCATCCAAGGGTGAGCAGAGAGTATATCAGATACTGGAGTCTATAGGGGACCTATCCCATCTTCCTTGATGACTACCCTATAGGTGATCCACGTCTTTCAGAGAGGATGCACCAAGGTGGTGATACACCAGATGAGGAGGAGGAGGATCATAGAGATGAGGAGGAGCCCATTCCTGAGGGAGATCCCATGGAGGAGGAGAGAGCAAAGGAGAGAGAGGATAAGGGAGCATATGAGAGAGGAGAGAATATGCCCCTAGGTGGTAGTATAGATGTAGATGATCAGGAGATACATGTTGTACCATTGAGATCATGATGACCTCCCCATGCACATACAAAGATACCACCACCTAAACCTAGACACAAGTGAGGAGAGGGTAGTCACTCCATGCCCCCACTATCTAGATCCTTTGATGATACTTAGGAGGGAGATCTAGGTATGATTTATGTAATTGATTAAAACATTTTAAGTAAATGTTTTGCTAGAAGAAGTACTAAAAGATAGATATGTTTGAATTCTGTAGCTAGCGAAATGGAGTGGAGGAGATTTGTATCTAAGGTTCTAAAGGATACCAGTTTATCCTACCAACTACCAGCTAGCAAGTAAGAGTTCCTTATGGGGCAGAGAGATCTCGACCGACATGAATATATTTTTGCCTATGTCCACCAAGAGCTGAGGTTATGCAAAGAGAGGGAAGAGAGATTTATGGCTGACCTACAAAGAGCTCAGGATCACAACTATGAGATGAGCATATCAAGGAGTCACACACAAACTACCGTACCGAGATCTTCAGCATCAAACCATAGAGAAGAAAGAGTTGGGAGCCACCGACCCTTAGAGCATAGAGATAGAGATTGATAGCCATGGAATATGTGTCATATATGTACCAAACTCATGAATATTTATATATGAACATTTTTCTTGACCAGTTAGTTCTATGATTGATTACTTGTTCTTTTCATCAATACATAAAAACTTAACATAAAGAAAGAAATGAAATTAATGTATAAATGTATTCAAATCATATAACTACAAAACATACATAACTATTCTATAGGCAATACATAAATACATGAATAAAAGTTGATTTATTAGGGATAATAATGTTTGAGATGCATAATATTAATAGGTTCCTTAAGGGGAACACCATTCATATCAGCAATCTTATAAGCACCTGAAGTAAAATCCTCAATAACCACAAAACGTCCAAGCCAATTAGGGCTAAATTTCCCTTTTTCACCAGGTAAAGCATTCACATTCCTTTGATTTTCATATAAGACTAAATCACCTACCAAAAATGACCGTTCAATAACCTTATGATTGTACTATTTTTGAAGTGATTTATGATAAGCCTTAATATGCTCCAAATCATTTATTTGTTGTTCATCCAACATCTCTAATTCTAGTAATCGTTGTTCCTAGAAGGTATCTTTATCAATTATCCCATGGAATGAAACACGTAAAGAATATATTTCTAATTCTAATGGAATAATAACACCAGTACCATAAACAAGATTATAAGGAGAAGTACTCGTGGCAGTGCAGACACTAGTCCTATAAGCCCATAAAGCATAAGTAAGTTGAGTATGCCAATCTTTCGCATGCTTATTGACTGTTTTCCTTAGGATTTTTTCAATAACTTTGTTCGATGCTTTAGCTTGACCATTAGATTGAGGATAGTAGGGAGTAGAAAATCTATGTTGAATATGATATTTCTCCAAGAATTTTGTGACTTCTTTATTCTTGAAAGAAGTACCATTATCCAAAACTATCATTGAAGGAATACCAAATCGTGCTATAATATGATTAAGAATAAAATCACAAATAACATCCGTAGTAGTAGAGCGGAGATGAATAGCCTCTACCCACTTTGTAAAGTAATCTATAACTGTGAGAATGTATGTATGCCCTTGAGAAGAAGCTGGTGAAATTTTTCCAATAAGATCAAATCCCCAAATGCTAAAAGGCCACAAAGCAACTTGATTACGAAGCTCATGAGCAGGAGCATGAATTAAATTACCATGTTGATGACACTAAGGACACTTCTTAACCAATGTAAGGGAATCTTCTTCCATTGTTTTCCAATAATATCCCGTTCTAAGAAGTTTATTAACTAAAGATTTCCCACCAAAATGTCCTCCACAAGAACCAGAATGAGCTTCCGCTAAAGCTATCGGGACTTCGGTTCTACCAAGACATCTTAATAGCAAACCATTATAAGAATGTTTGTAAAGGGTATTGTCCAAAATAATATAACATGCTACAAGCTTCCTAATATGGTTACGCATGTCCCTTGTTGCTGATTCAGGAAATGTATTATCTTTCAAAAAATGAAAGATATGTGAATACCATTCATCCAAATGTAAGTTACAAAAATCAACATTAACCTTATTATAAATTGCAGGTTGTTTAAGAGTGTGTATAGTAAATTGAAAGTCTTTAGCATTATTCTCGAGACACACCAAGGAAGCTGCGCTCGCCATGGCGTCTGCGTGTCGATTATCTTTCCTAGGTAAAGTCTGAATCATATAAGAATAAAATTGTGAAAGGATATCAAGAGCCAATTATTTATATTGTGACATTTTATCATTCTTAGTCTGATAACCCCCTTTGATTTTTTCAACAATCAATTGCGAATCCCTATATATTTCTAAGTTTTTAATATGAAGGGATGAAGTTGCTCATAAACCATCTATAAGAGCTTCATATTCCACAATAGTATTAGTACAAGGAAAGGTCAATTTATATGACATAGGGATTGGTTTCTTCGTAGGAGGTACCAAGATGATGCCTACACCAGAACCTGTCTTACATCTAGAACCATCAAAATATAATTCGCAAACATCTTCTTTCTTAGTAGCTAAAATGTTTTCATTAGGGAATTCTATTAAGGTGATGTTCATATGAGAATGAGGATAAGGAGCTTCAGCTAGATAATCAGTTAAAGCTTGTCCTTTAATTGACTTTTGAAGAATGAAATTAAGATCAAATTCTGTAAGTAACATAACCCATTTAGCTAGACGACCAGAGAGATCATTTTTTGAGAAAAGGTGTTTGAGAGGATCAAATTTAACAATCACATTAACCTCAACATTCAATAGATAATGCCTGCATTTTTTACAAGCATAAACTAAAGCCAAGCATTGTATTTCTAAATCAGTATATCTTGTTTCGTATTCAAGTAAAGTCTGACTGATGTAGTATACCGATCTTTCCTTACCTTTGCTATCATGTTGATCCAATAAAGCACTCACAGTATGGGAGGTGGAGGTATATAGATAGAAGGGTTTATTGAATTGAGCAGGTTGTAAAATAGGAGGATTAGAAAGATACTCCTTAAATTACTCAAATGATTGTTTACATTCCTGGTTCCAAGAAAAAGTGGCATCTTTTCTAAGCAAGGAGGTGAAAGGAACAATTCTCTCAGCTAAGTTAGAAACAAAGCAACAAATAGATTGTATTTTTCCTTGTAAACTACATCATTGAGAAATATTCTTAGGAGGAGGCATGTTAACGATAGCATCAATATTTTATGTATCAACCTCTATCCCTAGCTTAGAGATTATAAATCCTAACAATTTACCAGAATTAAATCCAAAATCACATTTCTTAGGATTTAATCTCATATTATAACTCCTAATCCTTTCAAATATTTGTCTTAAAATAAACACACGGTCCTCTCTTTGTATAGATTTCACCAAGATTTCATCTACATAATCTTCTAGAATCTTATGGATGTAATCATGGAAAATCAAGGTCATAGCACGTTGATAGGTTGCTCCAGCATTTCTTAATCCAAAAGGCATCATGACCCAAAAAAATGTTCCCCAAGGTGTGATAAATGTGGTTTTAAGTTGATCTTCAATAGGAATAAATATTTTATTATAACCTGAAAACCCATCCATAAAAGATAATAAAGCATGACCCACTGTCGAATCCACAATCATATCAATATTGGGTAGGGGAAATCATCTTTTAAGGATGATTTATTTAAATCTCAAAAATTAGTGCACATCCTTATCTTATTCTCTCCTTTTTAAACAACCACAATATTAGAAATCCATTCAGAATAATCGATAGAACAAATGAACCCAACACCTAATAACTTTTCAATTTCAGTTATCACTAGCAAGGCAATACCTAGATTCATCTTTCATATTTTTTGTTTCACAGATTTGACATTAGGTTTAAGAACAGTGTTGTGAGTAACAATATTAGGATCAATACCCGACATATCCGAATATGTCCAAGAAAATATATCCTTATATTCAAGCAAAAGGGAAACCAATTGATCATGTTCATCTTGGTTCAAACATTTTCCCACTTTGATTATTTTTTCAGAGTCATTCTCATCCATTTAAACTTCCGTAGTCTCAGTTATTAATAAATTACTTTGTTATGGGAGAGTCCATTCGTAAAGGAGAAATATATTGGTCATTATGTTCTCCAAAATAGGCTTCATTATTCAGACAATAAGGCTTTCTTCTTTTATGATGAAACGTAGGTAAATCTTGATAAGCTCCTAAAAAATCAGCTAGGGCTTCATCCTTAGGAAAAATATCCAAACTAGGTTTTTGATCCATGTCAAGAAGCAGATTAACCAGTTTTAAGTGTCCACCATAGATATGATTAACATTAAGAGGAAAATCTGATGGTTTCTTATAAGGATTGAATCCTAGCCCATAAGTATAATCATAAACTTCATTGTCCAAGGGCACTTGTATACCTTGTTCATATTTTCTACATCCTTTCCCATTGAATCCTGATTTCCTAAGTAAATGATAACCAAAACCATATCTATCAGCCATATCAGTTTGAGTTAAAGGAGCGGCATATGTCACAATAATCATAACAATCTAGTTTTATTGTCTCAATCATTTCTTCAAGGGAAGTAGCAAAAAAGTTAGTTTTTAATTCCCCAGAGAGTGGAGAAGGAATAAAAACTTGTTTTTCAAACCCATTTTGTTCCTTCATGAACTCTAAATCAAAAACTTTGTACTCTCCTATAAAAGAAGGATTAAAATCTAATGTTCCCCAATCATCTTCAGTTAAAGAAGAGGATGGAGCTTCAACTTGTTTAACTTCAGGAGGTTTCTCAGGTTCCTTACTTGGTTGTATGGGTTCAAAGATCTTAGCATATTCTACATTCAAGCAAGGATTTGGCGCATCATTCGCATGTAATGTATACATTAGATTGTTATAAATGAACCTAATCTTATGATGTAGGGTAGAAGGAATCGCATGCATAGTATGTAACCAAGGTCTTCCTAACAAAAGGTTATAATTGAGAGGTTCAAGAATGACATGAATAGGTGTGTGAAGAAGGACTGGACCAACCTCGATAGGTAGTGTAATAATACCCAAATTTTTCTTTGCAATGTTATCAAATCGGCAAATACGGATATTATCTGGTTGAATGGTTGTAAGATCAGATTTAATATCCTTGAGCATATCCATGTTACAAACATTAATCCCAGATCCATTGTCAATTAATGTTCTATGAATGATACACTGATTAATAGAAACAACAATGAGAAGAGCATCATATTGATTCTGCACCTCAACAAAAGGTAAATCATCATCAATGAATACAATAGGAGGTACAGAAGGCATAGTATTCATGCATTCCAAAAATGAATTAATGTTCTCTTGATTAGGAGGCGAATCTAGAAGAGTAGATAAATCTTTTTGTAATGCCTCATGATATGTAGGAGAATTTTGAAGTGAATCCCATAAAGATATCATAGCTGGAGTAGCGCGTAATTTCTCAAATAAGTCATACTCCTTAAAGGAAGAAGGTAACCTAGGTGCTTGAGGAATCATGGGTTGAGAAGGAGGTAAAGAGGCTAGAACAGTAGGTTGAGGATTATTCCGTGTATGATAAGCATGTGAAATGGAATCTGTATTATCAAAGAAATCCAAAGGATCTTTAGGTTTACCCTTAATATTTATTCGAGGACATCCTTTTACCGTCACCAAAGGTTTAGGAAATAATATTCTAGATGCCTCAATGTTACAAGTAGTGGAACATGAAGGTAACCATACACACATCCTATGGTAAAGGTCAATTGGAGAAGTTGTGGAGGAGGATGAAATATGAATAGGATCCATGGAGATCTCATTTGAACCATTTTCATTCTCACTTCCATGTACCTCATTAAGGGATCTATTCTCTTGTACAATAAAATCTTCATCAAAGTATTCAAAATAAGAGTCATACATATTGAACACACAATAAAATTACAAGCATGTAAATGTTTTTGTGTTTTTAAAGAAATTTTATATTTTTTTTATGTATTTTTGGAATATAAATGCAAGAGAATAAAAGAAAACCTACTTCTATATGCATGCAATATCTTAATATGAAATGTAAATCTAACACCAAAGAGAAAGAGTTGTCTATTGCAGGTTCACCAAAATGTAAAGAAGAAAATGTGGATGATCTCCTAGATAGAATTTTCACAATCGATATTCATATACAAAAGAGACCAATGCCATAATTTAACCCCTTTAATTTACTTTTGTTTTGTATATTTGATAATGGATAGAGAATTGAAATTGAAAGAAAATATTAATGGAGTAAAATACTTACCTCACATCGTAGCAGATCTGAAAATGCCATTTTCTGAAGCCTGTGTTGAGACAAACAAACAAAACCCAGAAATATTTTTCCATTCTAACATAGTTCCAATTCACACCCTCAAGTCAATGTCATCATTGGCCAGATTTCTAATTGTGCCCTAGGGAAGAATTGACCTAAAAAGTCTCAGACTGAAATTCTATTTTTGGATTCCAGAAGTTTGCTGAAAAGTGTATCCGGATTTGCTCTCTATTCCACCATTCCCAAACCTGTAACTCCTGAAGCAACACCTGTAAATATATGAAAAAGGGGATTTGGGGTGGCTATATAGGGTTTTGCCTTAGTAAAACCCCCATTTTGGTGATCTCCACCTCCATGAATAGCCAAATATAGTAGAATGTATGTGTGTGTGTTGCTCTTGGAAAGAGCTTTGAATGTGTAATGTCAAGATCTGATCCTCTAGAAAAAAACCCTAACATGAATTGAAAATGAGGAAACAATGCATAGATTTGAATGTGATAAAGAAATAACACCAAGCCCCCAATGCTAAAGTATTCCTACCAAACTCACAATCCATGATTGCTACCCCGTGATAATATATTTTGAATGCTTGAAGGTTGAAAATGGTGGATCCAAGAAGAAGGAAAGAAGGAAGATGTCTCTCTTGCTCCAAAGAAGATCCACAATGGCTTGTCCACAAAAGTGCTTGAATGTCTTAATGCATCATCATGTTGTATCCTTCTATATCATCCTCTTGCTTTCTTGCCTCACCATCATGGCATAATCATAATTGCATCATATCATCTTATGATTCTTTTTCATGTGTAAATGAAGGCAAAAGAGAGTGTTTATATAGAGTGTTGGAAATATTCAGGATTAACAGAGTTACTGAGAGGGGAGGGGTGAATCAGTAACACTTAGAACTTTTAAAGTATTTCTGCATTTTTATATTCTTTAACCATTCATTCATCTAATCTACTGCAACCATGAAAATGTAAACATTCATAACACATAACACAAAGATTGGTAACCCAGAAACCTTCCAAATAGAAAGTAAAAC
>MU223714.1:1917311-1938880 GCA_018584345.1 Thuja plicata | reverse complement strand
GTGAGCTTTACTGAATGCTCGGTATAGGCTGTGGGCTGAGTGATAAGCTCGGTAAGCATTCAAAACCGAATAAGTGTTTTCACTAAGTGCATTCACTGATGCCAAATGTATCATTATTCCAACAATAGAGATCCTAGGGAATTGCAAGGGACGCAAATTCAAATTTCACCTTGAATTATGGTCCAATTAAAATCACCAACCAAGGAGGGGATGTATTAATCTGAATATCAAGGAAAACACTTTCGCATCTGGACTCACGCCTATTTTAAGTTTTAGAACCCTGATAGGCTCTAGATTTGAAAGCAGGGACCATCACCTGGTAGAGATCAAGGTCAACCTCAACCTTGAACTAGGTCAAGTTCAACCTCAACCCTGACCTAGGTCAGGGTCGACCTCAACCCTAACCTAGGTCAGGGTCAACCTCAACCCTGAACTGAGGTTTCAGGCTGGTCTCCTTGGGAAATTTGCAGGATTCCTAGGTCAACCGGGGACCCAAGGAGGTGAGAAAACACACCAGGATGTTGGATAAAGGCACAGAGGCCAAAGAGTAAGTGTGATGAATATTTAGGAGAGCCAAATACATAGTTTTTAACCAAAAAAAAAAAGATTCATAGAAAGGGAGATTAAGGAGGACCCGAAGGACCCTAACCCTGATTTTACCTAGAAATACAGAATCAAGTGTATGTGCATCCTAAATGCAAATATAATATGAAAATGTGCTAAACAAGGGTGCTAAACCTACCAAAATGGAAGTGCTTCTATTTTAAGATGATACAATAATTTTGGATTTACTCAGAAATGTGAAGCATGATGAGACTGCTACATCGATAGAGTAACTAGCCCATTTGATCACTGCTACCAGTGAGGAAATGAATAGTTTAGAGGATGTTGCAACTCTGAAAGAAGAGAAGGAATATGAGAAGAAGAGAACATATAGTTTAGCATAGTTAATCATTTTAGACAAAAACACACTTACTTTATTTGTTAATCGGGTGAAGGATGTAATAAATGAAGGTGGTAAGAGTCTCAAATTTATCTCTAATTTTTCTCAGTTTTTGAAATATTTAGAGAGGGATAGATGTGAAGCTCAACAAGAACTTAAATTTATTGTTGCAAATTTTTATCATATACATGAGAATGCTACTACATTTGGTGTTAAGGTTAGCAATATAAATCACAAGTTAAAATCAAATAGAAATGATAAAGACAAGAGGATAGCTAACTTAATGGAGTTGTAGAGTTTGTTGATTCTAAAGTTAGAATTTTTGCAACATGGTGTGAAGGAGGTTGAGAAGGCTCTCGCATTCCTATATGTGTGCACAGTTGATGGTTTATAAGAATTAGGATTTTTTCTAAGAGGAAAGATTGCTATTGTGGAGAACTTACTGAAGACTTGGGACAATGATCTACATATTATGAAGGATAGCTACAATGATGTATTCAGTAGAATGTAACTAGGATTTTATACTCTTATATAAATAAATTTTTGACACTTTTTGTAATACCTTTGTCATTTTTTGTCAAAGGGGGAGTAGTGTAGTGTAAATAAGACTCCAATTTGGCAAAGTCCATGAAAAAATGAAATTTAATGATTTAGGGAAATAGTACACATGTTTGTAATTCCTAGGAGGATCTATTGAGTTACCAGGAATTAGTTTACTGATTTGAAATGTAATGTATTTTTCTTTTATGCATTAGCTAGACACTTAGTAATTTTTTAATTTTTTCTAGGTATTTCCATCAATGCCAAAGGGGGAGATTGTTGGCATTTGATGAAGGTGATATGATTTTTGATCATGTGATTGTATTATTGTGTTTTCATTGCTGGAAACATGATCTATTAGAGGTATGAGATCTATTTTACTAATGGTGTTGAAGGATTAAATTACAGAATTGACTCTAAGTGTTCAGTCAACTAAGAAGAAGACAATATGCAAGGTACAGGTAACCAGATCTGGAGGTTGAGATCAAATATAAGGTGTGTGGTCACAAATTTATCACCTATAGAGAAATATCTAGTTATATCTAAAAATACATTAGTTATATTGAAGAATTGAGCAAGTTATTGAGGATTACAGTGACACTAGCAGGAAGAATAAGAGTTAGGTAGAGTGAGTTTGGTTAGATCAGCCAACCGGTCAATTTAGTGTTAATAAATATTTATTCACAACTTGATTAATGTTGTGTTGGTTGTATTGAGTTAACCAATCCATTTGGGTGCGATCAGATTTGATTTTTATGTCGGTGGGTAAAACATTTTTTGGAAAAGTCTGACTTGGAAAAGTTGTTATAAAAGAAGGATGAAATCAAATTTTAGTTTAAGTTGTTGAGATGCGATAGGTGATTTTGATTTTTGGATGTTTAAGGTGGCATTGTGATCAGAATTTAGGTATATCTGTTAGACATGAAGTATCCTAATCAAATCATTCATTCTTGGGTCTATCTCAAGGCAATGCCTAAAAGGTTTGCAAGTCAAATCCTTTAACTAGGTCACTCCTAATAGGGTGAGAAAAATCTCTAATAGGATTTGAAGTATAAATCCTCTAACAAGCTAACTCTCAAAAAGGGTTTTGAAATGCCTGAATAGTGTAGTTCTTAACAAGACTTGCATTAGCTCCTAACCGGGCTAAAGATACTCTTAACCGGGTAAACCCTTAGTAGGGTGTTTGTAATTGCTCCTAATAGGGTATATTTCAGTGGTGCACTAGTGAAATTTGTGGGTATCATTCCCACACATGGTTTTATCCCTCTAACAAGGGTTTCAATGGGAAAAATATTGTGCCTTGGCTTTACTTTGTGTGAATTATTTATTTGTTAAGCTTCTATGTAGCATTTTATTTTGTATGTTGGTTATTGTAGAAGCTATTTGAAAATTGTTTCAGATTTGTGGTTAGACTGATTCACAGCCCCCTCTCAGTGCCTTTAAATACTAGGTCTTTAAAGACATCAATTCATCTCAACTAGGTTGGCCAGGGACCTAAATACAAAATATTAATTCAATACAACCCAATACTCAATGTGATCCATTGAATGTCAATTAAGACAACAATGATCCATAACAACAGCCTCGAACATGCTCCAGATCCATGAATCATGACATGATCCATTGCAACATGATACACCACAAAGTCATCCAATGACAACAAGAACATCAACACGTTACATGAAAAATACTTAATTTTGATCACATAATCCAATGCGATTCACCAACATAAATAGGATACGATCAAGAAACATCAATAAGATTTTCAAAATACTATGACATCAACAAGAACATCTCTGTCTCATAAATCATACTAATCTCTGCACTTTTCATCAGGAACACTAATCAACAACCACTGTCATAAAATAATAATAACTTGCCAACATCCAAATCATGAACCACTTGAATTAAGGACACACATCCAAGTCCTTAACTTACCACCAGGTTAGAAAAAAAAAATATATTTCATAACCAATCCACACCGATCCAATAATTGAAACATTATCACAAATGGAATAACCAAAATAACAATCTCTTATAAATCCTTCACGGTTCACTCAAAGAATAATGAGAACCTCTGCCACTTGAACTAAATTAAGTATAGACATCCCCAAACACATTACCTGCTTCACAACATCTGATATTCAACATAGTAGCCTTATAATATAAATCATCTCACTGAACATATTAGGAACACTATCACCAAAAGTAGGAATATGTTAACATCAATGACAAAAAAATAATAAAAGTACATATATACACAATATGAACAATATCTCAACAATATCCCCCTTTGGTATTGATGGCAACATATTATGTGAAGAATTAAATCAATGTACAAAGAAAAAATATCAATTGTGCTACCAACAATATGCACAATAAGCCATACTTGATTTACTACCTCTCCCCCATAGTCTCATACTTGTTTTTCACATGAATATCTCTCCCCCTTTGACATCAATGAAAAAGGCACATGTATACACTAAGTCATAGAGGCCAAAAATTTCAACAAACATCTCTAAATACTGAATGAACATCTATTAACCAATAACCACTGCTAACCATTAACCACTACTCCCCCTAAGGAGTAGCCACCAAAAACATCAATCCAAATTAATGATAATCTATATGCACACTATACTGATGCATCTCTGATGTAGTCAAGGACTTTGGGAACTAAAAGGGTTCAAACTAATCCTTGCAACAAGAGTTACACAATAGAATTCAGCAAAATTAATAATGGATGAATGCAATATCAGCCTCCTTATTGTCATATAATTAGTTACAATATTCTACTATAAGCATCAATACATTTCATGCATACTATTCTGATTGGAACCTTCAATAGGTTATCTTTCTATATGATTGTTGGCGAACATATTTGTCCCCTAAATTTATCACTAAATAATGTTAACTCTATTACCCCTTTCTATGGAAACAAATTCTAACACTCAACAATCGGGTAGGTATACTATGATTACTTCCCACTAAATTTTAGAAAGGTACAACTCCCTCACACAAATTTTTAATGAATCTATATTAATTTACACACATAAGCACTTTTGACCAGAAAGCACGTAAGGCTACTCACATTACTCTTAGGTAAGGAGTTCAATTTAGAAAAAAACATAGACTTAATCATAGGTTTAGGAAAATCACAGTTATCCACTTCTCATGAATTATACTTCATAACATACACCACTTTAAATATTTGAAGAAAATAAACATAAAAAGTCTTCCCACTGAAAACAGATTAAGATAACATGAAATATGAAATACAACATTCACAAAGGAATATTCAATCCATAAACTCGAATTCACAAATTCAAATTGTTTCCATGTATTGAGTCAAATTGCCACTAATCAAAGACAAAGATACTTTTCAGTTTTCCAGAAAGTGCAGGTCCTTTTCATTAACAAAAAGAGAATTAAACTAAAAACCAGTACTGATTTAAACCTATTGTCTATCTTAACACTTGCTAACCTTTACTTAGTTTATGATCCATCATATATGGTTTTTGAGATAAACCCGGATATCTCCCTCAAAACTCAACCTCCGGGTAAAATAAGAAACAATTACAAAACTAAAAACCCCTAAAAAAAGTGTCCCCCTAAGAAACTAATAATAGGAAAGATTAAATAAATAGACTAAAAGATAAGTCTCATTTTGTTTCTTTCATCTATTTCTCATCCCATGTGGTGTCCCAAATGAGTTTGCAACTGCTATATGCGTTCACGAAATCTTGCACAACATGTGAATAGGGTTTCATTAGATTGAGTAGTTGACTCTTCCAGGTGTCCTTCTCCCATTTGAACTTTTTGATCTGATCAACATATTTAGGCACTTGATCAACACATAGGAATAACATGGCCTCAAAATGAACCACATTCATAAAATTTCCAGTTGTGGGGATTTCTTTTTCTTTGATAGTAGTCATGGTTGCCTCGAAGGATTTTGGTAAGGATTCCACACCTTGAATTCCTTTTTGGTACTTCAAAATACCTGTAGGGTTGATAATTTTCATATCTTTTACCATGTTGTCATAGATATCTTGAACCTCTTCTTCAATTTCTTTTACCCTGTTTATAGCGACTTTATAAAGTGAACTTCGCCAATCGAGGTTCCTTTTGAGGATGTAAAGCATACATTCATCAATCAATAGATTATATATTAGAATTTAGTTTTCCTGTACCTTTATACTTCAGAGATTTCCATAATCACAGTAGTCCATTTTTTTCTTCTCTCTCCCAGTTCGGAATTTGGGTTTGAATTTCTCCCAATAGTGCCTTTGCATCATTAAAAGCAACATCAAAATGTTGGATAAAATTGTTTCCCTCCTTGATTATACCATCAATATAATCATCCATTGCAGTAGTTAATATTTTCCCCCTTTGAATTTGATTCAATAAATTTTTACTGTCATGAGAGTTTGGATCAAAGGTTTGTGGCGCTTGAACTAGGGAAAATGGCTCGAAGTTACTGAAAGAGTTTATGTACTCCACCATGGAAGTTATTATTTTCTTCAACTATATTTTATCATGACTATCCTTCTGGGACTGTGTTAACATATGTTGTCTTGAAACCTTGAACAAGTGATATTTTATTTCTCTATTTAGGACCTCCAAATCCACCTTTGTTACTTCAAAATTGCCAACATCTAATTCTTGCACTCCTTCCTTTGGTTTGTACACAACAACCTCCATTGTTACTTTCCTAGTTTTTGGGCCAATCACCATTCTAATAGTTCTTCACCCTCTTTGGTTTAACGGACTTCACCATGTATTTTCCCACCATATCTCGAATCAGTATAGAAACTATTTTGAGACTGTGTTTCTTATTTACTGAATTTGTTAGACATGGTGGAACCAAGCCAGGGGTTTCTTTTTCTTCAGCTATTTTGGTGGGTATGACATGGGTATCTAGGATTGAGACTATACTGTCAAATTTCTCTAGATTATCTCGCTCACTATCCATTGGGGTAGAAAAATTTTATTTACCTTTGTCTAAATCTGTAGAAGTTGCACCTGATGCAGCCATTTTTTATGCTTCTAAGATCCAGTTCTAGGCCTAGTTACCTGTGTGACAAGGTGATGGACAAGAGCTTCAAGATCAAGGTCAACAGGACTAGCCTTCTTTCCTAATGGGGATACTTTACATGCATCATCAATTGAGAAATAAATGTTAGCGGTACCAAGAGGGGAACATAGGGGAGTTTTCTCATGCTTTTCCACTTGAACTGTCTGCGTTCTTTCCATTCATTTAAAATTTAGCCAGGAGTCATTATATATGAGGATAACTCTTTCCCTCTGACTGATGTTATCATCTTCTTCTCTTTTCCAATAAATTGCAAGAAATGAAACTTCTTCCTCTTTTTGATAGCTCGGTTCGATCAAATTTGAACTGTCCTCACTTACTCCTACACTCACCCTTAATTTCAAAGTGGCAATTTGGATGGGGTAGGAGATTCCAATTTGACCTTTTGGAAATAATCAATGATTATCATGTCCACCCTTACCCTTTTCTTGTCATTATTGCCTCATTCATGCCAGTTGTCTTGTTTGCTTATCTCATCCCTCTGAATACGTCTTTCCCATACTTTGATATTTTAACGCATGTCCTACCAACATAAATGTGATTAATCCCTTCTAAAAATTGTTGTCACATCATGCCACCTTTCTCGTGCAAAGCTAGTGAACCCACTTGAACCTCTTTTAACTTAGTTCAAAGTGGTTCGATGAGGTATAGAGATCGCTGACGTGACTGGGTGCGAGCTCTGCCTACAAAAATCTCTTGAGATATGTTTACACTCACATAACCTATTTTAACTCCTTTAAACTTGGTACAAAGTTGTTCTATGAGGTACAATATGGTTCAAAGTTTTGTAAAATATAAATTAAGCATAAAAAACAAAAACAAGAGGGAAAGCCGACATGACAATAACAAAACAAACTATTGGAATAATGGAAGGGTGTGTACTGAGAGGGTAGGGGTGAATCAATACCCTTAAATTTTTTTTATCAATTAACCTTATTACTCATTGCTTGTATAATTGACCATTGCTTCTTTACTACCTCATGCATGTAATATCATAGCATAAATGTGAATGCATGTAAACAAACATAGAAACATTCATGAAACTCATATACTCATGACACAAGTATTTGGTAATGCAGAAACCCTTGTTAGAAGGTAAAAACTGCAGTGGGGATGAAACCCACAAAGCTTCACTATCTTCAGAATCGAAGGTGCCTATTAGGCCTATAAATTATGATCAATTCTAATGATCTTACCCTATTAGGAGTAACATGTTAGACTTGTTAGGTCTACTCGGTTAAGACATTTCAACAACACAATGTATGTGTGCACTCGGTTAAGATATTTACATAAAAATTGTTAACCCACCTTTTTGAAGGATTTTTTCTATTTTCTACAATTATTAGAAAGTAGACAAAAATATTTATGACCTGATAGTTTGAAATCTTGAATTGTTGATTACAGATCCATTAATCTCACAAAATTGTATATCACCTATTGTGATGGATAATACCTCTATTCTGCTCGGTGGCCTTGAATGTATTTCTTCATAACTGAATTCTTCTTTCTTTTCTTCTGCATGAAAACCTCTATTTGATCCATAAATGTCCTTGTGCGGCTACAATCATCATGTTCTTGATTGATTATATATATATATATATATATATATATATATATATATATAAACCTAATTAGATTACACCCTTTTCTTGAAAAACTCTATGATCAAAGGTTTACAACTTGACCTTGATCTCCTAGTTTGCATGAGTACAATCAGTTAAAATGATTAAATCCCTCAATTAAGCTTTACTTGATCCTCAATAAGTGGTTGTCCAACTAATAAAAAATCTAATTTAAAGACTAAAGTGCTTTAGCTGATGTGTAGTTTAGATTCCCTTTTCTCGGTGTTAAAATTATCTCTAGTTTAGACTGGTGCTCGGTTATGTCTCTGCTCTATTGTGTCTCTGTAGAATAGTGCTTGGTTGATATATTGCTCAGTTTTTATTCTGTGCTTAGTGATCAAAACATATCGGTGACCACTGTGCTCGATGATCACCGCTGCTCGGTGAATGCTGACACTCGGTGAATGATTTGACTGACCAAAATAGTCAGCTTGAATACTAATGACAACTTCTGATCCTTTAAGGATTATTAATCTCCCCCATTGGCATTAGTATCAAAAAATGATATGTATAGCATATATATCAAATATGTTATACTTATACAATGACTCCCCCTATGTGCATGCTCTCCCCCTATGTGTATGCCTTGGTATGTACATATTTATCCCTTTACAATGTTTATACATATACATTTTCCCCTTTTTTTGAAAATAATGACAAAGATGTATAGTTTACAGCTTGTCAAAAATGTGCTTATGAGATTGCTTGATGTCTGCCATAAGCTTTTCCCATTTCTCCTTCAGGTGCTCAAGGGTCATATGTTCCAATGCAATTTGAGTGTGCATGTCATATATGCTTTCAACTACTGATATTTCTGGGGTGGGAATTAGAGTCTTTGTCGTAGTCATATGTGTCATCAACAATGTGAGATTTGGTAGTAACATGCTTTGCGGATCGGTTACTTCATCTTTGATTTTTTTTCTTCCTTTTGTATCTCAAGTCTTAACCGCTTGGATTCAACGAGCTTTTCATAATGCAATTGGAATGCATTTGGCTCAGTTGAAAGACTTTGGGCACTAGATTTTAGATCTTCATTCAACTTAGCTATTTATGCATCATGCTTGGTGGTGAAGTTTTCAATAGTTCATAGATTTTGAACTAGAGTAACTAACTCTGAAATAACATGTTCTAATTGAGTTACCGGTTTAGAAAGTTTTACCTTGTTTACTACCACTTCTTGGCTGATTTTCTCTGTAAGTTTGTATGAATATTTTTCTTTATCTATTTCTTCAAGGACCTTCTTGGCAACGACATTATGCTATGTGATTGCCTCAATCAAAACTGATAATTGATCAATGATGGGTGCATCTTGATCAATCTGTGTGTCAGGAACTATTTGTAATAATATTTCCTTTTCTGTATATAGGACTTGTATATTCCTGTGTTCCAGTTTGATCTTATCTTGTTGTGCCTTCTATTTGCATAGCTCCCCATACCTTATCAATGACTCGTAATCAAGTGTTCGTGGATCACAGTTGGGTATTTCTATGATTTCCTCAAGTGTAACAGGAGCTTTATTTTTCTTGTTCTTCTTCTTCTTCTTCAGAATTTTGCTTGATGCAGGGGAGTGAGGTATGATAGCAAGAGCCTTTTGTTTCTCTATTTATGTCATTGATTTCTTTGGAGGTGTGGTGCCTTGGCCTAGTTGCTCAGTCATTACCTGTTGGTCGATTGTAGATGTCTATAAATCAACCTGTTCTTGGTCTACAACCTTTTCTTCCTTTCTACTTTCCTCGGTTAGTGCATCACTCAGTTTATCCTCTTCACCTTTATCTATCTTTTCCCCTTGCTCATCACTGTTTTCCATCGGTGTGTCTGTTTCAGGCTCAGGTGTTTTCTCTTTTTCTTTTGTTATTATATTGATAGGTTGTATCAATAAAGGCATGTTACCTGGTACATTTTCCTGTGCAATATTTATAGTGTCATATTCCTTTGTTTGCCGGGTGGCAATACTTACATCTTCATCATTCTTGGCATTATCATTAGAATCATGTTGAGTTATATCTTTTATAGTGATATCCGGTGTTTCTCCTAATGATTGCAATATTTGAGGAATGTCATCCATGTATTTACTTGCCTCTGTTGTCAAATCAATGGGATTGATATCCTCGGTGTCATTGATGAAAATATGCTTGGGCTCGGTGTGGCCTCCTTCTCCTCGATGTGAGCAGTTTTGATTATAACTAGTATCTACTCAGGTGGATTAAATATTTGAGTCCAAATATTATCGATGTCCTTGTCAATATCTTCAAGATTGTTCTCTAATACCTTGTATGCTCTTGTTTTTGCCAAAAATTTCTTTGCATGCTCCTGCATTGTTGATTCAATTTATTCAACTGTTGAGTCAGGCATGAAATTAACTAAGATTCTTTCTCTCATTTGTTTCTCCATATGCAATGCATATGTCCACCTTGCCAAAATTTTATCTTGTAGCTCCTTTGGAATATGAGTTCCAAATTGTAGTGGTACATACTTGTATGCAACCATCATATTTATTATACCCTCTTCTATCTTATTCTGATCCTCGATAGAGAGAGTTAGCGATTGTCTAATCTTGTGATGTGAGATGCTGTCGATATTGATGATTACCACTGCAATTTCATCAATTATCTTTGGTACTTTGACCTTTTATGCTTGGATTCTTTGTTCTCTTTCATCCTTTTCAGTGTCATCCTTTTCTTCGTTTCCTCTTATATATCTCCTTCTTTGTCTTGGTGTTGATTTCCTGGTAGAAGATGTATTCTTTCTTTTTTGATAAGTTCTCACAGTTCCTTTCTTGAAGGGTGGAGAGTCTACCTTGGTTGTTTTGCTTCTTGTCTTGGATGCATCTGTTACATTAGTAACCTTTTATTTCTTGGCCTTTGGTGGGTCTGCATCAGATTCAATAGACTTAGAGTCACTTAACTCTTTTCCTCAGCCGATGGGTGACTGTTCCTTGGTGATATCCTCTATTTTTTCTAACTCTTCGTCAGTTACCGAGAGTTTCTTCTTGAGTGTTTTCACCATTTGAGTTTGCTTCTTCCCTATCTTCTTGATTACTAAGAAATTCTTTTTCCTTTACTTGGCTTCTTCATATGTGCCAAATCTACTTATAGATTTATCAACTGGTCCATTTAGTAGGGCTTCAATGGCTTTTTTATCCTAATCTATATCAATTTCATATTCAAGTGGTGGTAACCATAGTGCTCTCGGGTTGGCAACTTTGATGAGTGTAGTGTCAGGGTCTACTACAAAGCATATCTCATCCTTGTATTTTTCAACAAACTGAGATGGGATTCTCATCCTCTTTTGCATCCTAGTCTTGAATGTATTAAAGTATGCATCCACCAATGGTATGAAATTATCTCCTAGTGACTTAATATAATCACTAATCTGTGTTGTTATCGGTTGGTTGGTTTCCCAAGTGGCATTACCAACTGAAGGAAATAAGTTCTAGAATTAAAATAATGTGAAAACTAATAGAGAACCAAACTTACATGTATTAGATCAGGCTGATCTGATGGTTCTCATTTTTTCTTCCAGTTGCTTCAGCAGTAGCTCTACTAGGTCTAGTTGCACTCCTTTCTTTATAATTTTTTATGTTGTTTCAACAGCTCCACAAGCAATGATGTTCATTCAAATTTCTTGAAATATCTTGTATCTGACCACACATACACCAAACTTTAATTCAGGGTCGGTGATTGAGTTCACTTTCAGACCTCTACCATCCCATTCGACTCTTGTTATCTTTTCAATCTCAAGGTGACTTGGGTGCCTTAGGGATTTTGTCTTTTTAGTGATTGGGTATTTGGTGACTGAATGAATCACATCCTTTGTGATTGCCTTAAGTTCATCCAACCCAATTTTATCATCATGTACTCGGCTGAGAACAATGTGAATCCATTCAATCTTGAATTCCTTCATGAACAGTAGGGCATTGGTTAACCCTTTCACTTCGATGTGTTTGAACTCATCTTTCAGGTTTTCATCTGTGCATAGCTTCTTATAAGATTCTTCAAGTTCAATGTCTCCAATCTCTAAAACTTTGTGGTGAATGTACGCGTAGATGTCTTTGACCAGCAAAACCATAGGTGGGATACTTGAAAATTCTCCCTCGTCGTCAGGTTGAGAAGCAACCTCAGGATACAACTTAGAGTTTGGTTCTTCACAGGTTGAGTTCTTGATGAGAGCAACCTTTTGTTGATAGGACTTTGTGACCAACTCCACCAATAGAGGTAAGTTTTCACTGGGTACCGGGGTACTGGCCAACTCTACCTGAAGAGGTTTACTGGAGAATAAATTCTCCTAGCCTCCAAGCACCTGGTAGTTGGGTCTCGACTGTGTGGGGGAGCTAAGTTGGGTAAGTGACTATTGTTTGAGGGGATATCTGGTTTTTACTCATCTTCTCAGGGATTTCAAAAGGGATGGGGTTTCCTGCAAGCATTTGGACTTAAAAAAGAAATTGCAAAAGATAGATCAGAGTTAAGATATATTTCTACTTATAGTTGTGCAATATATGTTCAAACATCAGCAATGCTCTAATACCTGAAATTTAAAATAAATATTGAATATACACAAAACCAGTGATTCACATGCATTCAATAGCAAAGGGAGATAGAACATTAACTAAATGCAAAATATTAGAGCAATGGACATGAGAAAACATACATAAAAAAGATATTGCTAAATTTGGAGTTCAGAACAACACATAACATATAGCCACAAGATGTTCTTCCTTCTTTATTAATTCAAATGGTTCCAGCATCACTGGTGAGTACATCCATGGCCCCAAGGGAGCATTCAGATACTGATAACAAACTAAAAGCTAACTTCTAACTGCAGAGGACTTGAAAATTCTACGCTACTACTACTAGACAACAAAATCATCAATTTTTTTGACCCTTTGTTATGGCGTCAAACTTCTATTTATACAAAAAATTTGACCTAAAACTTAACCTAATCTAACTATACACTTGCCAAATATAATACATTATCCATGGCCAGTACTACCTGCACCACTTACAATCACCTCGAGATGTGCAGAGGTCTGACAAGACAGAAGAAGAATATAAGAGGAGAAATCTAGAAGAATTGACATAGAGAAGAGAGCCGACGTACTTATGGAAGAAGTCTGATTTCCTAATAACCTAGGCTACATACCTCATAAATCCAAATAGCGGCTCCCTATCTTTAATGTGCACCAGGTAGTTGATGCAGGAGCGGTGCCTCAGGGGAATCATATGTCAGAACCATCTCTTCAGCCTGACATATCTGATTTGAATCACCTACATTCTGACCCTTATTAACTATTTGATAGTGATCGGTCAGCTCCAAGGAACCTTGATGCAGATTTTTGTGAATGAATACAAAACTTGGACCCAGAATTTCAGAGTCCGGGAGCTTACACTCAAAGAATAAATTTTTTGCAAAACTGTACCCTACTGGTGAGAATCTCCAGAGACTGGAGGACTTTATTCCCTTATACTCTTTTAAATTCCTCCAAGATCTAGAGGATTCCATCTTCATCAATTTCCTTTATACAATTCTGGCACTCTTTGGCCACCTCCAACTATTCGCCCACATCCTGGGCACCTTATTTAAACTCTACCCGTACCTTTGCTACATTGTGGGCTTGGAGAATCATGTGGGAGAGACACGACATCTTTGCTGCATCAAAATATTTGGGAGTCCAGAATCATGACTCCATTATTTCATCCAATTTACTCACCATAAAACCCACCAGAGCACATGTCGCGGTGCTGAAGGGATCGACTATCGAAACCCTTGTAACAAATGTTGCATATAAATTCAAATAATTTTCAATCGCCAAGATTTTACCCTTTAAGGTTGCTACCAGTTGCTTGCTTGTCTCTATTTTGTGACCAAGTCTAGAGTGTTGGACCCGGAGGAACCCAAAATGTTCTTCTCCCAAAATTCCTGTATCGGTGATGATATCTTCTCCGATGTTCATTATTTCCTCAAGCTCGCCACTCCATTCTTTGTATTTTTTAATCTCTCCCTCCCATTAGGAAACAACATCATTCTCTAGGCCCAAGATGTTAGTGGCTTGATGGAGGTCTGGGAGTGTGACTGTTAGGAAGCACCTTACGGATCCCACCTGCTTAGTCACCCATTCATCGACAGCTTGCACTTTCTTTTTCATCATTCTCAGCATGTCTATATCACCCTGTAGAAGTGGTGTTCCAGATGTAGAAGCCTCTAGAGGAATTGCAGCCAATGGCTGCGTCAACTCTGTAAGAAGCCCGAGGAGATTCATATTTTCTTCTTTTGCCTCATTCAATTTTTGGGCTTGCTTGTCGTATCAAGCCTCAATGGCTCGGGTAGCCTCTTTCAAAAGGTTCAATTCTCCCTATTTGTCTCTCCTCCCCAGAGGAACTTCTGTGATTGTATATTCTTCGGCTCTTACTGCTACCACTTCTGCATCTTGGGGAGGCATTGCTACGATTGTGATGGTACTTCCTACTAGACCGGTCTGAACGGTATGGAAGGTCTGGGCCTTCTTAGGCTTCTTAGCCTCTTGGTTCTAGGCCATAATTTCAACTTGAGAGAGGGGATCTCTCGCTACTGCTAAGGCCTTCATTTCTCTTGACTCTACCAGCCACTGTAGTGGCGGGGGTGGTCTTAAGACTAGGTCCTGGATACTGGGTTTTTCCTCGGGAGTTGGCCACACTTCTTTGGCATCTATAGTCTCTATGGACTCTTTTTCTCCACTCCTAGGATTCCCTGTTTCTCCCACCTTAGTGGTATTTTCATCTGTAGCATTGGGGACCCCACCTTCCCCGACACATGTGGCATTGGAATCCATGTCTCCAAGGTTCTCCCCATGTCTTATTGTTGTTGGATTTCTTTGGCATTATCCACCGGGCTAATCTCCTTTGAGGGCACATCTTCTAGAGGGGCCGAAGGTGTATAGCCTGGATTTGGTTGTTGTACCATAAAGACCACCTTGTCGAATGTAAGATTTTGGGGTAACTGATCATCCAGAGTAACTAGGGGCATTTTGAGCGTGACGACTAGGAGTATGGTTTCTCCCAAAGGTCTGGTTTCCCCAGCCATTTTTGGCTGCTCATCTTGTATTTTCCTTTCCTTTGTTTCAGTCCTCAGGACTAGTGTTTCTTCCATACTTGGTATATTTACTTGCTCCTTCTATTTATCTTGGTCTTACAACTGCTCCCGAAATTCTTCTTCCAGGACAATTTCTTTTTCTCTCCTTTCTCCCTCCCTGGTGATATTTTTTGCCTCTTGTGTGGCGATCTCTTCTACTGCCCTCACAACATCTTCCTATAGATTTACCAGATCATCAGTCTAGAAGATGACATCAAAATTGTCATGGGGAGGGGAGGCCTCTAGCTGATCCTCTGATTCAGGGATGAAAGGGATAACCTCCACATGAATATTTCTCGATTGCCTGGGGCTTACATCTGCGCTTGGTGGAGGGTTATCCACCCTTGGCTTGTTTCTCTTGGTCTGTAGCGGGAACTCGACGTCCATGATAGCTACACTCTCATCTTCTATATTTACCACCTGGCTCATTAGTGTTGCAAGTGATGGTGAACCTAAAGGGAGGGTGGATCCCACTAGAGTAACTGGGAGGTCGAGAGAAAGCCTTGTGCTCATTGTTTCGCCCAGCTATCGGGATGACTTGAGCTGGGTGTGAAGTTGTTCTATGATAAGGGGTGGAACTAATGGCGGAGCCAGGGCTGGGGTGCTCTCCTTTGCTTTCCCCTTATCTCTACTCTGCCCGGCCGCTCCGGAGGCCGAAGTGGACCCCATAAAATTTGACATTGACAGGTACTTTTCTTGCACACTTGTGCAAAATATTCATGGTTGTACTGAAGGACGCCGTGGGTGACATCCTCAATTATCAAATTCTCTGGGGTGTCCCAATCCACTAGAGGGAGATCCAACTTATCAATCCCCTATAATTTATATGACGGGTCCTCCAAAGGCCCGCTATTCAAAAATTCTTTTGGAAAGTTCTGAAAGTTGAGGTGCTTAATCATCCCTTTAGTCATCCTCTCATATTTTTTCCCCCGGGCGTCGAAATCATCTTGGCAATCTGCCCAAAAATCCTCCAAGTGAGGCTCGTGGGGTGTGGATGCCCGGGGCAGTGTTGTGTTTATTTTTTGAGGTGGGTCAAAATTGTTCCTTGTTAGGTAGAACTCGGCCAGCCCCAAAATTTTTAGCTCATTATCGGCCTCTTTAGCCACTACAAGGCTGGAAGAATAGTTCCCGCAAGTGATCAAAAATGGGATGGAGGTAACTTTCTTCACTCCATAAAATGCATGAAGCTCTAGGATTTTCCTGTAGAACTCCATCAAAATAATCCTATCCCCACAATGTGATGAAGGTCGTGGGACTACATGGAACCCAGATTCCAGAGAAACTAGTTGTTATTGAAGTGACCGGGCAATGAGTCGTACTGGGCTGACGTGGGTTCTCACATGGTCATGTAATAAATGGAGTAATTGCATTAAAGGTGATAGATGCCTCGACATAGATGGAATGAATGCCACTTGGGAAAATTTTAAATTCTCACACATGGGGAAATTTAATCCCACCATCAATGCCAAAGCGATGGGAGGAGAGAGAAAAGATGCAACTCAAATAGGCGAGGTGTCGAGTTTGAGTCCAGCGAAACCAAATGGGTGACCTAGAATGTGGGTACACAATGCAAAGGGTGTGATGAGATCTCCAAAATATGGGTTGGACGCGATGGAATATACAAACTATACATGCAAATTTACAGGAAACTATACAGAAAACATGCTATACACATTATATACGGACCTCCAAAGAACATGAGGTCGAGGAATGAACTTATACAAGCTGCCTTAGAGACACAGACAACTTACAGATATTTTACAAGTATTTACATATCTACCAAGATTTACAAATGTACATGACATACAATGCAAAAAAGGTAGACAACCTCCCTGAAAATCCATCCCACCAATGAGAGGCGATGACGAAGACCAGAAGAGAGAAAGAAAACAAAGCAAAAATAAAACCAGAAATGAAAGAACAAAGCAAATAGAAAAGAGAATGAAGAACTAGAGGGACCTACCTTAAAAACCAGGAATGCAAAAGGAAGGGCACGGGAGGTGCTCTACAAACAAATAGCTTCACAAACCATGAACACACCGAATACCCTGTAGGATAACTGGAAGCACGCACAAGCTCAAACAAAAACATTACTGATAAACACTCGAAGCAAATGTACTTAGCTCACTGGTAATTTGCACAAATCTCTCTTAATCACTCTTAATCACTCCAAGGGTAATTTTCTTGCGGTAAATGTAAAAATGACAAGTGAAACCCAATTTATACCCTTTAGGAGAAAATGCACCGCTTCCTTCCGCAAATCCTAAGAAAAAGGAAAACCCCCAAACTCCAGGCCCCGGGAATATATACAACCACAACCTCTAACTAAGATGAAGCAATGGAAAAGAATCACAGAGTCTAGAATCCGGCTGACACAAACAAACAAAATACTCTAGGACCGGGTCCCGGAGAAAGGAAGACCAAAAGGGAACACAACAAAGGCCGTGTGGAGGCAAAGGCTGGAAAAAAATAAAAGAGAAACCAAGGAAGAACAAAAAGAGAAAATGGGGACCCAACATTTTGCGAACAAAATGTAGGGACAGTTATGTAGGACATAACAAATGGTGACTTACTGGGATGAATGCCTTAGCATATATGAGAACCATAGAATCTCTGGTTAGTGAAATCGTGACTCATCTTTCTCTAAATCATTTCACTTGCAAGGCGCAAGGTATCTGACAAAATCTGAATCATCGTGTTTCAATCCTTCAATCTCTTGTCAGTTGTGAAGTGTGTGCTTTGGAAGAAAATCAAGCTGATGATTTCTGGGAGAAACAGAGAGATGACACTAAGTGTATCAGACGAAAATTGTTATATCTTGCTCGGTCCCCCAGATCCCGGAATTCTTTATTCTCCATTTTTCTTTTTTTGAAGATGGGGAAGGCGGTACTTCTTTCACCATGAACCTTAAGCTTAGATAATTTTTACAGTGGTACTTCTTTCACCTTTTCCTCCATTTTAATTTGTTAAATAGGAGACACGTTCTAGACCTGAGATATTCTTTTGATTTTCAGACATGGCCAATAATTAGTGCAACTGCTCTATTCTCAAGGATCATACAATTACTTGCTTCTTAGATTTTTTGTTAATTGATGTCAAGACTTTCAAGATGTTAATTTGATGAAGATTACCCATAACCTTTTACCATGCGTACAAAATAACTCTGGAGTGCTGACAAATCCCACTATGTAAAAATAGATTCTAGATTAACAAAAATGTGTAAGACACCATTCCAAGGACTAGATGTCATGTGAAGCATACATGTCTACAAGAAGAGAGAAACATGTCGAGAACCCAAAAAATAAAACACAGAAAGCAAAAAAAGGAAACAAAGATAGAAAATGAAACAAAGCAACAAAAATGGCCCCAAAGGACTGCCGACAAATATTTACAAGGAAAAGACACTCCCAAGGAGTGTCAGGACAGATATTTACAAGCAGGAAAATATTTACATATGATACAACTTGTTGGTGCCCAAAAATGTTGGATTGGATTTCCTATGGACCTCCCAGTCCAAGGTTGGGAAATCTAATTATTTTTGGCCAACTAATAGGTTCAACCAAAGTAGATGGGTGATACCTCTACAATTTTGGCTTTGCAAAACCAAGGTTGGTAGGCCTATTCCTTAAAAAATATGTAGGTTCAAAGGATTTTTATAGCAGATAACTTGTGTTGAACTGTTTTTCTTCAAAACTGTAAACTATAAACTTGAATGCCCTTTTGTAAACTGAAATTGCTTGAAAGAAAATAATTATGCCAATTAATAAATAAGGATTCTATGAAGTAAGGGAGCAGATTGTTAGATCAAGACAATAACACTTCCCCAAATTACTAGATCAAATCAATAAGCAAGACCAGTGTCTTATTCCAGACTGGGTAATGGAGTCAGATCTATCCAATTATCATGTGCAACTCTGGAAATGGAATGCAACCAATATTACTCCTAATGCATGTGACTGGTCCTTATAAGATTAGAATAAAATCACAGTAGTCCTATTGAATTTAACTTTTCTCAAAAAGACCAACAGGACATAATTGAAATCTGGCAGCCAGTCTTTCAATCTGTTTTTGCTATCTGAAAATCAACTAAAATTATGATCTATCCAAACAGTGCAATAGGGCATATGTTTGCAAACAACTGTTATCCAAAGGACCAATTGGAATGAAAATGTAAACCATTACCTATCAATGAAATAGAAGAACACTTATCTCTTTATTGATTTGAAAAAATAGTACATGAGTTTCATGTTGCAGTCATTGATCTAATTCACTTTCCCATTACATTCAAAAAATATCCATTGTATTGTCTCTGTCTCTTTTAGGTTTAATTGACTTAATATTTATATGTGTTTCAAAGGTTTCCTGTGAAAGGTCGTACTTTTTCACAAAATCCTAATCCTACAACTAACCCTAAAAAATATAATAAATTATCCATGTAAAGGGAACAAATCATTTCCCACATTTACAAATATTAAAATGTGTTTGTCTTCTTCTCGGATAATTTGCTTGGCTTCCCAAAATTTCCTGCACATCAAATCAAAATTAAATAACTCTAAATGAACCTTAACCTAATGCCCCAAAAATATAGGGTATGAAAGTTATAAATATTATAATTCACCCTATAAAATAAATAAAATACAACTTACTCTAAAAGGATATTTCAAATAATAAACATAAGGTAAAGTAAAATATTTTATTTAAATATTTTTGAAAACCAAAATTTGTAATGTCAAAAATATTAAAAAAATTTAACTTTTATCAATTTTTAAATAATTCAGATCAAATAAATAACATATTTCAAAATAATTTACCCTATTAAAATATTTCACATTAGTAATTTAGGGTAATTTTAAATAATGCCTAAAATTTTATGTTAATAAAATCTAAATCACATCTTTAATGTAAAATCTTTTAAAAGCACATAAGGTAAAAGAAATGAGATAATATGATTTTCTCTATCACATAAGTTGAAGAAAACATTTAGACTAACTGGTTAGAGGGGGAATGGGTAGGTAGGTAGGAAAAAGGGATGGCTTCAGAGGTTGAGTGTTCAACTTTCAATTGCCACCCTTTTGCCCAACATCCCTATTATTCCTCTATAATAATTTTTATTTTAAAAAATATAAATGCATTTAGCACATTGAAATAAAATAATTAATTTTTCTCATATAGTTTAACAAGGAAATAAATATAAAAATGAAACAATAATAAACACTTCCCTGAAAGTTTTATGTAAATTTGGGGCTGAATTTTTAGGTGTCAACAGTGGCTCCAATTTGGGACATGTGTCCATACCTGGATACAGTGAGAATCCAGCTATCTCTGGGAGAAGAAGACCACTCAATATATACTTACCTTATTACCCTTTTCAACGCAGATTATTACTTTTCAACTTTTGAAGAAAAATTATTTATCACTCCGATGCCCAGTGATTTTAGGTTTAGGGTTGTTGCTCTTTTATGGAAAATATTTAAACTCTCTTTGCAATAATTTTCTGGACATCTTGTTTTGAGAAAGATTATGTGATCTTTGAATTATTCAGATCTGTCTTTTAGAGTCGAACACCCAATGCCATATCTAATCTTATAAGTAATCGAGAAACTCCAGAGATAAAGGTGTGTGAGCACCAAACTCTGTAAGCTCTAAGCCGTATGACAGTGCAATGTTTCATGACATCTTCATGATTGAAGTATGACCCAAACCTGCGCATTGTAAATAAAGGAAAACATAACACAATTAAAACATACAATGCAACAATATATATTGGAGCGCTCCTCTCTATTTATTATTGCAGCATTTGTTCCTTGATACTTAGTTTTCTTCCTTTGCTGGAACAGCTATCTTGCTAATATTATTTGCCTCTTATAAACATGTTGCCATTTTTTATAAATCTGGGCAATTTTTGGGCTCATACACACTCTAAAATTATTAGAAACAATGTAAAAATGACTTCCAACTTGAGGTATATGGTCCGAGTAGTCATTTTAAAAATAAAATCATTATTTACACCATACATTATGTCCCAAAAAATTGCTCCAAATATATGTACGTGAATATAATTGTTGGCCGTTTTTGCAAATTCCTGGACGTTTTTGAGGCTGCTGGTATTTCAGAATCATGAAAAAATGTGAAAAAATGATTCCTCATTCATAGAGAAAGGTCTGGGAACCTTTTTAGATGTTTAAACAATTATTTTCAGCTTAAAAACAACCTCAAATTATTGCCTAAACAGAAAAAACGTGATTCATTTTGAATAGTAAGAAAA
>MU223714.1:1902043-1913646 GCA_018584345.1 Thuja plicata | reverse complement strand
CATTGAAATAAAATAATTAATTTTTCTCATATAGTTTAACAAGGAAATAAATATAAAAATGAAACAATAATAAACACTTCCCTGAAAATTTTATGTAAATTTGGGGCTGAATTTTTAGGTGTCAACACAACTTTGGGACAACCTACCTTCCACCTCATTTGAAGTAATTCTTTACAAACTGTCCATTGACGGGCAATGGGATGGCTTCTCCGGTCATGGTGTTGAGGCAATAAGTGTTGGCCCTGCAGATCTCTGAAATTAGGTAAGGTCCAAGCCAGAGCCTTTGAAACTTGGTGTTTTTTCCTTTTTTTTCCTGGACCTTTTCCCATAAGAGGACTAGATCCAAAACCCAAAAGGCGTTATATTGGGCTCTCTTGTCTAGCCATTGCTTTACTACTGCTTGATGATGTGCAAAATACTCCAGTGTCACGTCTCTTTGTTCTTCCATTCTCACCAGGTTCAAAAGGAGAACCTCCACAATATTATCCCGGGCGTTGAATTCTTGCATGAATTGTAAAACTGGGATTTTTAAGTTGATTGGGAACATAGGACTCTGACCATAAACTAGGTAAAAAGGAGAAGTCCCCAGGGCTGCCTTGATTCTGATACAATCCACCCAAAGGGTGAACCTAAGCTTTTGGTGCCAGTCCTAGGGATTTTGCTCTAGCAAATGTTTGATCACCTCTAGCAGGTTTTTATTAGTGGACTCGACAACACCGTTACCTTGGGGATAATAGTTACTGGATAAATTTAGGGTGATCTTCCTCTGATAGGTCCATTCTAATAGTTGTTCTGAAGAAAATGCTAGATCATTGTCAAATACGATAGAAAAAGGAATTCTAAATCTTGTGACGATGTCTTCTTCCAAGAATTTGATGACTACATCTGCAATATTATTCTTGCATGGGATTGCCTCAGACCACCGGGTACAGTAATCAGTCGCAGTCAAAATATAATGGTGGTTGGCGGATGAGTTAGGGTTTATTTCCTCGATAAAATCAAACACCAATTGGGCAAAGGGACAAACTTCAAAGATCGGCTGTAAAGGCATTGTCGGGTTCCGTTCACAATGGGCTGCAGTTTGGAAAGTGTGGCACTTCCTTACGTGAGTGTGCACGTATTTGAAGATGAAGAGCTAGTAATATCCAGCTCAGAGAATTTGATGGGCAGTGGCATCTGCTGAGCCATGCCTGGTTCTGAAATGCCCATGGAATTCTTCTATCATCTTGGCAACTTGGTCTCTGTCTATGCACCAGAGGTAAATCCCCTCAAAATTTCTACGGAAAATCATTCCATTCTTTATCATGAAGTGTGCACTTTTCAATCACAGGGCGCTATGTTTGTTAGGGGGAAGCCCCTCTGGGCACTTGTTATTGAGAAATACATACGCCAGATTAGTAAACCATGGATCTTGAGTGATGGACTCCACAGTATAAGTTTGGCACTCGATGTTTGGAGTGACCTCTGCCATCGCTTTACATAGTCCCTGACCTCAGAATATTTTCATTGGTTGCATCTCAAGATCATATTCCTAGAGGATGGCTATCCATTTCCCTCGACATTCACCTAGTTCACTCTACAGTAGTAAAGATTTGACAGCCTGGTCCAGGATGATGGCATGCACTTTGCTCCGGAGAATGTAGTGCCAGAATTTCTTCACGGCTTGGAGTAGAGAAAAGGCTTGCTTTTCCAATGGTGTGTACGGGAATTTGGAGTTTTTAAAGGGGGAGCTCATGAAAGCAATAGGTCTCTCTTCCCCTTCAACCTTCTGGGTTAAAACTGTAGTGGCAGAGTGTGGCAAAGCAAAGGAATAAATGTGGAATGGGAGGGAATAGTATGGACTTTCCAAGACTGGTGCCTCCACTATTGTTTGCTTGATTTGAGAAAATGCCCACTTCTCTTCGGGGCTCCACTCAACCTTAGTATCTTTCTTCATTATTTCATTGAGTGTTTTGACGATCTCAGCGAATCCAGTAATGAACCGCCTGACAAAATTTATCTTTCTGAAGAAATATCTTATTTCCTTTTTACTGTCAGGCATTTGCAAGTTTAGCAATGCTTCTACTCTGTCAGGGTTGATGGATATCCCTTTCTTAGAGACTATATGCCAGAGTAGTTTCCCTTCAGAGACCCCGAATATGCACTTCTTGGGGTTGAGGGAGATACCATACCGGTGACATCTCTTGCAAATCTGAGTGAGGTGGGCAGGATGATCACGCATGTCCCAGGAAAAGACTGCTAAATCATCCATGTAGATGCTTATACACTTGTTAACCAGGCCTACGAACGCAATGTTTATGGCCTTTTGAAATGTGGCCCCAGTGTTAATGAGGCCAAAGGGCATTCTCTGGTATGAAAATATTCCCCACTTGGTGGTGAACGCTATTTTCATTCTATCCTCAAATTTAATCATAACTTGGTTATACCTAGAGTACCCATCCAGGAAGGACATCATTTGGGAACTGTTAATAATTTGCAACACCTCATCTAGTGAAGGGAGAGGGTGATTGTCTTTCTTGAAGGACTTGTTTAAATTGTAGAAATCCACACACAGGCAGATCTCACTATTCTTTTTGTGCATGGGGAAGAGGTTGGCAACCCATATTGTATGCCAGATTGGAAAGATGATCTGGGCAAACAATAATTTTTGAACCTCCTAATGGATTAGGGGCTCAATCAAAGGGTTTACCAACCTCTATTTTTGCCAAAAAGGTTTAGCATCTAGTTTCAGGGGGATGGTATGAGTCATGATAGATGTGTCATAGGTCTTGAGATCCTCACACCCCCAGGCAATAACATCAATGTATTCTTGAAGAACAACGAGAATATTCTCCTTCTCCTCTGGGGAGCAGGAGGTACCAATGTGGACATTTTTTTCTTCATTGGCCTTGGCGATGTTGACCTTCTCATATTTTCCTCCCTCAGAGGAGGATGATATCTTTTCTCGACCCTGGGTGTCTGAATCAAAGATACATTCTAGAGCTACTATCCCCTTAGGGATGGTGTTGGTGGGTAGGTCAATGATCTCGTCGTCTTCTTCCCCCTGCCCGGTATCATCATAATCAATTTCTTCCATGATCTGATCTTTAAAGACGCCAACATTTTCCATGAATGCCAGAATATTCTGGTCATCCTCAAAAAACCTGGAAGTGCATTATATTGTCTGGGATGGACGGGGTGGGAACCATTTCAACTAAAAATTTTTGGAGTCGGGAGCCAGCCATTGGCTCGAGGGTACTAGCAGACACAGGGAGGGCATCCGAAACATAGTTACATTTACAGGGAATAAGATCGATGCCAAAAGCATCAAATTCTTTGATTAGGTTCCATGCTCAGTTGCGGTATGCAGCCAACCTTTTGCCATGACACGTGTATTGGCTCCAGACTTGTTTTACAATTAGCTCTGAATCACCCATTTCTCGAAGGTGGGTGATCCATTTTCTCAATGTGAATAGGAGTCTGAGGACCAAGGCCTCATACTTTGTGAAATTATTATTTTAGTTAAACTACAACCTGTAGGATGTAAGGAAGGATTTCCCTTACGGATTTATTAGTTCCACTCTGGCCCCGCGGCCTTGTTTAGACCGGGATCAATCAAACCTAAGGATCCACAAATTGTTGTCAGTTTTATGGGGCTGGGGAGGAAAAGTGGCATTTGGATTGGTTTTGGGGTTGGGAGGTTTGTGATGTGATTCCTCCAACTCTGATGATGTGTGGGTGAGACTTTCCTCTGGAGAATCCTCTAGTTTGGGTTCCTAGACGAGCGACACCTTAGGTGTACCGCTGGGCATATAGCTTGGTCCAAGGAACTCAGCTTTACGTTCTTTCTCTTGTAATTTTGTAATGTGGTGGCTAGCGATGGAAATTCAAGGCTCACACTCCAATTCAAAGTGTTTTTGATAATATACTTGGCACCAAGTGTCGAACAAGAGAGTGGCCGAAGTTGCCTGGCTACCTTGTGAGTCTACCTCACACTTTAGCTTTTCATCGAGATCATGAATTCTCTGAGTGATTACGAGATCCTCCCTGGGGATGAAATCAAAGGTTAGGATTTCTTGTGTTTGGTATACCCTGAGGGAGGATTCATAGAAAAGGACTTCATTTACCCTCCTGACTTCGGTGAGGGCCTGTTTCATTCTAGGTTCATTCTCTACCCAGATCTGATTTGATTTCCCCTTCTAGGGGAGCCACAAGTGGGAGAAGTCTATCAAGAAATACCCATTGAGGGCCTTTGACCAATTTCAACTTAACAACATCCCATAAGTTTTAGGGATGTCCACTACTTAGATGTCTATGGTGCTCGATATCTGGGGGTCTTGGATGAGCTGAATCTGGACATTCTTTAGCTCACCAACCATTTTCACATAATTTTTTTTCCAATTAGACTACTGCGCCTTTGTATGGAGTGGGAGTGAGTTTGAGCTTCTCGGATATAGATAAGGGCATGACATTTCCTGAAGCACCAAAATCCACAAGACAGTTATACAAGTTCTTCCCTTGAATGTTCAAGCCTAGCAGGAAGGGAGGATCCTTTGTATTTCCCTGGAAGACTTTCACGTTGGCATCATCAAAAGTGACAGTCTTTGGTGGACGACTAACAGCTTTTAGGTTTCCCAAGAGCTGTAAAAGGGATTTCTTCTGCTCGGGACAATTGAGAAAAACCTACATCAAGGTCATGGAGGTGGTGGTGCTTTCCATCACCTTAGTGATGTTGAAACATCCTCTTGGGTAAAATTGGCTTCCCCCAGTTGGATCCATGGTGTGGTTAGGGCCAGGTCCTTTCGGTGGGAAGGAGCGATCATTTGTGTTGTCTTGGGGGTGGTATTCTTGGGAGGTGTTGATGTGTAAGATGGCCCTTTTCTAGCCTAAATCTGAGTGTTATATGGAATCCACGGGCTGGTGAAGGCATTGGCCTCAAAGGTTGGGATGGATTCGTCAAAGAACCCCTATAATTTGGGTTCTTCTTCATCCTCTTCATCTGTCCCAAAGAAAACAGTCTCACATGTGAAGGTAGTGTGAGGGGGCTCTGATGAGGATGATTCTGGGGGAGTTGGATCAGTAGGTTGTTGTCTGTCTGGCTGGGAGATCATGATGATCTTCTCCAGCATAGCACAGTTCACCTCAAAATGTGAGCCAATGTCATGCAATCTACACCATGTGGTTAGGGGGTGGAATTCTATGAGCTGCAAAGAATGACTAGGTCCAGCACCACCCTGAGTGGTATTTTGATTTGGAGGAGGACCTCCCATATTTGAGTTATTGTTCCATTTTTTTTGGTTGGGCCAAGGCCCTTTTTATAGTTCTGACCTCTGGAATTAGCATTCCGTTGGTTGGAGAAAACATTGCCTCTCTGGGAATTGGGGTTGTGGGGTGTGGAAGGCCCCACCATCAGCTGTCCCATGTATGTTGTCAATGAGGACACCAATCACTGGAGGGATTCAACCTCAGTGGATAGTTGGGTAGTTGTGTCACAGTGTGATGACTGTTGTGGTGGATTACCTAGGAAAGCGCCAGTAGCTCCCGGAGTCAAGGACGGAAATCCTTCAGTTGCGGATGACTAGAAAAAAGGTACTACAGAAGGTTGTGTCAAAGGTTGTTGCATTTGTTGCGGCTAGTTCTAGGGAACGTATTCCAGACCCGGTATTGTCAAGGCTTGAGATGGGTAAACATACCAGGCCTGTTGGTCTATTGATGGTGGGCCCATGGCCAGCATTGGGGCACCCATTGCCAGATTGGGGTTGTATCCTATGGTTTATGTAGTTCCGTCGGGAAACATATTGAAGGGAAAGCTTTGTCCAATCCTACTGGGAGATTTTCTTAAATTGTGGGACAACTCCAAGGCTAAGTTGTAAAATTTTTCCAGAGTATCCCGGTCATTAGTGGCAGTGGTTCTCCAGTGGAGAGTGGAAACAATGGGGTCCATGGTGTTCAGGTATGTCTGGATGGTCACGTCAGTGGATGGGATGAAAGGGCATAAGCACCACTTCAAAACACATTAGAACCGATGGTTGAATGTAGCTAGGGGCTCATTCGGTTCCTTCCTAATGGAGATAAACTGGCTATGGCACCAAGTTGGGTCAATGTGAACGCGAAATGCCGCCAGAAAGGAATCTTCCATATCTTGCCAACTATTGATGGAGTTGGCAGGCAAGTTTAGGTACTAGTTCAACACATTTTGTCCTAAGGATAGAGGAAAAATTTGGATTACAACATCTTGATGTTGTATCTAGTGTCTATTCATTGCATCTTTATAGGCCTGAAGGTGTTCTTCTGCAGGTCAGGGGCCTAGATGCTCATATTTGAGGCAGATCTTCTCCAGATGCGGAGGAAGATCATTGGTAGTGCTAGGGAACTACCCCATTGGGGACCCAGTATTACCAAAGTAGGTAGCCATTGGGACTGTTTGGTTTTGGTTGGGTTGGATGCTAGTCCTGGGGATTATCTGAGGGACCTGGGTATTTTGCTGTGTAGCGAATCCCCAAATAAAATTGGTTGGTTGTCTCGTTTTTTGGGTCCTTTTCTTTAAGATGGGAGGTTCGAGTTCTACAAACTCTTCGGGATTTAGGGTTGATCGAAGGATTCTTTCAAAGCGTAAGGGTGATAATGAACCAATCCCACCAAAAGCTTGGTTCCTAAAACTACTACTTGGGGAGCCCTCATGCAGTGTGAAATTCAAATTTTCTGAGGGAGATGAGCTCATGCCCTCCTTCTAGCACCATTTTATGTTGACGGGACTTTGTGACCGGCTCTGCCAATAGAGGTAAGTTATCATCGGGTACCGGGGTACCAGAAAAATCTGCCTGAAGAGGTTTACCAAAGAATGAATTCTCCTAGCCTCCAAGCACCTGGTAGTCAGGTCTCGATGGTGCGAGGGAGCTAAGTTGGGTAGGTGATTATTGTTTGAGGGGATAGCTAGATTTTACTCATCTTCTTGGGGATTTCAAAAGGCATGGGGTTTCTTGCAAGCATTTGGACTTAATAAATAAATTGCAAAAGATAGATCAGATTTAAGATATATTTCTACTTATAGTTGCACAATATATGTTCAAACATCAACAATGCTCCAATACCAAAAAACTAAACTAAATATCGAATACACACAGAACCAGCGATTCACATGCATTCAAAAACAAAGGGAGATAAAACATTAACTAAATGCAAAATATCAGAGCAAAGGACATGAGAAAACATACAACACAAAATATATCACTAACTTCAGATATCAGAATAACACATAACATATAGCTACAAGGTGTTCTTCCTTCTTCATTAACTCAAATGGTTCCAGCATCACTGGTGAGTACATCCATGGCCCCAAGGGAGCATTCAGATACTGATAATAGACTAAAAGCTAACTTCTAACTACAGAGGACTTGAAAATACTATGCTACTGCTATTGGACAACAAAACCATCAATTTTGTTGACCCTTTGTTATGGCGTCGGACTTCTTATTTATACACAAATTTTGACCTAAAACTTAACCTAATCTAACTGTACACTTGCCAAATATAATACATTATCTGTGGATGGTAATACCTGCAAAACTTGTAATCACCTCGAGATGTGAAGATGTCTAACAAGACAAAAGAATAATATAAGAGGAGAAATCTAGAAGAATCGGCCTATAAAAGAGAGCCAAGGTACTTATGGAAGAAATTTGATTGTCTCGGTAACCTAGGATACATGCCTCATAAATGCAAATTGTGGCTCCCTTTCTTCAATGTGCACTAGGTAGTTAATGCGGGAGAAACACCTCAAGGGAATCATCTATCAAAACCATCTCTTTCGCTTGACATATCTAATCCGGATCACATACATTCTGACCCTTATTAACTATTTGACAGTGATCGGTTGGCTCCGGGGAACCTTGACGCAGATCGTTATGAATGAATACAAAACTTGGACCCAAAATTTTGGAGTCTGGGAGCTTACGCTCAAAGAATAACAAATTTGCAAAACTATACCCTGCTGGTGAAAATCTCCAGAGACCAGAGGACTTTATTTCCTTATAATCTTTTGAATGCCTCCAAGAGCTGGAGGATTCCATCTTCATCAATTTCCTTTATACAATTTTGGCACTCTTTGGCCACCTCCAATTGTTTGCCCACATCTTGGGCACCTTATTTAAACTCTGCCCCTACCTTTGCTACATCGTGGGCTTGGAGCATCATGTAGGAGAGATGCGACATCTTTGTTGTATCAAAATCTTTGGGAGCCCAGAATCATGACTCTATTATTTCATCAAATTTGCTCACCACAAAACCCACCAGAGCGCATGTTGTGGTGCTGAAGGGATCGACTGCTGAAACCCTTGTAACAAATGTTGCATATAAATTCAAAGAATTTTTAGTCTCCAGGATTTTACCCTTTAAGGCTGCTACCAGTTGCTTGCTTGTCTCAATTTTGAGACCAATTCTAGAGTGTTGGACCTAGAGGAACCCAAAATGTTCTTCTCCCAAAATTCCTATATCGGTGATGATATCTTCTCTGATGTTCATTATTTCCTCAAGCTCACCACTCCATTCTTCATATTTTTCAATATTTCCCTCCCATTAGGAAATGGCGCCATTCACCAAGCCCAAGATGTTTGTGGCCTAATGGAGGTTCGAGAGTGTGACTATCAGGAAGCACCTTATGGATCTGACCTGCTCAGTCACCCATTCATCGACAACTTGCGCTTTCTTTTTCATCATTTGTAGTGCATCTATATCACCCTACATAAGCAGTGTTCCAGATGTAGAAGCCTCGAGAGGAATTTCATCCAATGATTGCATCAACTCTATAAGAAGCCTGAGGAGATTGGCATTTTATTCTTTTGCCTCCTTCAATTTCTGGGCCTGCTTGTCGTATCAGGTCTCAATCGCCCAGGTAGCCTCTTTCAACTGGTTCAATTATCCCTGTTTGTCTCTCCTCCCTAGAGGAACTTCTGTGATTTTATATTCTTCGGTTCTTACTATTTCTTCTTTTGCATCTAGGGGAGGCATTGCTATGACTATGAAGATACTTCCTCCCAGACCGGTCTGAAGGGTATGGAGGGTCCGGGCCTTCTTAGGATTATTAGCCTCTTGGTTCTTGGTCATCATTTTGGCCAGAGAGAGGGGAGCTCTCACTACTATCAGGGCCTTCCTTTTTATTGACTCTACCATCCACTATGGTGGCAGGGGTGGCCTTATGGCTAGTTCCTGGATACTAGGGTTTTCCACGGGAGTTGGCCGCACTTCTTTGGCATCTATAGTCTCTATGGACTCCTTTTCTCCGCTCCCAGGATTTCCTATTTCTCCCACCTTAGTGGAATTTTCATCTATATTGTTGGGGACCCCACCTTCTCTTACACCTATGGCATTGGTATCCATGTCTCTGGGGTTCTCCCCCATGTCTTGTTGTTGCTAGATTTATTTGGCGTTATCCGCAAGGACATTCTCCTTCGAGGGAACATCTTCTGGAGGGGGCGAAGGTGTCTTGCCTAGATTTGGCTATTGTGCCACAAAGACCACCTTGATGAATTTTAGAGTCTGGGGTAACTGATCACCCAGAGTAACTAGGGGCATTTGGAGTATGATAACTGGGGGTATGGTTGCTCCCAAAGGTTTAGTTTCTCTAACCATTGTCGGTTGCTCATCTTGTGTTTGCCTTTCCTCTGTCTTTGTCCCCAAGACCAATGTTTCCTCCATACTTGGTATATTTACCCACTCCTGCTCTTTCTCTTGGTCTTGCTCCTGCTCTCAGACTTCTTCTTCCAAGGAAATTTCTTTTTCTCACCTTTCTCCCTCCCCGGGGATATTTTCCGCCTATTGTACGATGATCTCTTCTACTGCCCTCATGACATCTTCCTACAGATTTACTAGATCTTCGGTCTGGAAGATGTCATCAAAATTTTCATGGGGAGGCGAGGCGTCTAGATGATCCTTTGCCAAGGGTGCAAAGGATACCTCCACAAGAATGTTGCATGATTTCCCAGGTTTACATCTGTGCTTGGTGGAGGGTTATCCACCATTGGCTTCTTTCTCCTGGTCTATAGCCGGACCCCGATGTCCATGATAGCTGCACTCTCATCTTCTATTTTTACCACCTGACTCATTAGTGCTACAAGAGATGGTGATCCTGAAGGGAGGGAGGATCCCACCAGATTAACTAGGAGGCAGAGAGAAAGCCTTGTGCTCATTGTTTCGCCCAGCTATTGGGATGAATCGAGTTGGGTGTGAAGTTGTTCCATGATAGGGGGTGCAACTGATGGCAGGGCCAGGGCTGGGGTGCTGTCCTTTGCTTTCCCCTTATCTCTTCTCTGCTCGGCCTCTCTGGAGGCCGAAGTGGACCCCCACAAAATTGGACCCTGTCGGGTACTTTTCTTGCACACTTGTGCAAACTATTCATGGTTGCACCGAATGACGCCCTAGGTCACATCCTCAATTGTCAAGATCTCTAGGGTGTCCCAATCCACCAGAGGGAGATCCAACTTATTGATCCCCTATAATTTGTATGATAGGTCCTCCAAAGGCCCACTATCTGAAAAGTCTTTTGGAAAGGTCCGAAGGTTGAGGCGCTTCATCATCCCTTTGGTCATCCTCTCATATTTTTGCCCCCGGACATCAAAATCACCTTGGCAATCTACCCAAAAATATTGCAAGTGAGGTTCGTGGGGTGTGGACGCCCGAGGCAGTGTTGTGTTTATTTTTTTGAGTGGGTCAAAATTGTTCCTTGCTAGGTAGAACTCAGCCAACCCATGAATTTTTAGCTCATTATCGACCTCTTTGGCCGCTACAAGGCTGTAAGAATAGTTTTTGCAAGTGATCGGGAATGGGATGGAGGTAACTTTCTTCACTCCATAAAGCACATGAAGCTCAAGGATTTTCCTACAGAGATCCATCAAAATAATTGTATCCCCACAATTTTTTGTTAATAGGTAGGGCTTGCCAAAGAATCTAGTCACCCGAATGTAAGAATGTTGATGAAATTGAATAAAATAATTCCTGTATGTACTCACCAAGGCCATAGCCTCCTTTGATAGCTAGTAACCAGAATCCTGAGGTGGTATCAAAATGTTGTAGTAAACAAAGGTGTCATTTACTCGGCAAAAATTGGGGAAGCTAGCTTCCCATTGAATTTGGGGAAAATGGTCCTGTTGGTAATATTTCTTATTTGGCGGTTCTCCTGGTTCCTTGTCCTTTTTCTGGTTCTGGCTTATCCATTTCAGTCCCTTCTTGTTCAGTCTGGCTTCAACTCTGCAAATTTTCAGGTTTTCATGCTTATTCCTTGTCCAAATTGTCAAAAACCTGAAAAACCCTAGCAACCAAGTGTTAAACGATGTATTTTTTAAACCCTAAGCCATGTCCTTATATTTCATCGTTACCTTTTTCAAGTCATTAAAGACATGTGATCTAAAGTCAGGTCGCTTGATCGCTTTACCAGAATCGAATATGCTAAATCATTCCCCGACTTCCCTTTTGCCTTATGTCGCGTAGTCTTGATAAAAAATGAAATATTCTCTCAGTGTATCAAGACTTAGCGATTTCCTTGTAGTCGGGTTGTCGCTTGATTTCATGTTATGAGCTTCAAAAGGAATGGGACCCGCCTAAGTCGGGTGATCGCGAGAAGAAATGGCGAG
>MU223714.1:1857170-1901943 GCA_018584345.1 Thuja plicata | reverse complement strand
TAAGTCTTGTTTTCGAATTCTGAGAATTTTAAGTCAGCATATGAATATGATGTCCAGGAATTGAAATGAGAAGAATGGCTTGCAAGGCATTTCATTCAGATTTTTGAGTTTGGAGTTAGAAGTTTTCAGGGATTGCATATCTGTTTGACTCTGTTGCCCAATAGATAAGGCACTGGTCTCTGGTCTGTCTTGCAGTTTCTTCATCAATCAATTATTCAAATCATTTTCCCTTTCTGTTTAAAGAGCTGTGAATGATTATTATATCAAGTGTGATGGGCAGGAATCCATCCCTTGATTCACTGAAAGAAGTGAATCCAATAGGTACACCCGCCTGAGCCCTTTGAGCTCGAAGCATAGGAGGATTTGTTTGATCCTCGTTAATTAGCCTTTTCTTTGACAAGGTCGGGGAAAAATAGCTAACAGGTCCCATAAAGCATTCTGGCCGGGCCCGGTCCCAAGGGTGCCACTATAACTAAAACCCAAATTCTGGGTCTTTGCTATGCCAGTTCCCATAACACATACAAATTCATGTAGAACTTAGATGTCTGACTGACATTGTTCATTTGAAAATCTACATGATTGGCAACAATAGTTGCCTAGTCAAAATTATTCCCATTGGTGGTGATGTTGTACAAAAATAATACATCCACACTGAGAAATCATGGGCATGAGATTCTCTGAATGCCCAGCATAGAAAGATGATCCCCGCCTATATACTTTCTTTGAAATCTTCTTGGGGGATCTCCAAATTCACCTTTTTGTAGTCCTTCCTCGGATTCTTCAGCCAGTGGGTGTTGAGGTGTTTCCTGGCAGCTTGTTGCACATCAGTGAACTCTTTTAGTGATGTGATGTGGGAGATGACAATAGAATTAGAGAACTATGGTATTCCGAGTCCCGAAGTAAGTGTAGTAGCATTGAGAGACACTAAGGGCATTGGGTAACCCATTGGAAGAGGAGCAAAAAGTATAACATCCTAGATGGTGGTGTTGTAATGTTTGGCCAGAGTTAGGATCAACTCCAGGGACTACCCTAAATAAGGGAAGCAGACAACTTTAATGATGTTGGAGGCGGCCATGTTCTTTGCCATACTATCTCTGGCGAAATGTTGGACGAACATTATTCTGATTATGCCTTGTAATTCAGCCCAGGGTCTGACCTCAATTTCGGTGATCAGCTACAACTTAGAATCCACCTTGGATCCTATGAGGGCACCATCCTTTGGATATTTGGATTTGAGCGGGAGCTATTCCAGTGCCTTCTTGACCTTTGACTTGGTGGCCGCTCTTGTTGAGGTGGTCGAGAGTTTCAGACTTCCAAGAGGAGAATCTTCCTCAGACATATTGGTTGATGGATTATTGGTAACCTAAAAGACCGGACAACCATTAATACAAGTAATTAAATAGAATAAGTTTCCAAGTTCTGGATATTTCATCACCATTTCACACCTATTATCAAAAGAAGTTAGCTTGCATTAAATCCCAGAAATGTAATAAACAATAACTTACTTTGAATTTGATCCAACACGCGGGGGTTCTTGGGGGTCTAGTTCATGTGACAAATGTGATGAAGGTCGTGGGACTACATGGAACCCAGAGTCTAGAGAAACTAGTCGTTATTGAAGTGATAGGCCAATGAGTTGTACTGGGCTGACGTGGGTTGTCACATGGTCATGCAATAAATAGAGTAATGGCATTAAAGGTGACAGATGCCTTGACATGGATGGAATGAATGCCACTTGGGACAATTTTAAATGCTCATGCATGGGGAAATTTAATCATGCCATCAATGTCAAAGCGACGGGAGGAGAGAGAAAAGATGCAACTCAAACAAGCAAGGTGGTGAGTTTGAGTCTAGCAAAACCAGATGGGCAAGCTTGAATGTGGGTACATGATGTAAAGGGTGCAATGAGCTCACCATGAGATGGGTTGGAAGCGATAGAATATACAAACTATACATGCAAATTTACAGGAAACTATACAGACAGCACGCTATACACATTATATATGGACCTTTGAAGAATAGGAGGCTAAGGAACAAACTTACACAAGCTTCCTTATAGACACGAACAACTTATAAAGATTTTATAAGTATTTACATATCTATCAAGATTTACAAATGTACATAATATACAATGCACGGAAGGCAGAAAACCTTCCTAAAAATCCATCCCACCAATGGGGGGTGTCGATGAAGACTAGAAGATAGAAAGCAAACAAAGTGAAAATGAAACCAGAAATGAAAGAAAAAAGCAAACCAAAAAGAGAACGAAGAACCAGAGGGACCTACCTTAAAAACCAGGAATGCAAAGGGAAGGGCATGGGAGGTTCTCTACAAATAGATAGCTTCATGAACTACAAACACACTGAAGACCCTGTAGGATAACTGGAAGCACGCACAAGCTCAAACACCAACTTCACTGCTAAACACTTGAAGAAAACATACTTAGCTCACTAGTAATTTGCACAAATTGCTCTTAATTGATACGCTCTGAGGGTAATTTTCTCACGGTAAATGTAAAAATGACAAGTGAAACCCAATTTATACCCTTTAGATGAAAATGCACTGCTTCCTTCCATAAATCCTGAAAAAAAGGAAAACCCCCGGACTCCGGGCCCTGGGAATCTATGCAACCACACCTTCTAACTAAGAGGAAGTAATGACAAAGAATCCTGGAGTCCAGAATCCGGTCGGCACAAAGAAACAAAACACTGCGAGACCGGGTCCCGGAGCAAGGAAGAACAAAAGGAAACACAACAAAGGTCACGCGGAGGCAAAGGCCGAAAAAAAAAAGTGAAACCAAAAGAAACCAAGGAAGAACAAAAATAAAAAAGGGGGACCAAACATTTTGCCAACAAAATGTAGGGACGAGTATGCAGGGCATAACAACTTTTTATCTTTTTCCATTTTGATTTTCAAGGTTCGTGAGGTGGATGCCATTTGTTCGTAAAATTAGGGCTTCTTTGCAAATGAACTGTGAGCTTGGTAAGTCTTGGTACTTACTAGATGATCGTGGTGAATGCTTGAAATTTGTTGGAGTTGCTTTGGAATCACTATTAATCACTCTGTAATATGATCATTGTGAATCGCTCTTCTGGCTATGCAACCTGCTCGCAAACGCTGGGTGAACGAATGAGTTCCCTTTTCCCTTTTTATAGACAAATATGACCTAAGTGATGCATTAAATACTTCATCAGCCACTCAGTTGAAAAAGCATAGATGCTCAGTTAACACACCAATGAATTCAACTCAGTGAGTATTCAATACTTGATACAAGGTGTCAACTCGGTTGTCTCCCACATGTTTACCGACGATGATCAGTGTATAGTGTAAACTTGATTATCTTTCATATGTTTACCGATGTGCAGTTTATGGTCGGTTCATATTAACCGGCCAGAATAGATTCACAAAACATATTATACAATACCATAATGCATCTTCATTCATGCAAATTTGGCATATACTAAATGAATACAGGAACTGAGGTAAAATAGAGATTTGTAGAGTGCAGTTCCATACTTACTTGTATTGCGTAGGTGGGGGTGGTGGAATCACCTGATCCATTAGATGAGGTGTCACCAACTACAGTGCTTGGTCCAACATTTTCATTGTTTGAAGCTCTCCTCCACATTTAATTTATCATTCTCCTGATGTCTTCAATAGTGTTTCCATTTGAAAAGGTGCTTGAATTTGTCACTCAGTCTCTGCAGTCCTTTCTTAAGTGACTGACCTTATGATAGTGTAAGCATGCCATTTCAGAGTTAGCCTAATTTCTAGATCTTCTTACCCTTTTCCTCACATAGCTTGTATCTATATGTGCATATATACCACATGTTGTGCAATTTACCCATGTGTTGTAATCCCAAACATATGTGTTACTGACTCTTCTTGGTTGATATGCATTTTCTTGTTCTTTGGGTTTCCAGACTCGCTTCATCTTTTTCCTGCATTCATGAGATGTGTGGCCATGTATTTTGCAAGTAGAACAATGTCTCTCCATGTAAGATTTCTTCTTTGGTTTGTTCTTCTTAGATCTGCATTCATGTGCTTTGTGTCCATGCTTGTTATAGTTATAACAATTACGTATGAATGTAGAAGCAGTTTTAGGAGTACCTTTTGCTTTTCTCTTGTAGACATTTGATGTGTGGCCTAGTTTTCCACAATGATTACATGAATTCTTCTTTGGTCTTGGATTTGTGTAGACATTCCTTTTATCAGATCGGTTTGATTATTCTTCATGCTCGGTATACCTTAAACCGGTATTGTTATTGAGCCTTCTTTGTCCATTCAGAAATTCATCCATTGTTTTTGTATTGTCTTCATCTTTCTTGATCATATCATTATGTTGTTGCTAAATCTTTGCTTCATGCTTCGGTTTCTCATTTTCTTCTTTTAGTTCACCAATAACTTCCAATTTCCCATTAAGTTCTATGTTCAATCGGTTGGCCTCATGACTCAAAAGAACTATTTGATTAGTGATTTCATTGTGATGTTTAGTAAGTCTTCGTATCTCAGATTCTTTTTCTTGCAACTTCTCAGTAATCTTCCTCCTGTCATCAATAACTAATGTTATTTCTTGTTCAACTTGTCTTGCATTATTCATAACATCAATCATTCTTACCATATGTGTCTCTTGACCAATTTGCAGTGCTTTCACTTGTTCAGTCAGATGTTGACTAATTTCATTTAGATTTGTAATGCTTCCTCTAGACCTGTCAGATGTAATACCAGATCCAGATGAATCAAATAAATTAGGTATCTCTTCTTCATGATAGTTATTTTCATTATAGCGAGATGCCATGACTTTTATTTCAGCCAATAGCTCTTTCATTTTTTTTCTTGCCTCTTTATATTGTTCAAAGAAAATTTGTATCTGCAACTTCTGATTCTCAATCTTTTTGTCAAGCTTATACCTTTCCATTGTATGATCTTTTCTCTCAAGTGTTTAAACTTTTCCAAAAAAGAGATCTAGCTCTGATACCAATTGTTGGAATAATGGTAGGGTGTGTACTGAGAGGGGAGGGGTGAATCAGTACCCTTAAAAACTTTTTATCAATTAACCTTATTACTCATTTCTTGTATAACTGACCATTCTTGCTTTACTACCTCATACTTGTAATATCATAGCATAAATGTAAATCCATGTAAACAAACATAGAAACATTCATGAAACTCATATACTCATGACACAATTATTTGGTAATGTGGAAACCCTTGTTAGAAGGTAAAAACTGCAGTGGGGATGAAACCCACAAAGCTTCACTATCTGTAGAATAGAAGGTGCTTGTTAGGGCTATAAATTGTGATCACTTTTGATAATCTTACCCTATTAGGAGTAACATGTTAGACTTGTTAGGTCTAGTCAGTTAACAGATTTCAATAACATAATGTATGTGTGCACTTGGTTAAGAGATTTACATAAATATTGTTAAGTCCACCTTCTTGAAGGATTTTTTCTGTTTTCTACAATTTTTAGAGAGTAAAAAAAATATTTATGACCTGATACTTTGCAATCTTGAATTTCTGATTATAGATCCATTAAGTTCACAAAATTGTATATCACCTATTGTGATGGATAATACCTATGTTCTGTTCCGTAGCCTTGAATGTAGTTCTTCATAACTAAATTCTTCTTTTTCTGTTCTTCTACATGAAAACCTCTGTCTAATCCATAAAAATCCTTGTGTAGCTACAAACATCATATTCTTGATTGATTATACATCTATATATACAATTTATTAACCTAATTAGGTTACACGCTTTTCCTGAATAACTCTATGATCAAAGGTTTACAACTTGACCTTGATTTCCTAGTTTGCATGAGTACAATTAGTTAAAATGATTAAATCCATAAATTAAAATTTACTTGATCCTCAAGAAATGGTTTTCTAGCTAAGCAAAAATATAATTTAAATACTAAAGTGCTTCATCTGACATGTAGTTCAGATCCACTTTTCTCAATGTTAAAATTGTATCTCGGTTAGACTGGTGCTCGGTTGATATACTGCTCGGTTGTTATTTTGTGCTCAGTGATCAAAACATGTTGGTGACCACTGTGCTTGGTGATCACTACCGCTTGGTGAATGCTGACACTCAGTGAAAGCTTTGACTGACCAAAATTGTCTACTTGAATACTAATGACAACTTATGATTCTTTAAGGATTATCACAAACTAACTCAAAGAGTTAAATGAGGTATGAACAATCTAAAATTGAAAAGAAATGATAACATCAGAAGGAAAAGTAGTTCTCTAGCACACAAAAATGATGACTCAAATATAGAGACTAACATTTGGCTCTGGTTGGGGACTAGGTTTTTAGGAAAGTACAAAGAACCTAGAATTGTTGGTTACAGAAAAGAAAAACAATAGGACAAACTAAAACAAACCCACTAAAACTAAAGAGAACAGGGAACCTAAATATTATATTTACAAAGAAGAAGCTAAAAGAAATTAGAGCTTATATAACTTTAGATCTTTCCCATTATAAGTGAAAGGCAATATTTTTCCATCAGGGTATGCCAAATGGAAGGCATTCGATCCAATAACTTCTTGGATTTTGAAGGGCCCCTTCCACAGAGACTCAAATTTTCCATGAGATCTTTTTAATTCCTTTCTCTTATCCCACAACAATACCTCATCCGTTCTAGGAACTTTCTTGGTCTATGTTTCATATCAAATATTTGTTTAACTTTCATTTAATGTTTTGTGATCTAATCTAGTAATTTGTCTCTCTCCTCCTCCATCTTATTCAGGTATATAACCCTCTTCTCTAAAGAACTTTCAAATAATTCATCTTCTATAACCGATTGTAGCTTAGCAGGAGACAATTCCAATGACAGAGAAAGATGTGCACTGATTCCATACACAAGTTCAAATTGGGTCATTCCTATAGCTCTTTTGGGAGTGATCATGTCAGCCCATAGGGATTCATACAATGTTTTGTGTTAGTTCCACGTATTTTCATCCACCAATTTCTTCATGACTGCGACCAAGTTCTTGTTGCTCGGTTTTGCCTGCCTATTACCCTGAGGAAAATAATCAGATGAGTGTGAAAATGAAATTTTTTGTTCATAATAGAACATGATCAATACTTCAGATGAAAAATAGGTATCATTATCTTCAACAACCTTTTGGGTTACACCAAAGTGAACCAGTATATAATCCATCAGAAAATCACAAACTATCTAAGAATTTTCCTTCTTAGTGGGGATGACCTCCACCCACTTCATTAAATAATCTATCATAGTTAGGATATACATGTGCCCTAGACTGGAGTGCAGGTTCAATGGACCTATGAAATCTAAACCTTATTTCTTAAATGGTTCATCCACTACCACTTTTTTTAAAGGTAATGCTACTAACTGCGGCTTTCCAGCAAAGAGCTTGCATTTCTCATAGTTTCTAACATATAGGTGGCATCTTTGAACATGTCGGGCCTATAAAAATAGTTTCTAGGGATTTTAAAGGTGGTAACAGTTGATGATAATTTTCCTCTTCACACATTCTTGTGGAACATCTTCAAGAGTTCTTTCCGATGAGTTTCATCTACACATCTCAAGAACGTTCTCTCAACCCCCCTTTAATACAAAAGACCTTGTGCTACTATATATTTAGACGCGTTGAGCCTCAAATTATGTTTTTCTTGCAGGGTCAGATGTTCTGGACATTCCCCATAGGTGAGGTAATAGGATACATTTGAGAACCAATAATCCACTAAACTGACTAATAAGGCTACAGGAAATTCCTTTGTGTTTCCTTTTGATGAACCTTCACTTTCTTCCATTAACATACACAGACCACGCTCCCAAACTAGCTTCATTGGTTTGATAGTCAGGTCATATTCCTAAATCTTTTCCACCCATGTTTCTCTCTTCTTCATCCCTAATTCATGTTGTGTTAGGATGCTCTTGATGACTGTTTTAGGTACATACGTAGTTGAGTGGGAATGGAGGATATAATACCTAAACTGCTTAACTGCCTTAACCATAGACAAAGAATGTTTCTCCATGGATGAATATTTGAGTTCATTCTTCTTCAATGGATTACTCATGAACATAATAGGTTCTTCACTCCCATTCTCATCTTTTAAAACCAAAATGCCAGAGAGAGTGTGTTGGGAGGCATAACAATAAATGAAAAATTATTTATTAAAGTCTAGACTGACCAAAGTCAGAGCTTGAGCTATAGTAGATTTGATATTATTAGTATATTTTATATTATTAAAAGTTTCACACCCTTCTTCATTCCATTTAAAAAATTCCCTCTCATCCATCATGTCTATGATATGCTTTGTTACTTCAGAAAATTATGGGATGAAAGCTCTTAAAAAGTTTATTTGACCAAAGAAAGACTTTACTCTACTTCTACTAGAAGGGAAGCTGAGATGTTGAATTTATTTAACCCTATCTGGATCTATTTTTATTCCTTCCTTCGAGAGAATGTGACCCAAGATTTTTCCTTGTTCAACGAAGAAAAATGACTTCTTCGGGTTCAATGATATGTCATATTCTTGACACCTTTGCAGTGCTACCTCCAAATCCCTCAAATGGTGTTTCCTTATCTTAGATAAAAGTGTTAGGTCATCTAGATAAATTACAATAATTCTATTCCTCAAATATCGAAAGGAGGAGTTCATAGCCCTTTGGAAATTGGCTCCTGCATAGATTAGCCTGAATGACATTTTGTTATAGGCAAAGGTACCCCAAGGATTTATAAAGGAAGTTTTGTGTTTGTCTTTCCAGCTACACTTATTTGATTGTACCTAGAGAATCTATCTAACATAAACATCATCTCAGAACCATCCATCGTCTGAAGTACATGCTCCATCACAGGCAAGGCATAATTATCTTTTAAAACTAGCCTGATTTAGATTTTGAAAATCAACACAGATCCTTATTTCTCCATTCTTTTTTCTTATGGGTATAATATTTTCTATCCATGAAGAGTTATGGATAGGATATATTATTATAGCCTTTATTATCTTATCAACTTCCTTGAATATGGCTTCTGACACTTCAGGGTTGTAATTCCTGAGCTTCTATCTGAAAAGTATAGCATCAGGCTTAAGAGGGATATGGTGTTTGAACTGGCCATTTCTAAAGTTCTTTAGGTCATCATAACCCCATGCAAGCACTTCTTTATAGTTAAACATCAATATTTTCAACTTTTCTTTTTCCTCAAGGGTACATGATCAGTCAACTGAAACCCATTTGTGTTTTGTTTCAGCTCCTACATTAATTTTTTCATATTCCCATGAAATTTCAGAATGTAAATTCTTCTGCTTGGTTGGGTTATCATCCCTTCAAGAGAAAACATGTTCCAGAGAGATCAAACCTTTAATAATTTTTTTTCCTTTTAGTTGGATCACATCATCACCAACCTCAGAATCTATACAAATATCTTTATATTTATTATCTGAACCTTCAAAATATAGGGTTGAGAAGCCTTGAACACATGCTAATAAGTTTTTAATTTGGGAGTCACCTTCAAACACCTACTAATGTTCTATGTTATTTGGGACACTCATCCTATAAATAATTTCCACTCTATAAGTATATGTCTTGAAATCAGGGTGGGGTAAAAGTAAGGAAGCTGACACTGCTAAGGAATCTGCTCGGGTATTCTTACTCTGGGGAATTAACTCAATGGAGATGACATTGAAGAATTAAATCTCATCCCAAACCAGGTTCTGGTAATGTCTGATTTTTTTCATTTTTTACTGCAAATACACCCCTGACTTGCTTCATGATTAGATCTGCACCACCCTTTTCAATCAGCATCTTTACTCTTTTGTGCTTTTCTTATTGTAGTCCCAACAATAAAGCTTCATATTCAACAGTATTGTTCATATTTTTAAAACCCAAATTGAATGAGAAAGGCATACAATCACCTTTAGCAGATAAACTGAGTTCGACCAACTACCATAAAAATCCATGTTCCACACTTCTTCCTCCTTCAAAATTTTAGTGGTGAACTCATCCTTTTCTATGGGGAAGATAATGTAGCAGTCAAACTGACATTCTTCATAGAGTATTTGTGCCTTAGGTTCATCTGATGGAAAAATTGTATACTTTTTTCGGTTATGGTTCAAGTTTTACCTTCCTTTTTCCTACTAGTATAACAACCTTAGACCAATCCATTTTGATCTCTCCACCCATATCTTTGCAGAAAGTTCAACTGGGAAACATACCATGAATGGAAGGGATGTCAACAACTAGAATGGTTAACTTCATTCTTTTATCAAGACATGCAGCCAAAAATTCCTCAGCGTCCTTCACTTGGCCTATTAGGGGAACCTGTTTCCCATCCATAGAATAAAATCTCCTGAATGTCTTAGTGAGGGTTATACCTAAGGCTTTGACAACTTATGAAGGCATGATATTATCTGACGCACCTGAGTCTATAATATCATTGCTTAAGTTTTGGCCATTTAGGAGTAGGGATATATTGAAAGGGTTTGGTTTTTTTCCTTCTCCATCAGTTTCCAACACATGGGAAGATTTGGAGTCTTCTATTTATTTTTGACATTGCTTTAGAGACAAAAATAGGAGACTCTTGTGCATTCAATGTTTTTCCTACCAAAGATTTGTTAACTTGATTTTGTTGACTAGGTTCTCCTCTAATGTACTTGATTAATTTATCTTACTCCTTTGGGTTCAATTTTAAGTATTCAACAGGAGAAATTGAAAAAGAGGAAGATTTACAAAAATCAAGTATATCAAAATTAGAAGAAGAGGAATTTACATTATTTCTTTGAAGAATTTTAATATCTAGTACCTTGGTACTAGAGGGAGTAGAGTCAGCTACCTAATTTTTACCTTTGGAAGATGTGCCCGATGAAGCAGTACCAGGTGTAAACTTAGAGCCTCTTTGGTTCCAGGTGAGATCTGTGCATGCATGATCTTCTAGCGTGACTAGAATGTTTCCACTCCTATCAGAGTCTGATTCGTATTCAAGATAGAAAGAAATAGAGTCACCAAGCCCTCCTTGAATCCTCTCCTCCTCGGTCATTTCTCTGAGAGTTTCTTTTGTGGCCTCCATTTGGAGATATCTCAACATAATTAGACAAGTGTCTCCATTGTGTTATGTGGTTAAATGAAACAAGCACATAACTCCTTTATCAAGGGTCACTTTAATTTACAGTCTGGCTTGAGAAGAAGGCAACTGAGGTGATTTCCCATGAGATTCAGTGAATTGTCTCTGACCAATATCCTGGTACAGTTGCTGATAGATACCACCTACTTTAGGAATATGTCTTTTTAGGGAAATCACATTGTTCACCAGTATTTGAACCACTGGATTGAGAGATGATGAAGAGGAGGGTTGTGTATTAGATATTTTGATATCCTTTTGCCACTTTCCTGTAGTTATTAAATCATCTTCTAACCTAATCGCTTATGTTTGGGCGGCATCCAGATCAGTTGGTTTGTTTCTCCTTAAATGAAAGTTGATATCAAGGGGCATTGCACTCAAGAAAAATCCATTTTGGTTCTCAAGTGTAGGCCTAGATGTGGTTGGGAGCTTGTGCACTATTTTTTCAAACTTGGCTATGAATTCCCTCATCAGTTCCTGAATCTCCTTCTTCATTTGAGTCAATTGTATCAGGAGGGTGTGTTCATCTTCTGCACTTCTAAACCTGTTTTCAAAAGAATTTTTTATGGCATCCCAATTAGTAATGGACCCTACTAAGAGGTGACCAAACCAAACTGCTATACTTTCTGATAAGGTTTGTACAAAAATTCAAACAACCACATCTTTATGTTGTGCCACCAAGATATTGGTCGCCACATTGAAGGCAATCAGATGTTCTTCCACTGAGATCTTTCCATCATGAGGAAACTTTGGTAGAACTTCCTTAGCTCCCTTGGGTAAAGAATGATGGGCCTCCAGGTTAAAAGGGCCTACAGCAATGCCCTAGGGTTGTAATTGAGCTATGGGATTTATTAGAGGGGGTAGATTAAAGTTTAAAGGAGTTGGGTTCACATTCAAAGGAACAAGGGTTCCAGACAAAAACAAGAGCTTTATATAATGGTGACCATGTAGGTTTATAAGATGGAGGAGATTTATTTTTGGACTTTTTAGGGAATGTTAGGTTGAGAGAACTAGTAATTCATTGGAGAGCTTCCAAATCAAGGTCAACTAGACCTTGTTTTTCTTGGGACCTAATGAACCTTCTGACCTCCAGTATTTTGATTTTTACTTATCTCCTGGAAGGTACACAAGCCACTCTCTCTACAACAATTGATTCTTGGGCTACATTTACTCCCCTTAACGTTTCTCCAATTTCTTCTTCTTCTTCTAGAACCCTAAGTACTTGTTGATATTTCTGGTTGTTTTGTCTATAGTGCCATGTGATAGAGTTCAAATCAGATATACAGTCTTCTTGGGTGTTCTGGAATCCTAGATTCGGTTGCAGTAAAGGAAAAACAACATTGTGAGGAAAGACCATGGTTTTTTATTACAGGGTCTGTTATTTCATGCACTAGGTTGTCAATTGTACGACTCCCCAATAGATTTGCTAAAAATTTGTTGGGGAACAGATTTATCTCCTAAATTTATAACTAAATAATGTTAACTTTATTACCCCTTTCTCTGGAAACAAATTCTATCACTCAATAGTTGGGTAAGTATACTATGATTACTTCCCTCTAAATTTTAGAAAGGTACATCTCCCTCACACATATTTTCAATGAATCTATATTAATCTACACATATAAGAACTTTTGACCATAAATCACGTAAGGCTAATCAAATTACTCTTAGGTAAGCAGTTCAATTCATAAAACAACGTAGACTTAATCACAAGTTCAGGAAAATCACAGTTCTCCACTTCTCATGAATCATAATTCATAACATAAACCACTTTAAATATTTGAAGAAAATAAACATAAAAAGTCTGCCCACTGAAAACTGATTAAGATAACATGGAATATGAAACACAACATTCACAAAGGAAATTCAATCCATAAACTCGAATTCATGGATTCAAATTGTTTCCATGTATTGATTCAAATCGCCAATGTTCAAAGACAAAGATACTTTTCAGTTTTCCAGAAAGTGCAGGTCCTTTTCATTAACAAAAAGAGAATTAAACTAAAATTGATTTAAACCTACCATGTATCTTAAAAATTTCTAACCTTTACTTAGTTTATGCTCCAGCATATATAGTTTTTGAGATAACCTCAGAGGTCTCCCTAAAAACTCAACCTCTGGGTAAAAACAAGAAATAGTTACGAAACTAAATAAAAAACCTAAAGACAAGTGTCCCCCTAAGAAACTAACAACAGGAAAGGTTAAATAAATAGACTAAAATATAAGTCTCATTTTGTTTCTTTCATCTGGTTCTCATCACATGTGGCATCCTAAACAAGCTTCCAGCCACTATATGTGTTCACGAACTCTTGCACAACATGTGAATAGGGGTTCATCGGATTGAGCAGTTAAATCTTCCAGGTGTCCTTCTCCCATTTTAACTTTTTGATCCAATCAGCATATTTAGGCACTTGATCAACACATAGGCATAACATGGCCTCAACACAAGCCACAATTGTGAAATTTCCAAATGTGGGATTTTCTTTTTCTTTGATAGTAGTCATGGCTTCCTCGAAGGATTTTGGTATGGATTCTACACCTTGACTTCCTTTCTGGTACTATAGAATACTCGTAGGCTTGATAGTTTTTATATCTTTTACCATGTTGTCATACATAACTTGAACCTCTTCTTCAATTACTTGTACCTCATTTATAGTGGCTTTATAAAGGGAACTTCACCAATCAAGGTTCCTTTTGTGGATGTAAAGCATACATTCATCAATCACTTTTAATGGATTCTCTATTAGGAATTTAGTTGTCCCATACCTTTCTACTTCAGATATTTTCATAATCACAGCAGTCCATTTATTTTCTTTTGTCTCCCAATTCAGAGTTTGAGTTTTAATTTCTCCCAATAATGCCTCGGCATCATTAAAAGCAATACTAAAATATTGGATAAACTTGTTTCCCTCCTTGATTATACCAGCAATCCAATAATCCATTGCAGTAGTTAATATTTTCCCCCTTTGAATTTGATTCAATAACTTTCTATTGTCATGAGAGTTTGGATCAAAGGTTTGTGGCGCGTGAACCAGGGAAAGTAGCCCAAAGTTACTAAAAGAGTCTATGTACTCCGCCATGGAATTTATGATTTTATTCAATTGTATTTTATGGTGACTATCCTTCTAGGACTATGTTAACATGTTTTGTGCTGAAAACTCAAATAGGTGATCTTTTGTATCTCTATTCAGGACGCCCAAATCCATATTTGATACTTCAAAATTGCCAACATCCAATTCTTGAACTCCTTCCTTTGGTTTTTACACAGCAACCTCCGTCGTTACTTTCCCAGTGTTTGGGCCAGTCACCATTCAGGTAGTGTTCTTCACCCTCTTTGGTTTAGGGGACTTCACCGTGTATTTGCTCACCATATCTCAAATTGGTATAGAAATTGGTTTGAAACTACATTTCTTATTTACTAAATTCATTAAACATGGTGGAACCAAGCCAGGAGTTGGTTTTTCTTTAGCTATCTTGGTGGGTGTGACTTGGGTATCCAGAATTGAGACTAAACTATCAAATTTATCCAGATTTTTTTTCTCACTATCCATTTGGGGAGAACCAATTTCTTGACCTTTGTCTAAATATATAGAAGTTGCACCTGATGCATCCATTTATTTATGCTTCTAAGATCTATTTCTAGGCCTAGTTACCTATGTGACAAGGAGATGAACAAGAGGTTCAAGATCAAGGTCAATGGGACTAGCATTCTTTCCTGATGGGGATACTTCACCTGCATCATCAATTGAGAAATAAATGTTAGAGGTACCAAAAAGGGAACATAGGAGACTTTTCTCATGCTTTTCCACTTGAACTGCCTACGTTCATTCCTTTCATTTCAACTTTAGACAGGAGATAGTATATCTAAGGATAGCTCTTCCCCTCTGACTAATGTTATCTTCTTCTTCTCTTGTCCAATCAATTGCAAGCAATGACACTTTTCCCTCTTTCTCATAACTCAGTTTGATCACTTTTGAATCATCCTTATTTACTCCTTCTACACTCAACCTTAATTGCAAAGTGGCAATTTAGGATAACACTAATCTTGAATGATCTTTCCTATCCACTTCCTTCTCATCTGAGCAATCTTCCCACAAATCTTGTAAATGAGGAGCCAATACTATTTTTTCCCATTTCTAAAACCTATCTGGAAAATGTTTTATTATGAAGTCCTTTTTGTTAAAGTAATACTTAAAACTGAAATTGCTCAAATCATAGCTTGTGGATGATGCATCTGCTAGGGTATTGCACACAAGGCGACCTAGCTAATTAGGAAAAACTGCATCTTTTTTCTTTAGGAAGGAACTTCTTGACAATAATAGACAATTGTCTACACACTTCTACCAATATCAAACAATCAAATTCATACCTTGACAACTTTCTAGGTTCATTCTCGAAACCTCCAACTCTAATATATGTGAACTTAGGGAACTGGATGTAGAATCTGCCATATATTCAAACTACTTGTTGAGCTTCAGGTGATAATCTTATTTTAGGAGTCCCAACCAATTCAAGACACAAATTTCCTATGAATATATCATGGACCCTCCTATGGTTTTTAAGAACTCTATCTTTCTGTAGCATAGGACAATAATCATAGATAGCAATTTCCTCAGTCCATGGCTCATGTGGAATACCTATGATATCTTGGGTACATGATAAACAATATATTAGATAAGAAGACATGAAAATATTTCATGATCACTTGTGATAATCTGAGTTGTTCCCTCAATTAACTAGCTATAAGTTCTCCCCAATCCATATATTGTTTACCTTCTAAAATTATCTCAATATAGTGATACATCCAATCTTCAAACATGAACATTTGAGGTGAACCCCTTACCCTATGTAACACCACAATCAGATCATGGATAGAAGGTTTCATATGATCTTGGTTTAGGTTCTTAGGAAAATGAGAACCTCCTTTGTAGAAATTTTCAGTCCAGTTCCTTGCAATAGTGCTACAGTTCTTCTTAGGTTGCTCATTGAATTAAGCCAAGGACAGAGTAGGAGTGAACTCTGAAAAGGCTTGATTAGGGATTTTTAGCACAAACATCATGGTCTCTCTGGTAACAAGAATTAGGATTTCACCATCATTTCTCTTTATTAACCTAGCCTTGACAGGATAATGGTTTATACATTCTTGAATCAGCTCAGGACTAACAACTATTTATGGGAACACAACGACTTGCCTTAGACCACTTGACAGAATTTCAAGGGAGAAATGATCATCTAACTGGCTAGAAATTTTGACACTCATTCCTTCTACCTCTACCCCCATCAAATTTTTATCACTAATTATTGGGCCCTTGCAGCTCATACTCGAGGTGTTACCAAATAAATGCACAGTAGACCTCATGATTCTTTTCAACACACAGCAATCTCCCAAATGTTTTAAGAAAAATAAACTTCTAGAAACACAGACAAGAAAAGGGACTTTCGGAGATTACCTTGAAGAAACAAATATTGTGAATACTCTTTTGCTCCTCCTCATATCACTTCTTATAAATCACATTTTAAAGAAAATTTCTAACCCCATTTCACTTATATAGCATCAATAAATCCACTGGCAAAAGAACAAAAACTCAAGAATTAATTAGGAAATATTTGCATGGGGTGGGAGATTTAAATTTGACCTTTTGGTGGCATAAATAATCAATGATTTTCATGTCCACCTTTAACCTTTTCTTGTCATGATTGCCTCATTCATGCCAGCTCTCTTTTATGCTTATGGCATCCCGCTGAATATACCTTTCACATGCTTTGATACTTTAATGCATGTTGTACCATCATAAATGTGATTAATCCCTTCTAAACATCATTGTCACATCATGTCACCTTTCTCAAGAAAATATAGTGAACCCACTTGAACCTCTTTAAACTTGGTTCAAAGTAGTTTGATGAGGTACAAAGATCGCCGATGTGACTAGGCATGGGCCCCGCCTCCAAAAATATCATGAACTATGTTTACACCCATAGAACATGTTTGAACTCCTTTGAACTTGGTACAAATTGGTTCAATGAGGTACAATATGGTTCAAAGGTTCAAAAAATCTAACTTAACTATAAACAAGAAAAATAAGAGGGAAAGCTGACACGACAATAACAAAAACAAACTAACTCAAAGAGTTAAATGAGGTATGAAAACATATAAAATTGGAAAGAAATGACATCATAAAAAAAGTAGTGCTCCAGCACACAAATATGGTGACTCAAATATGGACACTAACAATGATCTATGATGAACTCTAGTCTATAGGTACTTTCAGCTAGGTACTTTCTTTTGTCCGATCTCTAGACTAGATCTCTATATGTTCTATGGTTCTATTATGTTCTGTCTGATTAATAAATCAATTAAAAGAGTTTATAAATCCTTCGCAAGCATCAGTTCATCATAGAAATATTGCATTTCCCAATGATAAGAAAACATATTATAACATATAGGCCAAGACCCAAAGCAAGGATCTTCATCCAATGAATAGAACATGAATCATTATCGCTCAAGTAGTTTGGTCATAAACATAACATTATCAAGAAATCAATCCTTAAGCTTCGTCGAATGGGGAAATCCTTTGTGAGATCAAAAAACATAAACTAGTTGGAAAACATGAAGAATAAAATAGTCCCACCAATAATCTATAAGATCTCATACGCAAAGAAACCAAATCAAGTGTAAACATAGGAGAAGGTTCAACAAGATGCCACAAAAATTTTGAAAGGATCACAAATGCAAAGGATCCAAACTAAAACAATACAAAAAGAAACTTAGAGACTGATCTAATAGGAAAATAGGAAAACAAATATTTTTTTTGATGATGCAAGATTTCCAAAAACCCAAGATGCTCCTGCATCAAATTCAATGCATCTCTAGCTCTGATCAAGAAGAGAAATCACCCCAAGGTTACTTCAGAGATACTCAAAAGTATCCTTTGGAAAGGGCTTCATGAAAATATATTCAATCTACTCTTTTGTAGACACATACCCCAATTTGAATTCTTTCTCACTGACATTGTCACTCATGAAACTATATTTAATGGAAATATGCTTTGTATTTAAATGCAACATAGTATTATTTAATAGGCTCATCAATAGTCACTATGATATCTTTCAACATTTGCTTCTTCTACATCATTTGTGTACAATTAATAGAAGCAACAATATATTTAGCTTAAACAATAGATTGAGATATAAAATTTTGTTTCTTACTTGCCCATGAAACTCATCTCTTACCCAAAAAGAATTCTCCACCACTTGTGCTCTTTTTGTCATCCATACTTCCTACCCAATTTGCATCAATATATGCACTCAAACTAAAATCATCATCCTTTCCATACCATAAACCATATCATTTTTCCCTTTCAAGTATTTGAATATCCTCTTAACAACAAAAACATATGATTCATTTGGTTTTGCTTGAAATCTAGCAAAAATGTAAACAACATTCATAATATCTAGTCTAGTTTGTGACAGGTATAGTAAGCCATTGATCATAGATCTCTATCTTGTTTGATTTTCATAAGGTGTATCATCAATCTTTGTCAATTTACAACCAGTAATCATAGGTGTACTAATAGGTTTTGAATCATCTAGAACAAAAAAAATTAACAATTCTTTCACATACTTAGACTGAGATATGAAAACACCTTTATCAATTTGTGTAATATGCAACCCAAGGAAAAATTTCATCTAACCTATTATATACATATATCAAGTTCCTTTTGCATCTCATCAGCAAATTCCTTTCTCAACTTATCATTTCCACCTAAGATAATATCATCCATAAAGACTTCAATAATTAAGATGTTATCATGATCAATTTTGAAGTACAAATTATTGTCATTAGTACCTTTACTGACAATAAATACTTATCTAATCTTGCATACCAGGCTCTAGGTTCTTGTTTTAATCCATAAAGTGTTTTATTTAATCTACAAACCATATCATCTTCATCGGTCAAAATAAAACCATCTGGTTTCTCACTGTAGAATGGCCTTATTCCGAACCACTTCACCTTCTTCATTCAATTTGTTTCTAAATACCCATTTAGTATAAATCACATTATTGTCTTTAGGTCTAGGAACAAGAACCCATATCTTATTCTTCTTAATCTATTCAAATTCATCTTCCATCACTTTATCCCAACTATCATCTTTGCATGCTTCATCAACATATTTAGGCTCAATCTTAGAAATAAAACAAATTTCATTTCTAACAATTATTCTTATAGTTGGAAAACCATGATTCTTATCACCAATACTCCAACTCTTTGAATAATTTAACCTTACATACTTGAGAGTCTTCAAATTTTATTTCATAGTAGACTCTTATGTTTCCACTTCATCATTTGCATCTTCTTCATTTTGTTCTACCGATCTATTCTAATTCTGATTTTGTGCTTGCACAATATGACTTTCTTCTTCATCACCTGATTCATATTTGCAAGATCTGACTTCTTTCTGAAGATTCTCATCCACTTTCACATTTGCACTTTTAATTACTTTATTCAACCTTTGGTTATAACATTTATATGATTTTATTTTTGTAGAATAGCTAAGAAATATTCCCTCGTCACATCTAGGATCAAATTTCCCTAGGTCTGCATATCTTATGATATAGTATTTACTTCCAAAATTTATAAAATGCTTCACTGAAGGAACATGACCATACCAAAGTTCATAAGGTGTCTTACCAGTTTCCTACTTAATTTGCACTCAGTTCAATGTGTAGATTTTAGTGCTAACAACTTATCTCCAACAAATTTGCATAATATTTCCTTTAATCACCATGATTCTAGTAGCATCTAGAATAGTTCTATTTCTTCTCTCTACAATTCCATTCTACTATGGGGTTCATAGAGTTGACATTTGTCTCTTTATTCCATGCTCTTAACAAAAATATTAAACTCAGTAGAAGTAAACTCTCCACCTCTATCTGATCTCAAACATTTCAACTTCAATCTTGTTTTAGTCTCAGCCATATCTTTGAAAATCTTGAATTTATCAAAAGTTTTAGATTTCTCTTTCAAAAATGTAACCCACATAATTCTATAATAATCATCAATGAATAAAATTAAATACCTACCCCCATAATAGCTTCTTGTTCTTGCAGGACCACATAGATCAGTATGCACCAAATCCAAGATTCCACTTGAAGAAAAATTCTCGCTCTTAAAAGTAGACTTAGTCAACTTACCCAATTGAAATTCATTACACATCGCATTAACATGCTTCAATAGTTTAGGAAGATCTCTAACATCTCTTGTAGTACTTATCTTAACAATATTATTAAAGTTAATATGACAAAATCTCTTATGCCACAACCAATTGTCATCAATCTTAACAATTCAACATCTACTCTCAGAATTGTTCAAATGAAATACATTGGATTTAGTCTTTCTTCCTTTAGCAGTCTCAATTCCAGAGCTTCCAATAATCTTACACATTCCATCCTTGAATTGTAGGTTTTAACCTTTATCAACTAGTTGGCCAATGCTCAAAAGATTATATTTCAAACCTTCAACATATATAACATCATCGGTATTATTCTTACCATCAAGAGAAATATAATATTTTCCTATGTTCATGCAAGGAGGATCATCGTCAAATTTGACAACACCACCATCATACCTTTCCAATTTCACAATTTTTTTTCTATCTTTGGTCATTTTTTGTGAACATCCATTGTCAATAACTCATTCATCCTTATTATCCACATGTGAAACCAAGACTTTCTCTTCATTCACAAAACTAGGATCTTCATCTTTGATAGAAATAAACACAATCTCATCTTCACTCTTTTCAGGTTCATCATTAGTCACACCTTCATCAACAATATAATAACATTTCTTCTAATATTTAGAATTGAATTTCTTAGGCTTGTATTAATGTTCTCTATCAGGACATACGTAGTCTCTATGCAATTAAGGCTTCAAGCTCATCAAGATTCCTTTCTTCTTTCTCAATTTCTTCTCATTCCTTAGCATATCTAGATTCATACTTAGACAAACTTTCTCCAGAATCATATCTTTGTTTATCCTTAGAAATAGTATCTTTAAATGCAGTTTCAAATTTATAAGACTATCGCCAAATTCTCTCATTTTAAAAGTGGATAACTTACCAATCAATGAATCTCTTTTCACAAGTACCACAGTTCTAATTTCTTCAACAAAAGAAACTTTGTGATTTTAAAAAGGAGGCAAGGATCTCAAGATCTTAGGAATGGTTGCATTCTCATCCAAGGTTCCACCAACACATCTAATTGCACAAACAAGTTTGGTGATCTTATTCACATAAGAAATAATATTCTCATCTCCGCTCATCTTTAATGATTCACGTTTTCCTTTTAGACTTTGCAGCTTGGCTTGTGTCACAAATTCATCTTCTTCATATATTTTCTCCAACTTTGTCCATACATCATGTGCAGTCTCTAATATTATAATTTTTGTGTATTTAGCATTTGATAATGCACTCAATAAAGCTTATTTTTCTTTCATATTTTCATCGAATTATTTCTTCTCATCTCTAGTCACAGTAGCAAGAGTTTTTGGAGGCTTGTAATCTTTCTTTGTAATATCCCAATGTTCTTCACTAATACATCTCAAGTGTGTAATATTATGGTCCTTCCATATAGAATATTTTGTTCCATCAAATATTAGACTCTCCTTCTTAAAGGTTGACATCCTAGGTCTCCTCAAGAATTTAAGCTTCACAAAGAGGACACTAGCTCTGATACCAATTGTTTGAATAAATGCAACACACACAATTGAGAGGAGGGGTGAACTAGCTGTGTCCAAAAGCTCAAAACCTTTAACCAAATTACCAACTTAATCTTAGATCTAAAAGATAAACATGAATGCAGGAACATAACATAGTAGTCAACACATAACACTGAGATTTTTTATGTGGAAATCCATTTAGGGGAAAAACCACAGTGGGGATCAAACCCACAAGATGAATCTAGTCTATTAAAATCACTATACCTCGTTAGGATTATTACAAAGGGGAATTCACATGCATTCATGCACACTACCTAGAGCTCACTGCTCAAATAAAACAAGGATCTCAATCCAAAGGAAGGCTCACTGCCTTACAACAATCTCTGATCTCAAATCATTAAGGACATACTGTCCAATATCATGAACTGACAAACAACATCTTTGATATGCCAAAACAATTCCAATGAAGTACAATAATTATATACCTCAATTGCAAATTCCACTCATACATCTTCTCTTCAACATCTCATCCACACACTCTCTCTCTCATTCACAATTACAAATGATTACATATTTATATACATTACATCAATTCATCTCAACTAGGTTGAACAGGGACCTAAATACAAAATATTAATTCAATATAGCTCAATACTTAATGTAATCCATTGAATGTCAGCTAAGACATAAAAATGATCCATAACAACATCCTCAAATATGCTTGATATCCATAAATCATGCCACCATAAATCACAACATGCTACACCACCAAGTCATCTAAGAACAATAAGAAAATCAGCACACTACATGAAAAATCTTCAATTTTGATCACATAATCCAACGCAATCCACCAAAATGAATAGGGCATGATCAAGAAACATGAAACACTATGAAATCAATGGGAACATCTGTGTCTCATAAATCATACTCATCTCTCCATTTTTTTTATCTAGAATACTAATCAACAACCACTGTCATAAAATAAAAATAGTTTTCCATCATTCACATCATGAACCACTCAAATCGAGGACACACATCCAAGTCCTTAACTTACCACCCAGTTAGCAACAAACAATATTGCATAATTGATCCACATGTATCCAATAACTGAAATATTGTCATAGACAGAAAAACCAAAATAACAGTCTCTGAAAAATCCTTCACATCTCACTCAAAGAATCATGTGAACCTCTTCCACTTGAACTAAATCAAGTACAAATGTCCCCAAACACATTACCATCTTTGTAGCATTTGATATTCAACATAGTATTTGTACCACAGAAATCATCTCACTGAACATCTCAGGAACACTATCACCAATAGTAGGAATATGTTGACATCAATGACAAAACATTAATGCCAATTCATATATATACAATCTGAACAACATCTCAACACTTATGTCCTAGAAAATTGATTGGACACCTTTTCATTGGCCAGGGTAACCAGTGATTATTGAAAATTACATAAATTTCATTTTACATGATGAATAAGAATATAAATTAGTGAAATGGATCCTTGGGGGGTATAATTTAGTCTCATATTTTTATCTCAAAGTTAGCAAGGTTTATTAATTCCCTAGGTCTGAGTTTGTTATCTCAAATTGGTAGAGCAATGAAGAAAATATGATTTTGTTGTCTTAATAGATATATCTCTTGTCAAAAATTGTGTGAGAGGGTTTACAAGTGTTGTGAAAACTTGACGTGAGGTATTTGAAGCAACTGAAAGTGGAGTTAAGACCTTGAACATAGCTATTCCACACATCCTCCTTAAAAGTGATTAAAATGAGGGTTTACTAATTCAGTGATTAGATTATTATTCCATAACCTAGAAATTGGTGATTTGAGTCATTTATAAACCATAGAGGAGGTTTCAGAACAATTTTGGGTTTTAGAGGAAGATTTATTAGTAAGTCCTTTGTAAAAGTGGCCTAATAGACCTTAAAAATAAGCAAATCAGTCATTATTTGGTTAGGATGATCCAAAACAACATATTTCCAATTTTAAGTATTTTCTAAGAGTCTCAAAAGGGTACCTCAAAGTGCTCTCTATTTGTGTCTTAGGTCAGGGGTCAATGTGTTATGATCAAAAAGTTAGATAGTAAGGGCTACTAGGCCTAGTTCCATGTACAAAGGAAACATGAAAAAATATTGTCATGGGGACTTGCAAGGATCTTGCTCTGGTTGGATGGGATAAAATTAGGTCCTACAAATGGTAATAGATTAGTGAGAATGAGCATTTCATGTTAAGCACATGCAAGGTGATGAGTGCTCATACTAGGTCTCCATCAAAAGTTATGTCCAAGAAACTCAATTTGTTGTATTAATTTATTGTATTCACTAATATTCATCTTCAAGTATATCAATGATATTAATGTAACAAAAAATATATTTATACAAAGACTAATATGAGAGAAAATCAGACACACAAATATTCATCTTCATATATTAATAATATTAATGTAAATTTGATTTTTACAAATATACATGTCATATGTACATGCACTCAAATAAATCTAACGTTACAACTTTTTGTATCAACATTCAGTCCAATGAACCAATTGGATCTACCCTACCCTTTATTGTCTCAATTATTTCCTAATGGTCTGACTCACAAACCTTCCAAAGAGTCTTATTGTGTGGTTTACTTCCATATCTTATCAAATGGACATTTGAAGCAACAACAAGGTTGGAATAATGAAGAATCTTCTCGTATATCTCCCAATCCTAGAAAAACCACAACCTAGGGTTCTTCATATGATACCATCTAAGACATGTACTAGTAAAAACCACTGCTACTACATGGCATTCTAATTATTCACCATTTATAACCAAGCGGTCAAATTTCTTTTTTGCCTCAACATAATGAGATAAGTAATAATTTTTCCCTTCTTCATTGTCTTCCAGTGCAATAACAACAAAAACATGACCTACAATGATACAAGCATAGTGAGGAGATTAATTTGGTGAATATTTACGATAAAGTACTAAATTTGAGATTATTTGCACATGGACAATTTACCTGGTTGCACTAGATCAAACAAGCGGTCAAATTCAATGAATGATTCCATTTGTGTTATTTTTAGTGTTGTTGGGGGACAATATGAATCAAGTGGGCTCAAAACTTGTGTACACCATTCATCGACCCACTCCTTTGACTCACACTCATCCCAATATTCATCTATACATGATGAACAAAAGCACGCCATATGTCATGTGTAGATACTCCATAAACCTGCATTAGAGATTCTAAAAGAGTGTAGTTCACTTGATCCTCTCAGTGTAGAACAATCCTCATATGGTGCAATGTTAGTTTCATCTATCTACCAAAAAAATCTATGAACCGTAGACTCACCTTCATTACCTAGACACATTGTAGTATTACACCACTAGATGATACTTCTTGCATCTAATAATGTTCCTATCTCTTTGTACTTTAATTATTCATGTGCTAAGGTTATTTAGATACATGCACCTACACCATCATGCTCCCCCTTTCCATGTCCAACCTCTGTGAAATTCCACTTATACTGAATACCAATGATCTTATGCATCCTTCTCAACCAATAAAACATCTGATAATTATTGGATTGTAATGCATAATTGTGTGACCATATGATGTGTTGACGATATGATATGCCTCTAGTAGCCAAACTATCATAAAATGGATGAAATCAACCATGCACAAACTCTATAGAATGTGAGCGATCATCACTAATGTAAAAATGATACTCCCTCAATATCTTCATGTTTCTTCTGTATAGTTAGGTGAATGCATGAATTCTATATGAAAAAATATAACAACCTATTGTGAGTTGTAATAATTTTCTTGCACCTCATTTTGTGTTTGTAGTTTGTATTTCTCTATGAAGTCCACAACTAAAATGATGGTATCAAGTGGAAATGTGTCCTTGCACAACTTGAATTGCAAATCTAATCATCGCGTTCTATGTGTATGGCTTGAATACTCATAAAAAACATTCATGAAAAATTTCCATGAACTAATACTCTAGAATCTTTTCAATTACTAAATCACATATTTTTTGGTTTGTGGTGACTAATTGGGAAAGTACTGTACACTTTTTTGCAACTCATCAAGAATTTTTTGGGTTGACCCGTCAACCATTTCCCTAGGTTGACTCATTAAGAATTTTTCTAGGTTGACCCGTCAAGAACGTTTTAGGGTTAGGGTTTTTCTATTAGAAAAATGGTTTAAGTGTTATGGCTTGTTAGAGTGAAGAGGATTGTAGCATTTTGAAGTGGTATTTAGTTGCAAGGGATTTCTGGTTGTAATCAGTTGAAATTATTGAATAATAATATTGGACTCTCTGTTTGGTGGACATAGTCCAGGATTGGGTGAACCACTTTAAATTTGTGTCTTCTTATTATACTTATGTGTGTTTTATTCCTTTGCATTATTGGTTATATTTTCATGTAACTATTAGATTTATATCTTTTAATCCTAACAATATTTTAGCCTCTTTTCTATCTTTTAGATTGTATGCCACGGTCTTATATTTTCCAAAATCCACTATTTCATTCCCAATTGTATGTGTACTCTCCATATGTTGACGAATTCGCAAATGTTACAAACCACAAAATTTATGCATGTACCATCCAAGCATGAGAGATTTTAAAATTTTTGAGCATCCACTCTTTCACATAAAAGGGTATATATTAATTCCCTTGAAGATATAGGTCGGTTCTTTATGTTACAATCTTGCAAAACATTGTTAGAATGAAAATCTACACATATATGTCAATAAACATCATAACGATTAGAAAATTCAATATGTACATGTATCATCTTAAAATGGAAGCACTTCCATTTTAGTAGGTTTAGCACCCTCTTTTAGTGCATTTACATAATAGATTTTCATTTAGGATGCATCTGCACTTGGAATTAGGGTTAGGATCCTGAGGATTCTCCTTGATTTCCTTATCTATGGCTCTATTTTCTAGGTAGGACCTATGTATTGGTCCTCCTAGCCTTCATCACATCTCTTCTAGGCCCATGTGCCTATTTCTGGCATTTTGTTCTATTTTCCCATCTTCCTAGGTCCCTGCCCGACCTGGGAACTTTACTAGCATTGTATGTTGACCGGCCTGAAACCTCAGGTCAGGGTCAAGGTCGACCCTAACCTAGGTTAGGGTTGAGGTCAACCTTGACCTAGGTCAAGGTTGAGGTCAAACTTAAACTAGGTCAGGGTCAAGGTCGACCTTGACCTCTATCGGGTTTTGGTTCCCACTTTGAAATTTGGATCATAACAGGGTCCTAAATCTAAAATTGGCCCCTGGATCCAAATGCAGAAGGGTTTTCATTCAAATTTAATTAAATGCATTTCCTCCTTGGTTGGTCACTGTGATTGGACCATGATTTGAGGTGAAATTTGAATTATGGGCCCTTGCATTTCCCTAGGAGGCTTACCTTGAAATCTCTATATAAACACTCTCTTTTTCCTTCATTGATACATTATGAGGAGATTATGAGATCAACATGATTATGACATGATACAATGATGACATCATGATGATGTAAGAATGCAAGAGGATGATATACGAGGACAAGATATGATGATGCCTTAATAGATGCAAGCATTTTGTGGACAAGCTATTGTGGATGCTCATTAGGAGAAAGAAAGAGTTCTTCCATCCTTCCTTCTTCTTTGATCTACCATTTTCAACATTCAAGCATTCAAAAGATACAATAATGGGGTAAAAAATACGGATTGTGAGTTTGGTAGGAGTATTTTAGCCTTGGGGGCTTGGTATGCTTTCTTTATCATATTCAAATCTATGCATTGCTCTCTCATTTCAATTCATGCTAGGGTTTCAATCTAGAGGATTAGATCTTGGCATTGCACATTCAAAGCTCTTCCTAAGAGCAATACACACACATATTATATTACATCTGGATATTTATGGAGGTGAAAACCACCAAAATGGGGGTTTGACTAAGGCAAAACCCTATATAGACACCCCAAAACACCATTTTCAGATATCTATAGTCATTGTTTTCAGGAGTTGCAAAGCAGATTTGGATACCCTTTTCGACAAACTCTTGGGATCTACAAACAGAATTTCCATCAGAGCAGTGTAGGTCAAGGTCGACATAAAGGGGTGCAATTGCACCCCTGCATTTTATTCAAGGTTGACCTGACTCAAAAAGGAAAAATATTTCTAGGTTTTCTTCGTCTCTGTGTTTCTATTCCAGATCTGGTTGCAGAATTTCTAGAAACTTGATACAGACATCAGAAAATAGGCTTTTCTAGATCTGTTATATTACATGGTATGTATTTTATTCCATTATTCTTTGCAAACATTTCTAGATTTATATTCCTTATCATTACAATTATATGTAAGTTGTTAAATGTGGCATAAGGTCTCTTTTACGTGCTAATCCCCATTGTTCAAAACCCTATTTAAAGATCTCCAGATTTTCCCTATTACATTTTGGTGAACCCGCAATAGACAACTCTTTCTTTTTGGTGTTAGATTTGCATTTTATGTTAGATCTTACATGCATATAAAATTAGATTTATTTTATGCTCTTGGATTTATATTTCAAAATTAAAAATCACAAAATTACTTTAAAAATACAAAAACATTTAAATTTTGCATGCTTGTAGTGCTACTTGGTATTCAACATGTATGATTTTTATTTTGAATACTTTGATGAGGATTTTATTGAAAAAAAGGATAGATACCCTAATGAGGTACATGGAAGTGAGGATGCAAATTGTTTGAATATGATCTCCCTTAATCCTATTCCTATTTCATCCTCCTCAACAACCTCTTCAATTAACCTTTACCATAGGGTGTTTGCATGGTTACCTTCATGTTACACTATTTATAACATTGATGCACCTATAATGTTATATCCTAAACCTTTGTTGATGGTAAAAGGATTTCCTTGAATAAAAATCAAGCGTAAACCTAGAGATCCTTTGGATTTCTTTGACAAAAAATATTCTGTTTCACATGCTTATCGCACATGAAATAATCCTCAACCTACTATTCCAAATTCTTTACCTTATTCTCAACCTATGCTTCCTCAAGCACCTAAGTTACCATCTTCCTTTAAGGAGTATGACTTAGCTAAACAATTACGTGCTACTCCCGCAAAGATATTATTATGGGAATTGCTTCAAACTTCTCTGACATATCATGAGGCATTGCAAAATGATTTAGCCACCCTTCCCTCTTCACATCCTAACCAAGATAATATTAATTCCTTTTTGGAATGCATGCATACTATTCCTTTTGTACATCCTATTGTGTTTACCGATGATGATTTACCTTCTATTGAGGTGCAGAATCAATATGATGTTCTTACTGTTGTTGTTTCTATTAATCAGAGTATCATTTGCAGAAAATTAATTGAAAATGGATATGGGATTAATTCTTGTAGCATGGATATGATTAAGTAAATTAAGGATGATCTTACAACTATTCAACCTGATAATGTCCACATTCATGGATTTGATAATATTGCAAAGAGAACTTTGGGCATTATTATGCTACCTCTCAAAGTTGGTCCATTTATACTCAATACACCTATTCATGTTATGCCTGGACCTCTCAATTATAACCTTCTTTTAGGATGACCTTGGTTGCATACTATGCATGCAATTCCTTCTACTCTTCATCACAAGGTTAGGTTCATTTATAAAAAAAATATGTATGCGCTACATGCGGATGATGCACTGAATCCTTTCTTAAATGTGGAATATACTAAAGTTTATGAACCTCTCCAACCAAGTAAATAACTTGAAAGGCCACCTGAGATTACATAAAGTGAAGCTCCATCTTCTTCTTTGACTGAGGATGATTGGGGAATGTTGGACTTTAATCCTTCTTTTATTGGAGAATATAAAGTTTCTGATCGAATTCATGAAACAACAAAGTGGGTTTGAAAAACAAGTTTTTACTCCTTCCCCACTTTCTACAGAATTAAAAATTAACTTTGTTTCTACCTCAATGGATGAAATAATTGAAACAATAAAACATGATTTCTATGACATTGTGCATGATTGCTATGAAATTGTGACATATGCGGCTCCTTTAACTCAATCTAATATGGCCGATAGATATGGTTTTGGTTATCATCTACTCAAGAAATCAGGATTTAATGGGAAAGGATGTGGTAAATATGAACAAGGTATACAATTACCTTTGGACAATAAAATTTGTGATTACACATATGTATTGGGGTTCAATCCTTACAAAAAACCATCAGCTTTTCCTCTCAATGTTAATCATATTTGTACTGTACATTTGAAGTCAGTTAACCCGCTCCTCCTTGACATGGATCAAAAACCTATCTTGGATGTTTTTCCTGAAGATGAAGCCTTAGCGGATTTTTTAGGAGCTTATGAGGATATACCTATGTTTCATCACAAAAGAAGGAAGCCCTATTGTCTAAACACAGAAGCTTATTTTGGAGAACATGATATTTCTCCTTTACCAATGGATTCTCCAATACAAAGTAATTTTCTCATAACTGAGACTATTGAGGTTCAAGTGCACAAAAATGACTCTGAGAAAATGATAAAAATTGGGAAATTTTTGAATTAAGATGAACGTGATTAGTTGGTTTCCCTTTTACTTGAATATAAGGATATTTTTTCTTGGACATATTCAGATATGTTGGGTATAGATCCTAAGATTGTTACTCACAATATTGTTCTCAAACCAAATGCTAAACCTGTGAAGAAAAAAATCTGAAAGATGAATCCAGGAACTGCCTTATTAGTCAAAGCTGAAATTCAAAAATTATTGGGTGCTGGATTAGTCCACTCTATTGATTACTCAGAGTGGATTTCAAACATTGTGGTCATTTCAAAAGGAGAAAATAAGATAAGAATGTGTATGAACTTTAGAGATTTAAATAAGGCATCCTTAAAAGATGATTTTACGCTACCTAATATTGATATAATTGTGAATTCAACAGCGGGTCATGCTATATTATCTTTTATGAATGGCTTTTTGGGCTATAATCAAATCTTTATTCCTCCCAAAGATCAACTTAAGACCACATTTATAACACCTTGGGGAACATTTTTTTGGGTCATGATGCATTTTGGATTAAGAAATATGGGAGAAACTTATCAGCGAGCCATGAATTTGATTTTTCATGATTACATTCATAAAATTCTTGAGGATTATGTGGATGATATCTTGGCAAAATCTATACAAAGAGGAGATCATGCTATCATTTTATGAAAAATATTTGAAAGGATTAGAAGTTACAATATGAGATTGAATCCTAAGAAATGCACTTTTGGAGTTGATTTGGGTAAATTATTAGGGTTTGTAATCTCTAAGAGAGGCATAGAGGTTGATACTAAAAATATTGATGCTATTGTTAATATGCCTCCTCCTAAGAACATTTCTCAGTTACGAAGTTTACAAGTAAAAATTCAAGCTACTCGTCATTTTGTTTCCAACTTAGCTGATAGAACTATTCCTTCTAATTCCTTTATTAGAGAGGATACCACTTTCTCTTGGAATGAGGAATGTAAACAATCCTTTGAGAAATTTAAGGAGTATCTCGCCAATCCTCCTATTTTGCAACCTGCTCAATTTGATAAACCCTTTTATCTGTATACTTCAGCCACTCCGAATGCAGTGAGTGTGTTGTTGGCTCAGCATGATAGTGAAGGTAAGGAAAGACCTATTTACTACATTAGTCAGACTTTACTTGATTACGAAACAAGATATACAGACTTGGAAAAATAATGCTTAGCTTTAGTTTATGCTTTTCATAAACTCAGGCATTATCTATTAAATGTTGAAGTCAATGTGATTTTTAAATTTGATCCTTTGAAACATCTTTTCTTGAAGATTGATCTCTTTGGTCATCTTGAAAAGTGGGTGATGTTACTTACAAAATTTGATCTTAATTTCATTTCTCAAAAATCAATTAAAGGACAAGCCTTAACAGATTATTTGGTTGAAGGTCCTTGTCCTCATTCTGATGCATGCTCTGCTTCAATACAATTCCCTGATGAAAACATTCTAGCTATTAAACAAGATGATGTTTGGGAATTATATTTTAATAGATCTAGATGTAAGACATGTTCTGGTGTTGGCATTATCTTGATCCCTCCTACGAAAAGCTGATCCATGTGTCATTTAAATTGACTTTTCCTTGTACTAACAATATTGCGGAGTATGAAGCTCTTATAGCTGGCTTACAAGCATCTTCATCCCTCAATATTAAAAACTTGGAAATTTATAGAGATTCACAATTGATTGTGGAACATATTAAATGAGGTTATTAGACTAAGAATGATAAAATGACACAATATAGAGATTTGGCTCTTGATATTCTTTCACAATTCTCTTCTTATACGATTCAAACTTTACCTAGGAAAGATAATCGACATGCGAATGCCATAGCAAGCACATCTTCTTTGGTTTGTCTTGAGAATAATGCTGAAGACTTTCAATTTACTATACATACTCTTAAAAACCTTATAATTTACAATGAGGTTACCTATGATTGTTTCAATTTGCATTTGGATGAATGGTATTCTCATATCTTTCATTTTTTGAAAGATGGTACTTTTCCTAAATCAGAAACAAGGAACATGCGTAATCATATTAGGAAGCTTGCAGCACATTATATCATTTTAGGAGATACGCTTTAAAAACACTCTTTTGATGGTTTGTTGTTAAAGTCTTGGTAGAACCAAAATTCTGATAGCTTTGGCAGAAGCTCATTTTGGTTCTTGTGGGGGAAATTCTGGTGGAAAATATTTACTCAATAAACTTCTTAGAATGGGATATTATTGGAAAACAATGGAACAAGATTCTTTCATGTTTGTTAAGAAGTTTCCTCAATGTCAACAACATGGTAATTTGATTCATGCTCCTGCTCGTGAGCTTCGTAATCAAGTGGCTCCATGGCATTTTAGTATTTGGGGTTTTGATCTTATTGGAAAAATATCACCACCTTCTTCTCAAGGACATATGTACATTATGACAGCTACAGATTACTTTATGAAGTGGGTGGAATTTTTCCCTCTCCGTTCAACTACTGTGGATATTATTTGTGATTTCATTCTTAACAATATTATAACACGATTTGGTATTCCTTCAACGATAGTTTCGGATAATGGTACCTCTTTCAAGAATAAAGAAGTCACAAAATTCTTGGAGAAATATCAAATTCAGCATAGATTTTCAACCCCCTATTATCCTCAATCTAATGTTCAAGTTGAAGCATCAAATAAGGTCATTGAACAAATTCTGAAGAAAATAGTTAATAAGCATGTGAAAGATTGGCATACCCAACTTACCTATGTTTTATGGGCTTATATGACTAGCGTTCGTAATGCATGAGTACTTCTTCTTATAATATTGTCTACAAAAATGATGCTATTATTCCTTTGGAATTGGAAATACGTTCTTTACGTGTTTCATTTCATGGGATAATTGACAAAGATACATTTCAAGAACAACGATTACAAGAATTAGAAATGTTGGATGAACAACAAATAAATGCTTTGGAACATATAAAAGCTTATCATAAATCACTTCAGAAGTAGTATAATAATAAGGTAATTGAACTATCATTTTAAATGGGTGATTTAGTGCTATATGAAAATCAAAGAAATGTGAATGCTTTACCTGGTGAAAAAGGAAAGTTTAGCCCTAATTATCTTGGACCTTTTTCTGTAATTGAGGACTTTGGTTCAGGTGCTTATGAAATTGCTGATATGGATGGTGTGCCTCTTAAGGAACCTATCAATATTATGCATCTAAAATGTTATTATCCTTAGTACATCATTCCTTCCTTGTATATTTATGTATTCCTTATAAAATAGTTATGTTTGTTTTATAAGCTATGTGATTTTAGCATATTACATCTGAATGCATTTATACATGTTCTTTCCTTCTGTTAAGTTTTATGTTATTGGTGAACATATAGTAATCAAACACATAACTAACTAGCAAAGAGATTTTTTCATCCATATATAAATTTTTTCTTTGAGTTTGATACATATGTGGCACAATGCCCTATCTATCACTCTATCTCTACGCTTTGATGGTCGATGGCTCTCAGATCTCTCTAATTTATGATGTGAAGATGAAAATATCTGTATGATAGTCCATGAGTGGTTCCTTGGCATGATGAGATCATAAAAATTCTCTTGTGATCTCTATAGGTCAGCCATCAACCTCTCCTCTCTCTCTACATAACCTCAGCTCTCGTTGGACACAAGCAAATATGTCGGCATGCCTGTCGGGATCTTTGTGACCAATAGGAAAGTATTTCTTGCTAGCTGGTAGTTGGTAGGATAGGCATGTATCCTTTAGGACCTCGGATACAAAGCTCCTCCACTCTGCTACACTGGCTGCAAAATTAAGATACATTTATTTGTTAGTACTTTTTCTTCAAAAATTAACTTAAATATTTCAATAAAATATATGATGTATACCTAGATCTCCCTCCTGGGTATCACTAAAGAGTCTAGATGGTGGGGGCATGGAGTGACTACTCTCTCCACACTCTCTATGTCTAGGTATCAGAGGTGGTGTCTCTATATGGGCATGTGGAGGTCATCGTGATCTCAGTGGTGTTGCATGAACAACATGCTCATCTGCATCCATACTACCCATCGGGGGCATCTTGTCTACTCTCTCCTCTGCTCTCTCCTCCTCCATGAGATCTCCCTCAGAGGTTGGCTCCTCCTCATATCTATGATCCTCCTCCTCCTCCTCTGGTACGTCACTATATCAGTGTGTCCTCTCTGAAAGGCTTGAATCACCTATGGGATAGTCATCAGGGAAGATAGGGTGGGTTCCTTCCAGACTCCAGTATCTGATGTAATCCATGTTGATGCCTACTAGGGCTGCATCAGGGGATACCTCTATATCCTCTCTCTCATCTGTATCACTTTCTATAATATCTTCTACTGATGGTTGATGTATAGTGCCAGGTCTCTGATAGTATCTCGTCGGATGTGCGTACCGAGTTACTTCTCTAGGGACCTCATATACAAGACCAAACTATCTCATCACTCTATCATAGTAATACAACATTACTATGTGACTCGGATGACCCTCTAGCAGCTTGCATTATTGTGAGTGTCTCATCTAATGTCATGTATCTAGCCACTCTGTCATACGATAGTATGGTCTCCATATCACATCTGTGCCTAGTATACGGTCTAGACATACCCTATAGTAAAGGATATCTTTGTACTGACAGACAACTCCCACTGGATAAGCAAAGGCTCTAGGTGTGCTCACATCTACCATCACTGGATAACCCTATGGTCATGTAAATGTGAAGTGCTTGAATAACCAAATCTACAATAGTGTGCATACTATGAGACTCTCTCACTAATATCTCACCAACTAACATAACTCATGATATAGATGGGCTAGCATGTTGCGGCCCCATGTGAAGATGGTCTTATCACTCTCCATCCTATGTATGAGATGGGTGAAAGGTGCTGAAAATATTGTACCCTTTGTGTTGGGTACTACAACATAAGAAAGTATACACAACATAGGCCTTTGTACCAAGGGTGTCAGACCTGTTAGTATAGCTGATAGAGTGATATGGTCTGTTCAGGTTTGCATCTGTGGAACCCGTCCTATGAAATACTCTACATCTATGTAAATATCCTCAGAACACCATTGTACTCTCAGTCTGATGAGCTTTCCCCAAACTGGAAGTCGCAGTATCCTGTATATATCCTCCAATGTCACTGTGATCTCTCCTGAGAGAAGATGATAGGTACATGTGTCCTCATTCCATCTCTCTATAAGAGTCAATATCATGGCTTAGTGAAATCTCATCTATGGTAGGACCACTACCTAGTATAGTCCCACATCTCTCAGTAGCTATGTCTCATCCTCGTCTAGCTTAGACAACTTTTCTCTGATCAATAGTAGTGGCCCTCCAAAGGGGTGCTCTCAGAGATGAACTGGGTTCTTTCAGCACAAAGCAACATCATATCAGAAATCTACAATCACTAAACTGTACTTCCAACTTGACTAGGTCAAGTTCTACCTCTGTTAGTTTGAGGTCAACCTTCCTGGGTCAAGGTTGACCTTCCTAGGTCGAGGTCAACCTTTGTAGGTCGACGTCAACCTCACTCCAAAGGAGGGTATGGACCTTCCCAATTCATGTCAACCTTAAAGAGTCAAGGTCGACAAAACTGGGTCAAGTTCAACCTTTATGGGTTAGGGTTGACCTTTCCTATAAAAAAAAATTGAGATTCCAAGTTTCAAAAATAGTGAACTTACCTCAGGAAGCGGTTGTCCTGTGGCCATGCACTATCTCAGGAGCTCCATTCGTGTCACTCAAAGCTCTTCTCTGATTGGCATCTTTCTTTCTCTCCTAAATTTTGAAAATGGTAAGAATGAGGAGGTATGTTATCTCTTCCCTTATTTATAGATATAAATTAGTGTTTTGTGAGGATTTTTAGGGTTTTGTTAGGGTTTACCTAGGTTAAATTTGAATTTCCCTTCATATGCTTTTAGATAGACATTCACTCTTTTCATCATAACTTGAGTTTTGTAGCTCCATTTTAAGTGACATATATAGTGTTAGAATCATGATTAAGATACCTAACTCCTTGAATTAGTTTAGGAAGGTTTAGGATCCTTCTAACTAGTTTAGGAAAAGTTTTTTCAACAAGGTGCATATCCAGTGTATATGGCTATCCTTATCACCATGTTTCACCCTTCAGAAGTAGAAAGCCAAAATAGGGAGAATAAGGGTCTCTATAAACTTCTAAATCTTATCTTAGTAAGTCTTAGATGATTTATGGATTTTCATTAACCTTGTGTGCTTCAGGTTGCGGGTACTAATGGTTTCTTGCAGGATCTCTACATTGAGGACTTGGCTATATCCTTTTTATTTTTATGATGTTTTCTTACTTTAGCTTGCATATTCACATAGTATCATATCTAAGCTAAAGTGGGGGATAAATGTATCATCTTAAAATGGAAGCACTTCCATTTTAGTAGGTTTAGCACCCTCTTTTAGTGCATTTACATGATAGATTTGCATTTAGGATGCATCTGCACTTGGAATTACGGTTAGGATCCTAAGGATTATCCTTGATTTCCTTCTCTATGGCTCTATTTTATAGATATTACCTATGTATTGGTCCTCCTAGACTTCATCACATCTCTTCTAGGCCCCTATGCCTCTTTACAACATTCTGTTCTATTTTCCCATCTTCCTAGGTCCCTACCCGACCTGGGAACTTCACTGGCATTCTATGTTGACCAGCCTGAAACCTTAGGTTAGGTTCAAGTTTGACCTTGACCTAGGTCAGGTTTGAGGTTGACCTTAACCTCTATTAGTTTTTGGTTCCCTCTTTCAAATTTGGATCATAACAGGGTCCTAAATCTAAAATTGGCCCCTGGATCCGAATGCAAAAAGGTTTTCATTCAAATTTAATTAAATGCATTTCCTCCTTGGTTGGTCATTGTGATTGGAACATGATTCAAGGTGAAATTTGAATTATGGGCCCTTGCATTTCCCTAGGAGGCTTACCTTGAAATCTCTATATAAACACTCTCTTTTTCCTTCATTGATACATTATGAGGAGATTATGAGATCATGGTATTATGACATGATACAATAATGACATGATAATGATGCAAGAATGCAAGAGGATGATATAGGAGGACAAGATATGATGATTCCTTAATACATGCAAGAATTTTGTGGACAAGCTATCAAGTGGATGTTCATTAGGAGCAAGAAAGAGTTCTTCCATCCTCCCTTCTTCTTTGATCTACCATTTTCAACATTCAAGCATTGAAAAGATACAGTCACGGGGTAGCAACTATGGATTGTGAGTTTGGTAGGAATAATTTAGCCTTGGGGGCTTGGTATGATTTATATATCATATTCAAATCTATGCATTTCTCTCTCATTTCAATTCATGCTAGATTTTCAATCTAGAGGATTAGATCTTGGCATTGCACATTCAAAGCTCTTCCTAAGAGAAACACACACACACATATTCTATTACATCTGACACTTTGTGGAGGTGGAAACCACCAAAACAAGGGTTTGACTAAGGCAAAACCCTATATATCCACCCCAAAACACCATTTTTAGATATCTACAATCATTTTTTAGGAGTTCTAGAGCAGATTTGGATACCTTTTCAGCAAACTTTCGAGATTCGCAAATAGAATTTATGTAAGAGAAGTGCCGGTCAAGGTCAACATAAAGGGGTGCAATTGTGCCCCCACATTTGGGTCAAGGTCAACCTGACTCAGAGAGGAAAAATATTTCTGGGTTTTCTTCGTCTCTGTGTTTCTGTTCTAGATCCGGCTGCTGAATTTCTGTAAACTTGATACAGACATCATAAAATAGAATTTTCTAGATCTTCTATATTATAAGGTATGTATTTTATTCCATTATTCTTTGCAAACATTTCCAGATTTTCATTCCTTATCATTACAATTGAATGTAAGTGGTTAAATGTGGCATAGGGTCTCTTTTATGTGCTAATCCCCATTGTTCAAAACCCTATTTAAAGATCTCTATATTTTCCCTACTACAGTACCCTACAACAACAAGTTGTGCATGTGTGATTTATCTTGACATAAAAAGGTTTAGGCATTTGAAAATATCTTTGACTAGTTTTAATTTGAGGATACATACCTATAAATTTTGCAAAGAACTATGTCTGAGTTCAATCCAAAAAATATTTTGGATGTGGATCATGCATTAAACTACCAATCCTCCTTATTACAACATCTCTCTGACTAGGAGATACTCATGTGTTATTCTTCCAAAAATCTTCAATCAAGGATTTCAAAGCTTCAAAAATTGCATTATCTTTTTGTGGTAGTCTACCAGAGAATGCATATAACTCATTTCTATTTGGATCTTCCACTCTTTAACGCCTTCCTATGGCTCCCATTATAGACTTTCTACATATTTTCAATGCTTTACTTATCTTTATAATGAGTTGAGATATCTTCATTTGAGCGCTTACTATTGTTGTTGTAAGTATACGTCGTGTAACATTACTATCTTTCATGTCTGATCTAGAACCCACACTTTCATATGAAATCATTAGATTCTTTACAATAGATTTTTCACTTGAATCATCCATCGTTCTTAGCCCAAAAATCTTCATAATGGGCCTAAATATAGATTTCTCATCATTTCAACAAATAGTTGACATCTTCCTATCACATTTGAATTCTCAAAAAATAATCTCCAAATACGTTTAGCATATCTTTGACAAGTGCGCTTGGGAATCTGGTTAGGAATTGGTTTCAAAATATTAATATCAATATCGATCAAATATTTTGGATTTCTATAGAAAATTCTAGGAGGTGTTCTAATGTGTTGAGTGGTATCAACATTAGGAACATCAATAACATTAGGGATGAATTGTGTACCTTCAAATGAATATAATGTGCCTTTAATTTGAGATGTGAAAGATGAAACCTCACCAAACTGAGATGTTAATGTTGTGTGTTCAAAATGATACAATGGTGTGCCTACACCTTGGGATGTAGAGAATGGTGTGCCTTCAACATGATACAATGGTGTTCCTACAACTTGGGATGTAGAGAATGATATGTCTTCAACATGGTACGATGGTGTACCAGCACCTTCAAATGTACAATATAGTGTGTCTTTAACATGTTATGATGGTGTGCCTCCAAAATTGGATGATGGTGTCCCTTCAACTTGGGATATCATAGATGATGTGCCTGCATCTTTGTAATTCAATTGTCTTTTTGCACACAAGTTTCTCATTCGTTGCCTTTTTTTCTTGTCCCAATTATCTCTTACTATCTATTGATGTTTCATGTTCCTCTTCCAAAGGAAAATCTTCTTCTATGGTATGCAATTTTCATTGTTCACAAAGTTGTTTCATTCTTTCCCCTTTCTTCTCTTTCTCAACTTCATGCTCTTCGGGTGTTAGAATCTTTGCACGTTTCCTTGACATGTTGATGAATTCTACATGTATGTATAAGTAAGACAAAGATTAGTTGACAAATTCTATATATATCCATTGCACCTTTCCAATTGGAATTGTTCATTAGATATTCATATTAGTTTGAAACTTATAAAACTTTAAGCTTTCACTCATCTTCCTTCTAATTCAAACTTGAATTATAAAAAATTTCTATTACAATAAGTAAAATAATAAAAATAAAAATACCATATTATATCAATTGTAAACAAAAAACTCTTTATTCACATTTCACTTCTAAAAAATGAAAAATTTACCTCAAACAATCATTTTTTCTCAAAAACAATTGACTTTCCTACTTCTATGTTGAATTTTGAACAAAAAGGTGGTCACAATTTGATAGAATATGCTTTTTGTGAGGTTCAACACTATGAAAAGCACCTATTTGTCGGGTAATGCACAGAAACCATATAGAATATATAAAAAAAAGTGGGCCTTAATCACGAGTCTCTTGCTTTTTTACCATTTTTAGTACATCCCATATGACATACATCTACTACTACTACTACTACTACTACTACGAGTCTGCATCCCATATGAGTGGTTCTCTCTTAACTACTACAACAATAGGGTGCCCTCGGCAATTCTCCCTCAACTAATTCTGCAAGAGGGTGCCCTTAGTGGTTCTCCCTCAATCACAATGTAGTAGGGTGCCCTTGCAGTGGTTCTCCCTTAACTATTTCTGCAATGGGGTGCCTTTCACAATTCTCCCTTAATTGCAGCCTTGGTTTTGTTAGGAATAACAGTCCACAAGACAACTGAGAGGGGGGGCGAATCAGTTGTGCAATAGATTATTAAACTTTAAACTTTATGAACCATAACATCAAAGTAAAATAACACAGTAATTGCCAACACCATAACACAATGTTTGTTGTCGAGGAAACCCTGTTAAAGGTAAAACCCCGGTGGGAATTAACACCCACAAAATAATGTAATGAGAGTATAGTATCCCTGTTAAAATATATTAGCCCTGTTAGGAGCTTGTTATTACATTATAGTACACAGTCCCTGTTAGGAGTTAATGAAAGTAGTAGGCTCACTGCCCAAAGAAGGTTAAAGTCACCCTCAAGGATTCACAATCCTCATCAAGTGTATACATAAAATACACAATCCAGTGAACTGTTTGATAGCAACTATCTTTTCTTGGTCAGTTCCAATGAAGTACCAACTCTGCTCTCTATCCAGCAGTCAAGCTTCACAGCTTCACAAATCTCTACTCTTTTCTTTCTCTGCCACACTTTTCACAAATGAAAAGATCACTCATATATACCCTCTTACAATAACCCATTAGGTCGGCTAGTTAAGCTTTCCTAATACACAATTAACTAGGTCGGCCAATTAAGGCTTCCCAGCATACAAATAATTACATAAGCCCTTGCTAAGATACACACAGTACCTATAACAAGTATACAGTATTTACAATTCATTACAAATACTTCCAGATCCACAATCCATGCTCAAAATTAATTTCCACATGTTACAAGTCTGAAGTCGGCTAGGAAATAAGTCTTCTCTAGAACACACGCCACAACTGACATCATCAGTACCCAAATAGAAATCAAACTCAACCCATTTCACCATCATATGTCATCTCTCCATCAGTAAGCTCGCAAGTTCTGAAACATCTTCCTCAGCAAGATATGCCCGAAACACAGAGACCTTCTCTGTCCAGAATCACAGTCACAGTGCAGGAAAAAAGTCTTTACTAAAACAACTGTAACATCCATGATATGAAACATAAAGTCAAGTGGCCTTAGATGTAAGGTCAAATCTCAATCTTCTACTTAAATCCAACTTCACTCAGTCTGGTTCATCTGTACAGTGTCCGTACATGCCTTCCAGTCAAGTAACTAGTCTGTCTTCTTTCACAAAAATATATGTTGACATCAGTGACAAAATATGACTATCAACAACATGATTAGTACTAAAAATTGATATCATCCAACAGGTTTCTTGTACAATAGGGTGCCCTAGAAGTTCTCCCTTAATCCTAGAGTAGAAGGGTTCCCTTTTATAGCGGTTCTCCCTTAAAATGCTACTACAATAGGGTGCCCTAGCAAATCTCCCTTAATTTCTCCCTTGGGAAGGTGCTAGGCGCAATAGGGTGCCCTTAGCGGTTCTCCCTAAATCAAGTGCAGTAGAATGCCCTTATAATGGTTCTTCATTACCACTACTACAATAGCGTGCCCTTCATGATTCTCCCTTAATTGTATCCCTTTTCCCTCTTATTTATTTCACATCTTTAAATGTCTATTAATAATAATCAAAATCAAATTATAGAGTACATAAATATATTAATCACTATTTATACAGTACCAAATTTTTAGATTGTTGTCATGGCGATGATTGAATCTCTTCGAAGCTCCATTTCCTTTCCACATTATTCTTTCATAGTGAATTATTTTTGTACATCTTGTTTTACCCTGCAGGATGGCAGGATCATGCTCCGACACCACTGTAATGTCCCCAGTTGGCTAGGTCAGTAAATAGGGAAATTTTATCTTATTTTGACTTCTTACTTTGTCAAATAAAACCAAGTCATATGATTTCACCAAAATATTCAATTCTATTTCTGATATAAACTTATGTAATACTATAATGTCCCTTTGAGTTTATCTTAATTCAGTCCTTGGAAGCTAACGTACTTCAGCCATATCTAGGGTTTAATAGCAACAAGGTATCTAGACAAGATTAAAGTTAATGTTGCCTTCTAGTTACACTTGAAACACATCCAAATCTAATTAGATGCAACAAAGGTAATACTGCAAATAACTAAGGGTACTTAAAGACTCCCCACATATAGCAAGCTAGACACACACTAACCAATAAATTCAATTGAACAATGATTCCAGTGAGCTATCGTGTAGAAATTTTGTCTTCTTTTAATTGCACATTGATAGCAATACTAACAAAGTTGAGGCTTCGAGTATGACTGAAACACCAATTGACTTCCTTGTAATTTTCACGTGTTACCTCATATGCAAAGAGAACAACTACACCACTATCAACAATTACCTTGTAGCCAATGAAAAGAATCACCCCTTCGTACGGGAATACTTCTACATGAATTTATTGATAATTCCAAATATTTTATTTAGTGATACTCCTATGAATAACTCAGCTATACACTTATGATGCTTTCTCAACAATGTTCAATGGTTTAGAAAATGTATATCGCTAGGTTATGAATTCATAGCTTCAGTATAGATGATCGCTCTGACAAATATCGGAAGCATTTTTTATTGCTATATATTTTGCATCGACAATGATAGGAATGGAATCTTCGTTAATGGTTTGAGATATTGTTGTGGTGCAAAGTCATATTGTGATGGCTCCAATGATATCTTCTATGACAATCTTTCTGCTATTCTTTAGTTCACACCAAACTTCTGTGAAGTCTCCTCTATCTTAAATGGTTCAGTATACCCTCCACTTATTTGGCTTGTTCAACGGTTGTAATAGATATGAAAGTACCAATTAACCTATTTGAAGAAACTCATTCTAGATGCTATGTTCTCCCCCCCTCTAAATACTTCCCAAGGAGGGAATGGGTCGCATCTCATGTGATGGGGCACACCCGTTCGTTCAATATCTTATGTTTATTACCATTAAATTAATGTATTAATATATTATTTATGTATATATTTATTAATATTGATTAATGTATATACTCATAAGAAATTAATTATATTTATGTTCAAGTTTATAATATATATATATATATAATTATTTATTTTTATTATATTCATTAATATATAATACTATATCAATTAATACATTATTTTAATATTATAATTAATTTAATATATAACTATTTATTTATTAATCTATTAATAGTATTATTAATTTTAATACTTTAATTTTATTATGATATTTTATTATTTAACTATTATTAAATTTCTATTTGGGATAGGGACATGACAGCCTCAATCATGAGTCTCTTGCTTTCTTACGATTTTTAGTACATCCCATATGACATATGCCATATATGGTGCACCCCATATATGATGTATGGCATACATCTTCAGCATAGTTCCCACTCTCTCTCTCTCACACACACACACACCCTCTCTCTTTGTCTCCCTTCCTCCCTCTACCCATTTCATACCTTTCTTAGAGAGATAAAGGGAGACAAAGGGAGAGAGGATGAGAGAGGGGGGGATGAGAGAGAGAGAGAGACCTCTTAGGACCACTTACAATAAATTAATTTATGGTAAGGGGTTGCAAGGGGCTATAAGGGGTCCACGGATACATTAATGTATCCTTCGAACCCTTAGAACCCCTTTATGACCCCTTTCCATACAATATTGTATGGTAAAGTGTTCTAAGGGATCTTAAGGGGTCCTAGGATACATTAAGGGGTCCTAAGGGGTCCCAGGACCCCTTAAGACCCCTAAGTGTATGGTAAAGGGTCCTAAGGGGTCTTAAGGGCTCCTAGGATACATTAAAGTATCCTAGGACCCCTTAAGACCCCTTACCATATGTATGGTAAGGGGTCCTAGGATACATGAATGTATCGTATGACCCCTTAGGACCCTTTACCATACACTTAGGGGTCTTAAGGGGTCCTTAATGTATTTGAGGACCCAGGTATGTGCAGGATCATGGTATACCAAGCTATGGCCTTAAGTGGCAATGAAAATTCAGAAAATCAGGGTTAGCCAACTTGACGTAAAAAGTTGAACATCTTATCAACCTTATGTGAAAAAGTTGTCAGAACAAAATCTATAGGAAATTGAATGTAGTTTCTAAACTAATAGCCCTTTTCTGAAAAAAATTAATCTAATTGTTCAATATTTTAGATTTCAATGCAGTAGTATGAAAATTTTAGGAAAAAGATAAAAAGTACGTGTATGTTTGACCACCTTAATCACAATCAAATGATGATATATTTTCACAAGATTCTAAATATAAGTAGTAGACTCATGCCTGGATGTGACGCATATTTTTGTGTAATTTTTTACCAAATAAATAATTAATTATGA
>MU223714.1:1828980-1839897 GCA_018584345.1 Thuja plicata | reverse complement strand
TCACAATCACTACCTCTTCTCTACATCCAGTAAAATTCACATATACAAGCTCACAACTTCAACATTCCACATCCATACTTTCTCACTAAGAAACAACTCTTCTTTATACAAGTTTACAATAAACAATTAGGTCAGCCTGTTAAGACTTCTCCAATATACAAACAATTAAATAGAGCATTTCTAAGATACACATGGTACCTTACACAAGTAAACATCAATTTCAATTCATCAATTATGCTCTAAGATCATAAATCCACGCTTGTCATCCTATAAACGCGTCACACAACTGTAGTCGGTCATAAACATATCTTCGCAAGATCACATGATCCAGCTCACGTCACCAAGAACACAGCGACGCAAATATCATAGGTAACATTCTTCAACATGCCTTTTACCATTCCTTAAGCTCACAAATCACAAATCATGCTTGTGACAGAGACTAACTTTGTCACAATCCATTATCATTGTCATGTACACCCAGTCTTCACAAAAAAAACTATAACTAATGCAACTAGTAAGATCAATCCAAATGACCTTAGATATAAGATCAATTATCATCCCTATATACATCCCCATTCTTGCATGCTCTAAAATTTTTGTACATCATACATAAACTTATGTAAGTCATCCTTGTACCAATGATAACCAGTCTATCTGAGACTTCAACTAAAACATATGTTGACACCAGTGAAAAAGCATGAATGTCAACACCTCTCACTGAACCAATTCCAACAATATCCCCTTTGGAATTGATGACAACATATGATAAAATCCATCAACCCAAATAGTATCCTTCTCATTACAATATTCTCAATATCATCTTCACAGCTCCCCCTAACATAGTAGGGATTTTCTACTTCTATCACCCCCCCTTTGACATTAATGTAAAAGGGTGCCACATCTATCTTCCTTCTTTGACCATCCCACCTCTACAAGGTGTAGCTTTTTCAAATATTCATCCCTTCAATGACTAGGTGCTTGACCACCAAAATATGTACTGATATGTTTTGTGATCACTCCCCCTAAGGAGTGCATCCAAGCATCAAGTTCAACAATTGATATAACTCTGATATCTATTGCACTTATGCATTTTTGCATCATTTAATTCTTGCAAGGAGGGATTTCCACCCCAAGCATACCTTTGAGATACTCAAAGACATCTTTTGGAATTTTTTTTTGAATATATCTGTTATTTTATCCTTTGTACTAATGTACTCCAATTTGACTTCCTTTTCTGCAACCTTGTCTCTCAAAAAATGATATTTGATTGACATGTGTTTTGTTTTTTAATGCATAACATGATTTTTTGACATGTTCATTGTGCTTGTATTATCACAATGTATAACCATAGGTTCTCCAAAAGTAATCCCAATATCCTTCAGCATCTGTTTCATCCACACAGTCTGTGTACAATTTATAGTAGTAGCTACATAATTTGATTCAGTGGTAGAATGATCTATACAATCTTGCTTCTTACTTAACCATGAAACCAACCTCTTTCCCAGAAAAAATGCACCTCCACTTGTGCTCTTTCTATCATCAACACTTCTTGTCCAATCAACATCAGTATAAGCATGCAGAGTAAAATTATCAACTTTTCATATCATAAGCCATATTCCAGTGTTCCCTTTAGATATCCAAATATCCTCTTAACTGCATAAAGATGAGTCTCTTTAGGATCTTCTTAAAACCTCACAATAATTCCAAAAACATTAGCAATGTATGGTCTAGTGTGATTTAGATATTGTAAACCTCCAATCATGGATTTGTACTTTGTCTAAAATAAACTTTGAGATTCATCAGTAGTAGTAAGCTTACAACCAGTAATCATAGGTGTTCCAATAGGTTTACAATATTTCATTCCAAACTTCTTCAATAATTCCCTAAGATACTTGGTTTGGGAGATAAAAATACCATGTTTGTCTTCGGAAATTTGCAAACCAATAAAGAAATTCTTTTCACCAATCATGGACATTTCAAATTCATTTTTCATTTCCTCATAAAACTTATTGCTCATTTCATCATTACCTCCAAAAATAATGTCATCAACAAAGAATTCAACTATAAAGATTCCATCTTCACTCATTCTCAAATACAAATTACTGTCCCCGCTACCTTTCCTGAAACCAAGATGTAGTAGATGCCTGTCCAACCAAGCATACCATGCTCTAGGTGCTTGTTTTAGCCTATACAATTCCTTTTTCAACTTGCAAACCTTGTCTTCATCATCTATCAAAGGAAATCCATCAGGCTACTCAATGTAGACTTCTTCCTCTAGATCTCCATTATGTTGTGGTGTCCTAGGAGCTGATGTTTGTCTGTATATTCCATGCTCTTCATAGTAGGTATTAAAAATATCTGATGTAAAATCTCGACCTCTATCTGACCTCAAACATTTTATCTTCAGACCTACCTCATTTTCAACTTTTGCTTTGAAAATCTTAAACTTATCAAAAGCTTCAGACTTTTCTCTAAGAAATGCAACCCACATCATCCTAGAATAATCATCAACAAAGAGTATAAAATACCTTTCTCCATAGTAATATCTTGTTCTTGTAGGACCACAAAGATTTGTATATACCAGATCCAACTTCCCTTTTGTTGAGTAAGGTTTTCTCTAAAAATTATTTCTAGTCTATTTCCCCATTACACACTCTAGACATGGTGTTAGAGGGCTTCACAATTCTCGGTAAACCTTTGACTGATGTGATCAACTCTCCCGACTGACTTTTGATAGTACATTTTCCATCATTGAACTTCAAATGATATACCTTGTCTACAAGTTTTCCAACACTCAACAAGTTGTGCTTAATTCCATCAACAAGCAATACATTATCAGTATTAGTTTTACCATCAAGAGTAATTGAACCTACTCCAAAGATCAATTTTATCACCAAATCTGACTACACCACCATCACATTTATTTAGCTGAAAATTTTACTTTTATCACCAGTCATATGATGTGAACAACCACTGTCTATAACCCATTTAGATTTCTTTTCAACATGAAAAACTAAGGCTCTTTCTTTATGAATAGGCTCATCGTCTTTAATAGAAATAAATCCAATTTCATCATAATCCACAATATCATCATCAGACACACCTTCACTAGCATAGTAACATTATTTATCCTTAGAATAGTCTGGTCTATGGAACTTAGGCTTATGATTAGGAACCCTTGCAGAATATCTAGATGCAAAATGACCAATCTTATTACATGAAAAATACTTCAGGGGTAACTTTCCCTCAAATTTACCCTTACCTCTCTTTTCTCTTCTTGCGATCAAACCCACAAGTTTTTCTAGTTCCCTTTCCTCCTCTACTATATTTTCCCAGTCCTCAACATATTCACCAAGCTCTTCATACATGTTATCTCTGTTGGTGCTCGCAAGGCTTGAAAAATTCTTTTGTCATTGTGCACAGTTGTCTTGAATGTAGATTCCACCTAAGGTAATGTATCTCCAAGCTCTGTGGCCTCAAAGGTCGTCAACTTAGCAATCAATACCTCTCTATTAAATTTCACTAATAAAGGTATGATCTTTTCTATCGCTTACACTTTAGTTTTGTAAACAAGTGTCAAAGTTCTAAGAATCTTTGCAATCACTTCTTCTTCAATGCATGTGCCTCTTGAGTTTCTGATCCCTGTAAAAACCTTTGCAACCCTCTGAACATATGCTCTAGCATTCTCATCATCTTGCAGTCTTAAACTTTCCATCTTAGTATGCACCAATTCTGCAACTTTTCTTGCTTAGTAAACCTATCTCCTTCATATAGTGTCTCTAGTCTTGTCCAGATTTTATGTGTAGAATCCAAGTCTTTAACCTTTGTGAATTCACCCTTAGAGAGTGCGCAAATTAATGCTTCTCTAGCAACCGTATTACAACTGAATAACTTATTTTCATTTGCATCTGGATTCTCTAATTCATCTTCAGTCTTGATATGCTCATCCTTCTTAATAATCATCCAGTAATCAATCCCTGAGCAGAGTAGGTGATTTCTCATCTTGTTCTTCCAATTGTCAAAATTTTTAGGATCAAATTTTGGACTATCCCTCCTGTAGTATGTCATCTTCAAGATCTCCTCAAGTTGTTAAGCTTTCTCTCAAAGGACCAAAAGCTCTAATACCAATTGTTAGCAATAATAGTCCACCAACACAACTGAGAGGGGGGGTGAATTAGTTGTAAGCAAAATAAAATTAAACTTTATACATTGTAAATCATATACTTAATGAAAATATGAACATATCAAATGTAACACCATAACACAATAATTTATTGTCGAGGAAACCCTGTTAAGGGAAAAAAAAAACCGGCGGGAATTAGTACCCACAAATAATGCACTAAAAGTATAGTATTAATGTTAAGAGATTTAGCCCTATTAGGAGCTGATTATTACATACAGTACACAGTCCCTATTAAAGGAAAAACCATGTTAAGAGTCAAGATAAAAACAAAGGCTCATTGCCCAGGCACACTGCCCAAATGTGAAGGTTGAATCCATCTTCTGGACTCACTGTCCAAAATATAGAAATAAGTGTAACAGTAGCCAGAGAACTAACTGATAGAAACTCACTTTTCTTAAATAGTTCCAATAAAGTTCATCACAATCACTACCTCTTCTCTACATCCAGCAGACTTCACAAATACAAGCTCGCAACTTCAACATTCCACATCCATAGTTTCTCACCAAGAAACAACTCCTTTTTATACAAGTTTACAATAAATAATTAGGTTGGCCTATTAAGACTTCCCAATATACAAACAATTAAATAGACCCTTGCTAAGATACACACCATACCTTACACAAGTAAAAATCAATTAAAATTCGTCAATTATACTCCAAGATCCAAAATCTATGCTTGACATCCTCTAAACACGTTACACAATTGTAGTCAGCCATAAAATAGATCTTTGCAAGATCGCACGATCTAGTTGATGTCACCAAGAATATAGTGACCCAAAAATCACAAGTAACATTTTTCAACATGTCTTTTACCATGCCCTAAGCTCGCAAATCACAAATCATGCTCGCATCCAAGTTATCTCCAAAATATAGAGACAAACTCTATCACAATCCACTGTCACTGTCCTGGACCCAGTTTTCACAAAAACAACTGTAACTAATGTTGACATCAATGACAAAACATGAATGTCAACACCTCTCACTGAACGAATTCCAAAAGAAAGTCAAGCCATAAGAATGATTAAGTATTGGAAAAGATAAGAATAACAGAAGATGCCCAAAAAGACCTTAAAACTGGAAAAGAAAATCTTGAGAAATCGATCAAAGATCAAGATGCTATTATTTTGAGGTTACAACAGGAGAAAAATACATTGAATGAATTTCTACATGGTACAAATGAAGAAAATAGATTGATACTTATCGAGAATGAAAATTTGAGAAAGGAAGTTGAAACTTTTAAGAACAATCTGAAAGTTGAGAAAGAGGTTAATGAAAGACTCACCAAGTTTGAGTTAAGCATGCAGAAGGTAAATGAACAATTGAAAAATCTGAGAAGAAAAAGAGACAAAACCGACATAGGATATATCAGTGATAACAATTGTGAAATTGGTGAATCATCAATATGGATAACATAGAATCAATCACAAGAGCCAAAGGAGCATATCAGTACACATGGTAATAAGCCTACTAAACCTACATGTTACAACTGTGGAAAGATTTGTCATACATCAAATTTTTGTAGAAGCATATCGATCAACATTTTAAGAGGTACACACTTTCATGGACATTGCTACGATTGTAATAAGTTTGGACATTAGGAAAAAGAATGAAGATAAAGAGCTAATAGCACATCATCAGAAGGAAGCTTTTTCGGCTACTGTTACACATGCATTCAATACAGACATAAAGATGAACACTGTAAAATGAGAAATCCAATAAGAAATTCAGGACCATGGAGATCAATAGGAATGACATATTTTGTTTTTCATAAGTATGGACATATAGCACAAAACTATTGGTACCGACAAGATAGAAATGAAAATAACAAGGGAAAAATAATAGCGAATCAAGAACAGGTGAAGAATGACATAAAGAATATTTGGGTCAAGAAGGAAGAAATCAATGAGAAAAAATATAACCCTCCAACCTTAAGTATGGAGGATTCATCATCAAACAAAGCAAGTAAGTTTTTCTTAGGGACCTAAAAGAAATTGTTAAATCTATTTGTCCCTTTACAAAAGGTTATGAATTGAATTTTATATCAGCATGTAAAGATATAGTAGAATTCACCTGAAATTAGTTAGAAGTAGACATTATTGTTTTATCATTTTGAAGATATATAGTTATCGGATAGAAGGAATGATTATTGGTAGAAAATTTATTGTTGAGAGAATTTATTATCATAATAGTCATTCGAGCACTTTTTGGTTAATAAATATGTGTCAACACTATTCATTTGCTACACTACTTTTCTGAGCAATCATTTGAGCAATATCTAAGAGCCTAGAGAAATCTACTGCAGAGTATTATCTGTAAGAAATTATTGCAGAAGAGATCAACAATATTTGCATGCCCTAGCTAGTAGAGTTGCAAAAAATTCCTAACCAAAGTCTTATCGGATGTTTGAAGTTTTCAAGAGTAGTTTGCAGAACAAGATGACAACAAGAATTGAAAACCCAGTAGTCATCAGTATCAATGACAAGTCAGCACTTGAATTTAAGTTGTGCCCCCTGAAGGAAGAAGAAAATAATAGCATCAGAGCCCTATCATCGTTATCATAGAGGGTAATGTTGATTGAAGACATAAGAACATTTATTCATAGCAAAATTGTTGAATTGGGTGATGTAGAGATCAAGAATATTTACTATGATGAGTTATGTGAAAACAACATATTGAAGGATGAGCATAAGCATTTGGAGTTGAAAGGATTAACACACATGGTATTCATACCTAAATTTTTCGATAAAGATTGGATTAGATATGTTTTGAGCCACGTACACGATGAATTTTTGTGGTTAGATGGAGATAAGCCAGTTAGAATAACAATGGATCTAATTCATATGGTCACTGGCTTATTGACTGAAGGAAAATAATGTACCCTATGAGTAAGAAATATGGATTAGATGAGGAAAATAACTGAAACATATAAGGATGGAAGAGCAATGAGAGTAGAAAAGATCAAGGACTTAGAAACATGGTCTGCAACAATGATCATTGGATATAAAGTCTACCAGTCTCATCAACCGAACAACGTACTAGATAATGTTGTGTATGAAGCCTATGAGATAGATAAATTAGGCAATAATTATGATTTATCAGACATGGTGAGAAACCACCAATTCATGAGATTGAGGATAGTGAGGTACAAGGAGTGGAAGAAAAAATTACCACACCTACAACTGTCGGTGAAGGAGGAAAAGAGATTGAGATGACACCGAAAAGGAAAGCACCTAGAAAGAGGCAATCACAACCTCAAGTATCTAAGAGGAGAGCCACTAGAATTTAGAAGAAGACTCCCCCAGCTATTGTGAACCAAAGTGACACAAATGAAGAGGACACTAAATTAGAGAAGGAGATCGTGACATGGGGAAAGCGATCAGGTAGAAAAAAATTCAAGATTCCAACGAACTCGATTGAAATGGTAGAGTACATTACTGAGACAGGATTAGTTTGGATAATTAATCCCACTGCCTTTGAAAAAATGATAGAGAAAAATAAGAAATTGATAGAAGACACTATTATTAAACATTTTCTTAAGTATAACAAATATCCTAGAGATGTGAAGGATAATATTCCCAGAGAATTATATGATAATTTATTGACAAGATGGGATTCATCTGATCACAGAGTTGAGAAAATAAGATTGAAAATATTGAAGAACCTATTGCCAAAGTTATCAAAGAATGATGTCAAAGTGTATATGGATAAGCACAAGCCAAAGTTTAGAACAAATACATTAACATATATTATTCTAGCTAATGATGAATTTATATTAGAACAAGACATAACATAAGTGTAGAAGAAAGTACTGAATGAAGAGAAGAATCGAGCCTATTCAGAGGCAGGGACATCAAATGTTGATGATACATTTACTGTAAGTGAGCTTATCGACAATGCACCTAATGCAATCAATATGTTAGCAGCCAAAGATGTAGTTATTATTGAAGATGTCATAGAAGAATTGGAGAAGCCAACTGAGCAACAAGAAGATTTAGCACAAGTATCTATTGGAAGAGAAGATGATAAAGTTACAACAAAGAATACCACAGAGGACAACCAGAGTCATGAATAGGTCATTGCACAAGTAATGTAGCAAGGATGTTTACCAAACCCTTGACTACAGAGTACAAAAGAAATATTATGGGAAATGAATAAGCAAGATGAAGTCTTACATGAGCAGAACCCTATATCAGTTGAACAACATCATTCGCCTACTAACATGGAGAAAATAGATACCTAGAAGGAAACAAGCACCGGGAAGCAAAAAGATACAACAGATATCGGTGATAAGAAACCGAACACCAATGAGAATCATATTGATGAAGAAAAGAAATATGAAGAAGAAGAAGAAGAAGAAGAAGAAGAAGAAGAAGAAGAAGAAGAAGAGGAGGAGGAGGAGGAGGATCCAAGATAATTGAAGAAGAATAAGGACAAGGAAGAATATGCAATATTTTTGGACAAGAAGGCTAAATTAGATAAGGAAAAAGCAAAGAAACAGAAGAAGAGAGTTTTAATTAGAACATTAGGTCTATTTGAAGATCTTATGCTAGACGTCATAGTGGATGAAGAAGAGTCACTAGTTTACCAACTGAAAGCTTATATAGATGAAATTAATCAATCAGGAAGTCAAACAGGATCCAAGATAATTGAAGAAGAATAAGGACAAGGAAGAATAAGCAATATTTTTGGACAAGAAGGCTAAATTAGATAAGGAAAAAGAAAATAAATAGAAGAAGAGAGTTTTAATTAGAACATTAGGTCTATTTGAAGATCTTATGCCAGACGTTAGAGTGGATGAAGAAGACTCACTAGTTTACCAACTGAAAGCTTATATAGATGAAATTAATCAATTAGGAAGAGATTTGGAGGAGAGACTGACCAGCAATGCAATGAAGAAACTGGAAGACAACATTATACAACAATTGTTAACCAAGATTGTAGTTTTGAAATTTGAATTATCAGAAGTTATTGAAAATTTGAAGGAAAATTTGAAGAAAGCTATAACAATGTACACAAGATTGTGTAATTTTGCAGAGTTTACAGAGGATATCGATAATAAGATTAACGGAAATCATAGCGAGCTAGCACAACATATCGGCTATCTCCAGCATACAAAACATTTTATGGACCATTCAGCAAAGCTAAGAAATATTATTTCAAAGGAGCAAGAGCTAACAACAAAGCAAGCAAGCCAACATATAAAAATACTAGAATTACAAGGTATAATAACGCCACATATAGATATTATTAAGGCTAATATTATAACAGCAGAGAAAATTATGCATACACCAAAGTTAAGTGTCGTGGACAGTCTTCAAGCACTTGCATCAAGCTTAAACAGACATATGATAGGATTGAAATCACTACAAGAATCATGGGATACAATTTTGAAGAACACGGGAGACGGGTACAAGTTCATCATGGATAAACTGTAAGGACATGCCAATTGCAAATATCATTTGACATTTAGTGCCAAAAAAGGGGAAGTATAGAGTAAAAGGGAAAGTATAGCAAAAGGGGAAGTATAAAGAACAACAGGAAAAAGAAGATAATGATATATCTAAGGGAAAGTATATCGGCATATACAGGACATATGACATATGACAATTTTTTTGCCATCAATGCTAAAGGGGAAGATTGTTGGAAATCATTGGCATTATGATAAGTTTTGTCATTGATGTCAAATAGCATAGTAATAGCTATCAGAATTACTATTGGAAAGAAGGAAGAATTATCGGAGTAAGGAGGTCAATTATCGAAAGTCGACCACTATCGGTTGTAAGGAGCCGACAAGAGGAAGAACATGAAAACAATTTATGGGAAGATCAAGATTAATTTTTTGATTAACCCTAAGATCAAAGGTCAAGAATGAAGGAAAAGTCAAGGAGATTCAAATACAAAATCTTAAGGAACAGATTATGATTATGAGTCGAGGAAAATTTACGAGGATGAATTAAGCAGAGATGCGAATCAGAAGAATAGAAGATAAGAGAACAAAGATTTAGAGCATAAGGGATCTGACAAGCTTTGGAAGGAAGCGTATACAAGTCATTACTATATTGTGAAGAATCCTAACAATTTCTATAAGGTATTGTAAATCCCTTAATCAAGTAGTCTCTAACATGAGTGATAAGTTCATTTTTGTGTGAGCTTTTTGTAAATCCTTTAACAAGGTGAATGCCGCATAGGTGGGATTAAATCTCTTAGCAGAGTAGTCTTAACAGGACTGTAGATACACTTAACAATGTATCAGTCACTCCTAATCATGTGTCACTCGGAAGGTGACATATTGTAAGGCCTAACCAACAAAAAAAATTCTGCATTGAAGGGTTGTGGGTGCCATCCCCACCACAGTTTTTTCCTCTGACCAAGGGTTTCTGCGAGACCAAAAATATATATGTTATGGGTGTGTGGATATGATTATGTGTTATTGTTATTTACTTTATGATTTTAAGTTACAACATATTGGTAATACTATGGACACTATCAGTTGATGTTTAATGGTTTAAATTTCAATCAAGTGCAAAAGTGGTATAAGTTTGTTAATATTGATTCACCCCCCGCTCCCTTTTTGTACCTAATCTTTCCAATTCATAGTCCTACGATGTCTTAAGGGCTCCTAGGATACATTAATGTATCTAGGGACCCCTTAAGACCCCTTACAAACCCATAGGACTTCTTACCATACACCCATGTATGGTAAGAGGTCTTAGGGGGTTGTAAGGGGTCTTAAGG
>MU223714.1:1804424-1821292 GCA_018584345.1 Thuja plicata | reverse complement strand
TATTTGATACTGTTTATTTTAAGGTGTGAGAGTTCTCATAAATGACAACAGGTAGGCGTTATTACCTGAGTGATCTAGTTCTCATAGTCATATCTTAAGGCTAATGTAAATAATTAGCATATATCAAAAATTTTAGATCTGCCTACCACTTAGTACCTTTTGTTGTGAGAAATTAATATAGTAATTTAACTGTGCTCTTTTACATCCACGATTGAGTTGAAGCCTTTTGAAATTACTTTCCAGGCAGCTTGAGTTTTACATTTAGACTGGTGAAATGATAAAATCTTAGATCAGGGAAATAGTCTAATGTTTCTCAGTGAGAATTTATTAATTATCATTCCTGTTTTAGAAACTGAACTTATATTTATCATCAGGTTCATGCCAATAATTTTGTTTGCAGGAGTGAGTCAGGTTTTGCCTAGTGTTTGTGAGACACAAGTTTCCCAATATTTTTTGTGAAAGTCATGCTTAGGTAATAAGTAGAAAAATGTTATAACTCTCCTCCTTTGAGTATGTCATCCTTAAACACTTTTTACCTCATCCTCTGAGAAAAACAACTTGTGTTGGCCCATATTCTCCTGAATTAGGGGGTTAATGTTGTGGTTCTCAAGCCTCTTTCTACTTACACTTTGGATTCTTCACTTACTCATTGTTGGCATCCTATATACAATCCCATTCCACATCTATGTTTAAGTAGCTTGAGAAAAAGCATAAACTTATCACTAAATACCCCTTGGTAAAATAATAGATATGTCCAAGATTGAAACATAGAAATGATTTTTTTTCTAAAAAGTATAATTGCATGTATGCTCATTCTATAGAGATATATATGTACATTACGTTGAAACATAAAATTCAAGATCTTATTAACCAACAAATGATACATGTTGAGGCTAATTAAATGAAGTTACATGATGATGATTCTTCTAATGTTGATGATGATGATTTTCTAATTTTTTATGTGCATAACACATCATATGATGAGGTTACATGTGCATATATCCTACACATCCCTCATGATTAAAAAGAGCATGGAAGATATATGTCATTTTAATAGATAGTCCTATTGGATACATGAAATATGATAATATATAATTTGAGGTTGTATTTTAATAAACCCACCCAATGGAGATAAATTTAGTGGTTAGTTTCTTATATATCTCTCTTACTAAATGATACATTTTGTTATGTTTTTATTGTCTCTATGTTTTGAGATTGAAACTTGATGTCTTTCATTACTTAAAAGGAGTGTTTTGATCTTGGCTTGTTGCATAACATGAATGCCATGTGGAGACTAATGTTTTCAAGGCATGATATTAGTTAGGAAAAAAATAAGAACATAGATGACAAAAATGGCAGGGGTAAATTTTTTATATTATAATATAAAAGGTGTAATAATAAACATAACCATGTAACATCAATATCATAATAAGATTAATATTTTATTTACAATAGTTGAACTATACTTTGAACCACCTCTCATAGTGAACTTTATATTCAAGGCAATATGACTCTATACTTTGAACCACCTCTCATAGTGTCATTTCCATTTTCTGTTTTCTTGTTGAATAGTTGAAATACAAAAAAATAAAATTTATCTTGTTTGGTATGACAAATAGTGAATTCTTTCGATTGACTATTTGTTTATGTTGTTGCAAGCAGACAATAGACACCAAAAACAGGGCAAAATTAACATGCTAATAAGATATAAAAATCAAATCAAACAACATTGGCAAGAAATGATATGTTTATAGTTTGTATTCACTCTTCATTGTATTATTTTTCCTTAACATTCACTCGCCTCTCATGTCACTACTTCCTTTTTCTTCTATTTTATTGAACAAGCAAAACACAAAAAAAAATATAACAAGTTGAAAAAAAATTAAGTCCTCTTATGATTTTGTGCTATTTAGCTAAACATAAATAAAAAAATTTAGATGAATATCTATAAAACAAGGAGTGAACAAATTAAGACCTCTTAGGATTTAGTCCTATTTCGATAAGGATGCATGAAAAAATTAGATATATCTTTCAGTATGGTACCTACTCCTTTAAATATGTGGACACATTAAATAACATGGTATGATTTACAATTTAAATTATTCTATCAATTCTCTAACAATAAATTTTATAAATTTACATATTTCATATTTCATATTAGTATATTACAACTATCAATTTTTCAAAATTGTTTGTATTATTATTCAAATATCATTATTATATTAAAATTATTGTGTTGTTTTATTAACTATGGCAAGACAATAAAGTGTTTTATTTGGAAAACAACAAAGCTCCTATTGAAGAATCAAATCTAGGATATAATGTATCGCTTTTAGAGGTTACCAGAAGACAGTCTGAGAAATTGTTATGAGGGTGTCTTATGTATTTCATAATAAGTTATATGTATGGAAAAATTGAAAGGCAATTATAGAAGGTGACATACTCTAACAAAGAAAGAATTAGTCTAAGATTATCTGAAAAACTTGTATATTTTATGGACCAATATGATGGATGTAATAGAATAAAAAATTATGATCCATTCCACATCTCACTAGCTAGAAGCCCTTCTATGCCCTCTACATTTTAGTATACAAACTATTCTCACTACTTATATGTCAATCAAAGATTAATTGTGATCAATCTAAAATATTAAAATTAACCAACAAGGACTATTATGTTTTTTTTTAATGTCTTCTAGATGGATAAAATGAGAAAAAAATCATATTCATGAACTCGATTGACAAATTGAATGTTGTGCATTGCCTAAAGGACTCGTTTACATTGACCGAGAAAGCTAAGCAATAATGTATGATGTGCCTAAAGACAAATGGGAGCTTCTTCCTAGAATCCAAGAGAAAAATTTTTGGATAAGGTTTTATTATATTGATGGGATGTTTCATGTGGTGAGAATATGTGCAAAGTCTTTTAACTAGACTTGTCGGTTCAATTATTTGAATCAATAATAGGAAGAGTTGCAGGAGCACCTATTCATTGAAAGTCTCATGAAGAGTTTCATACTTATTTTTGTCTTTAATGTTGTTTCAATTTTATGTAAGGTCCCGAGGACCATTTGAAATCAATTCAAATCACTTTGTAATGCTATTGAAGCCACTAAGCTCATGGAGACCTATATAGTCCTGGTGTGGTCAAACTTGGTCAAAGCATGCCAAAAGTGCCCAATATGGGTGAAATTGATGTAATAAGTCCTATTGAGTCTATTTTAGCATATCTAAGGTGATGGTACATGTTTAGTAGTCATTTTTTCAAGTGTGATAAAAGTTGTCAAAGTTGTCATTGTAAAAAGAGCAAAAAATGCAAAATGTGTTATCAAATGGTAGTTTAATGGTCATGAGTCAGTTTGGTTTAGTTGTAACTACTCATAAAATATTTTAAGGTTGATATTAACCTTATCCCACCATTTTATGCGTATTTTTTGGAGTTTGGGGATGTGAAAAATAGTAAGTACAATGTAAAATTCTAAAATTCCTGCTTGTTTGTTGTTGCATAAGTTCGTACGAATATGTACAACATTATAATGATGTAATAACACCTATGATGGATTATTATATGAGTATAATTCCTTTTGGATTTGGTTTCATCCATTTTTATTGAGTATTGTGAAAGATGTGCTTATTTTAGTGACTGCCACTTTCCAGATTTTCTTGCAACAATCCAGTTGAAGCATATAGTACAGGCTCATACGAAAGAGTTATGATGAATAAATAGATTAATTTGAAAGAGAAATGAATCAGACTTTATTTTCAACTAGTTGTAGGGTTTTCCATAAGGTTTAACTAAAGTTATGAGATTTTTTGTAAGAATAGGTCTGAAACCTTGATCAACAAGGGTTTGTTCATACATTTGAAGATTTCTCACACTTCCACCATTGGATTTTCTTCCACATTGGTAAAATACAATTTTAAAGTGTATGGTTCATGATTATTGAGGTTTTAGGTTTAGAATATGGTGTTTATGGGCAAAATGATGATGTCTTAGGTCTGTCTAGATTGTATTTTCTTTGTTTCAAACTGATAAAGGCAATGTGAATGAATGTTTTGTTACAAAAAAACATATGTTAAGTTTCATATATATTTTGAAAGACAAAAAAGGGTATCCAAAAAGGTTATTATATTTTTGGTTTGAGTTTTATATGAGAATTTATCCCCAAAACATTGAGTTTGTTATCCTAAAAAGCTTATAGGTTGAACCATAACACTACATTTTTGGATCAAGTGTTTCAAAAAACCTATACTAAATATTTTATATATTTTAAATAATAAAAAAGGGTATTATAATCCATGTTTTTTTTGGGTATATCCATTTTTTATTGAGAGTTATGGCCATTTTTTCTCACTGGTAAGGGCTACTAGCCTTAAGGGTAGTCTATGTGAAAAGTATGCTAGTTTAGAAATACCTTTTTTGTCTATTAATAGTTCTTTTCAAAGTTAGTTGTGTCCTGTGAAATGGGGAACCAAATTTAGTGCTTGTGATCCATGAAGGCATTGTTAGAAATAATGGGAAGTATGTACTGAGAGGGGAGGGGTGAATCAATACCTCTAAATTTTTTATCTCTTTTAACCTTACTCCATTTAGTAATCCATTGTATTACCAACCATTTTTTCTATACTACCTTTGTGTAAGTTATATCAATTCATAAAAGTTAACAAACATGTAAACATCCATAGAAGCATTCATGAAATGTAATGACTAATAACACAAGATATGGTAACGCAGAAAACCCCTATTAGAAGGTTAAAACTGTGGTGGGGATGGCACCCACAAAAACTTCACTATCTGCAGATTGGAAGAGGTTGGTTAAGGCTTACAATTTTGATCACTTCTGATGATCTACCCTATTAGGAGTATTATGTGGAGACTGGTTAAGGTCTACTCTATTAAGAGCTTTAGCAACACTGTTTAGTGTGCACTCGGTTAAGAGATTTACAAAGGATTGTTAAATCCACCTTTCTTGAAAGGATTTCTTTTATTTTCTACACTTGTTAGATTGTAGACAAAAATACTCATGACCTGAGTGTATGCAATCTTCAATTTATGATTACAGATCCATTAAAATCACATGTACAAAGTATCACCTAATGTGAATGATTAATACTTTTGTTGCTCGGTAGCCTTGATTCTTGGTTCTTGATAACCAAATTCATCTTTTGTTGTTCTTGCTTGAAACTTTCAGTTTGATCCATAGATGTGCTCCTTGGCTACTATAATCCTCAATTGACATGAAATGAATGATTACACATCTATTTATACAATAGATTGACCTAATTAAGTTTCACGTATTACAAAGATAACTCTATAATCAAAGGTTTACAACTTGACCTTGATCTCCTAGTTTGCATGGTTTTAATCAGTTAGACTGATTAAAACAATTACAATTATCTTTTGTGTCCCTCAAGAAATGGTTTTAAATCAAATCTAAACTCTAAATATAAAACATAACTATTTTATCTGATGTGGAAGTCAGATCCACTTTTCTCGAGATATAATTGAATTTTGGTGTCTGATGCTCGGGTTGCTCTGAAAGTCTTTCGGTGTTCCTTCTATGAACTGTCTGTTGGCCTCCCTTGCTCTGTCAGGTTCCTCTCTTTACTGCTCTATCATTTTATAATGTAACCTACTTTTCGGGTTCCTCTGTATCATTTTTGGGTTGCACTTTCGGTTTACACTGTAAAACTTGTGTCGTTGGGTTTCTCTGTACTTAGCACTTTCGGTCTAAACTAAAACTTGTCTTTCAATGTAGTGTAACTGACGGTTCAAAAACTGTTTCTCTTTGCATACTAATGGAAAACTTATGTCACCAATCCCCCCTTTGACATTAGTATCAAAAACTGATATGTGCAGAATACTAAAGTGTTTTGTATGTACACCATGTGTTTACCTTAGTCATTTTTATGACTCCCCCTATGTACATGCCAGTATAGTATATGTATGTACATGTACACTTTCCTATATACTATAGTCCCTTTTCACCTTATCTTCATATCATTCTCCCTTTTGTATTATACATCATTTTTCCCTTTTTACTATATGTTCTATACATACCATTTTCCCCCTTTTTTGATAGTAAGAGCAAAGGTGTATACTTACAACTTATCAAAAAATATGGGAATGAGAAGTCTTCATAGCCTCCATCATTTTCTCCCATTTCTCCTTCAGATGCTCAAGAGCCATGTGCTCTAATGTAATCTGGGCATGCATATCATAGATGTTGTCTGTTACAAATCAATTAACTTTCTTGCCGAAGTAATGTGTTGTTGCAGAAGTGTGAGGTTTGGTAAGATTTGAGCCTGTATCTTGGTAATCTCTTCTCTAAACTATGATTCTGCTTCCCAAATTTATTGTCTTAACCTTTTGATTTCCATTATCTTTTCATAATGCAATTTGATTGCATTGTCATCAGAGGTTAGACTTTTAGCACTTGCAGTTAGATTAGAATAGATATTTGCAATCTTATCACTATTATCCTTAGTGAATTTCTCCAAAGTGCATAGCTTTTGAATTAAGGAAATAGCTTCAGTAATGATTGGATCTAATTCATTTGCTAGTTCTAAAAGCTTTACCTTATTTTCTGCCACTTCTTGGCTAATCTTTTATGTCAATTTATATTGGAACTTTTGTTCTGCTCGTTCTTCAATAGCTTTTTCTGCATCCACATTTTGAGTTGTGATTGCTTCGGTGAGAATGACAAGTCGATCCAAAATGGGGGCATTGTGATAAACATCAATGCCAGGAACTATTTGGCTTAAGATGTCTCTTGTGGTTTCCAGCACTAGAGAATTTTTGTGTTCTTTTCTAAGCTTTTCCTGCATTGCTTTCCTTTGAAATATCTCTCCATATTCTATTAGAGATTCATAGTCCAATATGGTTGGCTCACACTTTGGTATTTCAATGATTTTATCAAGTGTGACCTCCAACTTACTCTTCTTTCTTTTCTTCTTCTTCTTTTGTGATGCACCTGTATGCAAAACCATAACAAGTTTTTCTGCTTGGTCTAATGTGCTGGAGGATTGTTTAGGTGGTGTTGTACCTTTTTCCTGTTGCTTGGGGTTTACCTTTTGGTTGTGTGTGGACGTCTCCTCATCAACCTTTGGTGTAACTGCAACATCTCCTTTAGTGTTCTTAGGAGTGGTATCAACTGGCTTATCTTGTTCACCTTTCTCCTTTTTCATTTCATTTGTATCTTTCATTTGTGCATCCTTTTGGGTGATATCTCCATCTTTTTGTGTGTGATCTACATTTGTAACATTTTGATCTCCACCGATGACTACCTGTTCATCGGTTGTATCTTTCTTCTCATCATTACCCTTATCCTCGGGTATGCTTGTTTCTTTGTCAGGTGACTTCTCCTTTTCTGAGATTATATTGATAGCTTGTATCAATAATGGGATTTGTTCGGGTGTGTCTACCTGTGCAGAATCTGTAGTAGTGTCCTGTTCTTCAGGTTGGTCTTGGACAATAGTGACATCTTCATCTTTCTATATCTCATCTGTAGGATCTCCTCCGGTAATATCAATGACAGTATTATCCGGCCATCTTTCACCTGCAATGCCCATATCCTTGTTGGCTTTTGTGTTCAATGATTCTTCATTAACATCCTTATCAGTAATAAGGATATGTTCGGGGCTCTGTTTAGCCTGATCATCTTTGTTTTGTTTCTTATCGGTAAGAGCTATTTGTGGCTCGGGACTTGTATCCTTTTTAGGTATATCAAGTATCTTTCTCCATTCAGCCTCACTCTTCCTATCTAGCTCAATTAGATGTCCTTGAATCACTTGGTAGGCTCTTAACTTTGGTGAGAATCTTTTGGAGTGTTTCTTCATCATTTCTTCAATCTCCTCCATTTTAGATTCGGGGGGCATGACAGAAACTAGGGCTCTTTCCCTAATCTATTTCTCAGAATGTAATGCAAATGTCCATCTTGCCGACAATCTATTCAAAATTTCTTTTGGCATATTATCTTCCAATTGTATTGGAACATATTTTAATGCACACATCATTGTGATAATTGCCTCTTCTATTTTATTTTGATCCTCGAGATCCAATGTTATTCATTTCTTAATCTTGCAATCATTTGTTGTTCCCGATTTGATAATAGAAGCACATACCTTATCAATTGTAGAAGGTATTATGTTCTTGACAGCTTGTACAGATTGTTCATCCTTTTTGTTGTCCTCAATGTCTTTCCTAGTTCTGAAGAACTTTCTTCTTTGTGTTGGCCCCTTTTTCCCTGTTTGTGGCTTTCTTTTGTAGGTCCTTACTTGATCTTTCTTTATCGATGAAGGACTTGCATACTTTACAGTCTAAATCCTAGTCCTAGTTGCAGCAGTAGTCCTTGGCTTCTTTGTTGGTGGAGGAGGTGGTGTATCGGACTCTGTGGACTTTGAGTCACTCTCCTTCTTAGCTTCACCAATGGTTGACTGACCCTCAGTTTCTTTAGTCTGTTTTATTTCCTCTTCATTCACCGACAATTTTCCCTTCAAAGTCTTGACCATTTTATCTTTCTTTCTATCAATCTTTTTCACAACTAAGCGAGTTTTAATCCTTTCTTTGGCTTCCTCATAAGTTCCAAACTTGGGTTGTGATTTGTACAATGGATCATTTATCAATACCTCAATAGCATTTGATGCTTGATCTAAGTTCACCTCATAGTCAAGTGGAGCTAGCCATGCTGTCCTCGGTATAGTTGGCTTGATGTAGGTGTAATCAGTGTCCACCATAAAACAAATGCTAGTCTTGAACTTTTCTACTAATTGTTTTGGAATCCTCACTCTCTTCTGCATTCTTTCTTTAAATCTAGCAAATTATTCATCCATGACTACTTCAAAATTGTCTCCTAGCGATTTGATGAACTCACTAATCTGTGTGGTCACTGGTCTAGTAGTGTCTCATTTGACATTGCCTATAGATGGGAAGGATTCTTGGAAATAGAAAAATATGCACATGATGAGTGAACCAAACTTACATGAGTTGGAATTTACAGTCCTTATTGTCTTCATGTTCTCATCCAATTGTCTTAGCAGAAGTTCTGATAGATCCAACTGTAGTCCCTTCTTGACAATTTTGTATGTTGTATCCACTGCTCCGGATGAAATATTGTTCATCCTGCTAGCCTAAAATAACTTGTATCCTAAGACACATGCTCCAAATTTCATTTCATCATCTTTGATGGTGGATACCTTTAATCTTCTTCCATCCCATGCTTCTCCTGTATTCTTTTCAATGTTAGCTTTAGGAGGGTGTTTCAGTGCCTTTACTTTATCGGTTATGGGATAACCGATAATACTATGTATAACATCCCTGGTTATCAGTTTTAGCTCATCCATCCATATCTTTTTGTCATGTATCTTGCTCAGTACTAACCGAATCCATTCGATTTTGAATTCCTTCAGGAATAGTAGGGCATGTGTGAGCCCTTTTAATTCAATATGCTTATGATCTTCCTTTATTGTTCCATCGTCATTGCAAAGCTTGCTCAACTTCTAGGTCTCCTATTTATGCAATCTTGCAGTGTATATAATCTCACACATCTTCAACGAGAAATCCCTAGCTAGTATTCTGGAGAATGCACCAGTGTTGTCAGGTTGTGAAGCAACCTCGGGACATATATTGTAATGAGCTTCTTCACAGATGGAATTCTTGATTAGATTGAACTTATTCTTCTTATCATTCTTGATCTTGGAGGTTCTTGAATTTGATGCCATCGTTTCAGAAATTAGGGCTTCTTCCCGTAAATGAAAACATAACTTTCTTGGTGATTCTTGTTACTTACTTCAACCTTTTGTCATTGCTGGGAATCCTTCTGAGTGTTGTGAACTGGGTTGGATTCGCTCTGCAATTTGGTCACTTTGTGCTTTGGTTTTGCTCTATTTATTCACTCAAGTCATTGTGTGAATAATGAAAACCTTTCGTTGTCTATTTATAGACTTTGCCCTAAGTTGTATCATAAATGCTCAACCACTTCTCGGTGTGTGAAGATGGAGTCGTCAGGTGATACACAAATAACATTCTTGATGAGAACGCGATGCTTTGGGGCAGCTATCAACTTATTACATTCACCAACGAATTTTGGTGTATGGTGAAGACAACATGTCGACTTTCATGATTACCAATGGATCTTGGTTTACACTAGTAACTTAGCTTTTATATGTTAACCGATGATGCTCGATAAGTATAGACAACTTAGCTTTGTATTCACACCGATGATGTTCAGTAAGCATTAACCGATGAGATTGACTTCACATAATTGTAAAAATTAATACCATAGTTCATCTTTAATCATGTTGATTTGGTAATTCATCAATGTATAATGGAACTGATGCAAAATATAACTTGGTATAATGCATTTCCATACTTACTTGTTCTGCTTAGGTGGGGGTGGTGATGTCACCAGATCCATTGGGTAAGGTGTCACCATTTGCATTGCTTGGTCCAACTTCATCAGTGTTTGTAGCTTTCCTCCACATTTTGTTTCTCATCTTCCTGATGTCTTCAATGATGTTACCATTTGCAAAGGTGCTTGTCTTTATCATTCGGTCTCTGCAGTCTTTCTTCAGATGACCAAATTTATGACAGTGTAGACATGCCATTCCAGGGTTAGTCTAGCTCCTAGACTTTCTAGTCCATTATCTCATGCAGTTTGCAGCTATGTGACCAAATCTTCCACATGTTGTGCATTTTTCCAATGTATTGTAATCCCAAACATATTGGTTACCGACTCTTTTTGGTTGATAAGCATTTTCTTGATCTTTAGGTTTTCATGCTTGCTTTTTCTTCTTCCATCATTCAAGAGATGTGTGTCCATAAATTTTGCAAGTAGAATAGTATTTGTCCATGTAGGTTTCCTTATTTGGTTGTTTCACATCATATTTACATTCATATGCTTTTTGTCCTTTCTTGTTACATTTATAACAAATTCCTATGAATGAAGGTGTGGATTTAGGAATACCTTTTATTTTTCTCCTGCAAACATTTGGTGTGTGGCCTGGCCTTCCATAGTGATTGCATGACTGATTTCTTGGTCTTGGATTTGCATAGACATTCTTTGGATTATCTTGGTTTGGTGATTCTTCATTTTCGGTATACCCTAGTCTGGTATTTTTGTCGACTCTTCTTTTTCCATCCAGAAATTCATCCATCCTTTTGGTTCTTTCTTCAGCTCTCTTGATCATGTCATTATGTTGTTGCTGAATTCTCACTTCATGCTTCAACTTTTCATTTTCTTCTCTTAGCTCACCGATAGCTTCTATTTTTTCAATGATTTTTGTATTCATTATGTTTTCCTCTTGACTCATAAGAATAATCTAATTTGTGATCTCATGATGATGTTTTGTAAGTATTTGTATTTCTGACTCTTTCTCTTGTAGATTTTCAGTAATCTTCCTCCTGTCATCAATAGGTAGTGTTCTTTCTTTCTCAACTTGTCTAGCATTGTTCATGACACCAATCATTCTTACCATGTGTGTCTCTTGACCGATTTGCAGAGATTTTACTTGTCCAACCAGATGTTGATTGATTTCATTCAGACTTGTGATGCTTTCTTCTGATGTGTCGAATGTTTTGCTTGTTATAGATCCTGAAGATTCAAATAGATCAGGTATTTCCTCTTCTTGATAGTCTGTTTCATTACAATGAGATGCCATATTCTTTCTTTCATCTACCAGATGTCTCATCTTGATTCTAACTCCTTTATACTGCTCATAGAAGATTTGAATTTCAAGCTTCTGATTCTCAATACTCTTGTCAAGCTTGTACTTCTCCATTGTATGATTTTTTCTCTTGAGTCTTTAAACTTTCCTAATTAAGAGATCTAGCTCTGATACCAATTGTTGGAAATAATGAGAAGTATGTACTGAGAGGGGAGGGATCAATCAGTACCTCTAAAACTTTTATCTCTTTTAACCTTACGCCATTTAGTAATCCATTGTATTAACAACCATATGTTCTATACTATCTTTGTGTAAGTTATATCAATTCATAAAACTTAACAAACATGTAAACATCCATAGAAGCATTCATGTAATTTAATGACTCATAACACAAGATATGGTAACACAGAAAACCAATGTTAGAAGGTAAAAACTGCGGTGGGGATGACACCTACAAAAAATTCACTATCTACATATTGGAAGGGGCCAGGTAACGCTTACAATTTTTATCACTTCTGATGATCTACCCTGCTAGGAGTATTATGTGAAGACTGGTTAAGGTATACTCTGTTAAGAGCTTTAGAAACACTATTTAGTGTGCACTCGGTTAAGAGATTTACAAAGGATTGTTAAATCCACCTTTCTTGAAAGAATTTTGTTCTATTTGCTACACTTGTTAGAATGTAGACAAAAATACTCATGACCTGAGTGTATGAAATCTTTAATTGTTGATTACAAATCCATTAAAATTACATGTACAAATTATCACCTAATGTGAATGATTAAAACCTGTGTTGCTCGGTAGCCTTGATTCTTGGTTCTTGATAACCAAATTCATTTTTTTTTGTTCTTGCTTGAAACTTTCAGTCTGATCCATAGATGTGCTCCTTGGCTACTATAATCCCCACATCGACATGAAATGAATGATTACACATCTATTTATACAATAGATTGACCTAATTAAGTTTCACTTATTACAAAGATAACTCTATGATCAAAGGTTTACAACTTGACCTTGATCTCCTAGTTTGCATGTTTTTAATCAGTTAGACTGATTAAAACAATTACAATTATCTTTCTTGTCCCTAAAGAAATGGTTTTAAATCAAATATAAACTATAAATATAAAACATAACTATTTTATCTGACGTGGAAGTCAGATCCACTTTTCTCGGGATATAACTGACTTTCGGTGTCTAATGCTCGGGTTGCTCTAAAAGTCTTTCGGTGTTCCTTCTATGAACTATCTGTCGGGTTCCCTCTCTTTTTTGGGTTCCTCTCTTTACTACTCTATCAGTTTATAGTGTAACCTTCTTGTCGGGTTCCTCTGTATCATTTTTGGGTTGTACTTTCAGTTTACACTGTAAAACTTGTGTCGTCGAGTTTCTCTATACTTAGCACTTTCGGTCTGAACTGAAACCTGTCTTTCGGTGTAGTGTAACTGATTGTTCAAAAATTGTTTCTCTTTGCATACTAATGGAAAAACTTATATCATCAGGCATAGTGTCCTTGTGAAGATTATTGATGAAGGGGACTCCCCTTAATACCACAAATACACAATAGAAACAAAGAGAAACAACAGAAATTTGCAAGAACAGAAAATTGGCTTCTTATTGGCTCCACAAATGTGGAATTACAAACTTTAGAATTACAATATCAAAATCCACATGGGCATCCCTTACACTAATCTGTAGGACAAAGCCTCCAATAACCACCCCCAACTTCCCTAGCAAAGACTACGGGCCTTTCTTAAATAGGCAATTTTCCACCACCCAAGAAGGCTCCAGAAATCTAGCCATTAAGGCCGACTACCCTTAGCATTCAATTATTTTTCACTTTTATTACAAAAGGGTCAGCTTAAAATATTTACAAAATATGAGATTAGGTAGCCCAACTTTCGGAAGCCACAACTTTTGAACTATAGCTCCGATTGGCTATTATAACCACTTTTTGGAAAGGGGAGATCATGATCTACAGTGCCAGTCAGCCGGGAGTTTGACCCCGATTCGGAGCCTCTAAGGTCCTAAAAATTGAGCTCAAAGGTTTCACACCCTAAAATCTCAACAACAAATCCTTAATAACTTCGCCAATATAGATGCTATGGCAATGAAACTCAATTGGCATGCTTACATGACTAAGATGATCCTTCACCTGAAAAATTAGAACATTTTGAGTTCAAATGGCCAACTTACTAAAAATAGCAAGTTTCCAAAAATAATAGCTTTGTACAAAATAGCCCTTATTGAATAGAAAACACATATTTTTTGGGTGATGCAAGATTGCTCGCCAGTCAGCCGGGGGTTTGACCCCGAGTCAGAGCCTCTAAGGTCCTGAAAATTGAGCTCAAAGGTTTCGCACCCTAAAATCTCAACAGTAAATCCTTAATAACTTCGCCAATATAGATGCTATGGCAATGAAACTCAACTAGCATGCTTACATGACTAAGATGATCCTTCACCTGAAAAATTAGAACATTCCGAGTTCAAATGACCAACTTACTAAAAATAGCAAGTTTCCATAAATAGCAGCTTTATACAAAATAGCCCTTATTGAATAGAAAACACATATTTTTGGGTGATGCAAGATTGCCCGCCAGTCAGTCGGGGGTTCGACCCCGATCCGGAGCCTCTAAGGTCCTGAAAATTGAGCTCAAAGGTTTCGCACCCTAAAATCTCAATAGTAAATCCTTAATAACTTTGCCAATACAGATGCTATGGCAATGAAACTCAACTGGCATGCTTACATGACTAACATGATCCATCACCTGAAAAATTAGAACATTCTGAGTTCAAATGGCCAACTTACTAAAAATAGCAAGTTTCCAAAAATAGCAGCTTTGTACAAAATAGCCCTTATTGAATAGAAAACACATATTTTTGGGTGATGCAAGATTGCCCTTACACCTAGGATGCTCCTGCATCAGACACCCAGGGTAATTTGAGAAGTGAACCTGTCATGTCTCAAGTGTGTAGAGGAAAACCAAGATGATCAACCTCCTCCTTTGTCAGCCATGATGAATCTTCTACAGGTCATCCTCTCCATTTGACCAGATATTGTTCATATGTCTTGTTCCTTGTGCTTCTGCCAACACGACTATCTAGTATATCTTCAATCTCCTTGGTAGTTAAAGTAGTAGCTATAATACTCCATTGTGCTTCTGTAACCTCGCCTTCAACACCCCCTTCATGGTACTCTGTCAAATCTACAATGTTAAATACTGGTGAAATATTCAACTCGGTAGGCAATTCTACCTCATAAGCATTTCCTGAATCATGCTTCTTCAGTATCTTACATGGCCCAAACTTCTCCATTTTCAACTTGTTATATGTGCCAACTGGAAATCGCTCCTTCCACAAATGAACCATGACTTCATCCCCAACTTAAAATTCCTTATGCCTCCTTCTCTCATCTTCCTTAGCTTTATACTATTCATTCATCTTGGTAATGTGTTTCATCACCTCCTCATGGATGTTCTTCAAATGTTCTGCAAAATCCTCAGCTTCAGCACTACTTATCTCTCCTTTGTCTATCTTCCTCAACTCTGAAGCATTTCTAGGACTACTTCCAATACAATTTGGAATGGTGATTTACCAGTGCTCCTGTTGACAGAATTATTGTATGCAAATTCTGCCTGTGGTAAAATCAAATCCCAACCTGTTAGCTTTTCTCCAACCAAACGTCTCAACAAATTCCCCAAACTCCTATTCACCACCTCTGTATATCCATCAGTTTGTGGATGATGTGATGAGCTAAACTTCAAGTCTGTCTTCAACTTCTTCCACAATGTGCACCAAAAATATCCAACAAACTTAGTGTCTCGATCTAAAACTATACTCTTTGGAAAACCATGTAGTCTCACCGCTTCTTTGAAAAACAATTCAGCCACATGAATAGCATCATTAGTCTTCTTATAGGGAATGAAATGTGCCATCTTTGAAAACCTGTCAACCACCACAAAAATTGAATCATGTCCCCGCTGAGTCCTTGGTAAACCAAGAACAAAGTCCATATTGATATCCTCCCAAGGCTTCTCTGGTACAAGTAATGGCTGATACAATCCTGTATTCTGCTTTGCTCCTTTATCCATTTGACATACTCTACAACTCTGTACAAACTTCTTGACATCTTGCTAAAACTGTGGCCAATGATAATTCTCGCTAACCAGAGCAAGGGTTTTATCTCAACCAAAATGTCCAACCAATCCTCCGCTATACTTCTCCTTGATGAGATTCTCCCTCATAGAACTTTGTGGAATGCACAACTGGCTCCCTCTGAATAACATTCCATCATGAATGATGAAGTCTAGCCACTTCGTTCTGTCTAGAGTAACAGGTTTTATACAAGCTTTCCAAGCTTCACCAAAATTAGGATCCTCTGGATATAAACTCTTGAGTTCCTTGAACCCAACCACCTCGATCTGCATCTCTGTTAGCAAAAGTTATCTTCTGCTAAGAGCATCTGCAACTCTGTTAGAATTTCCACTCCTGTGTTTCAAAACAAATGTGTAACTCTGCAAAAATTCAACCCATTTCAAATGTCTTTGATTCAAATTTCCTTGACTATTCAAATATTGCAAAGCTTGATGACCAGTATACAAAAAAAACTCCTTAGGAAGTAGATAGTGTCTCCACTTCTTCAATGCTTGAATTATAGCATAAAATTCCTGCTCATAAACATAATATTTTCAATTGGCATCATTTAACTTCTCACTGAAATATGCAACAGGTTTACCTTCTTGGCTCAAAATAGCTCCTATTCTAGTACCACTAGCATTACAGTCTACTTGAAAACCTTATTAAAATCAGGAAGTGCTAAAACAGGTTGTTCTATAACTTTTTGTTTTAACAGTTCAAAACTCTTCTCAGCCCCTTTAGTGTTGGAAATAATCAAGAATAGCCAAGTTACTGAGAGGGGAGGGGTGAATCAGTAACTTTTAAAACTTTAAATCATTTCTGCACTTGTATATACTTGACCATTCATTTATCTAATCTTCTGCAAGCATGAAAGTATAATCATTCATAACACATAAACACAAAGATTTGGTGACCCAGAAACCTTCCAAATATAAAGTAAAACTGGGGTGGGGATGGTACCCACAAAACTTTGGTACTGCAGTATAAATTTGGCTGGTTAAGGCTTACATTGATCACTTCTGATGATCTGCCCTGTTAGAAGCAATTAGGACTGCTAGGTCCACCTTGTTAGA
>MU223714.1:1765356-1796065 GCA_018584345.1 Thuja plicata | reverse complement strand
TGGTAATCCATCAGGCACATTATCGAATACAATATCCTGAAACTCATTCAACAGATCTGCAACTTCTACAGGCACATCTTCTATTTCCTCTTTACTAGCTTTTGGAATTAAGGAAAACACATATTCTCATACTTCATACCCTCTAGGAATTTTCTTCCATCGACAAAAGTTATTCTTGCATTACTACATACCTTTTCTTTTGTATTGTTCAATGGTTTTAGCTTATGTCGCACTCCATCCTTTGTCAGGGAATATGTATTTGCACAGCCATCATGTACATCATGCCTATCAAACTGCCACGGCCTTCCCAACAACATATGACAAGCATCCATAGGTATGATATCACATAGTACCTCATCATAGTACCTTCCAATCTTGAACTTTACTAGGCACTATTCATTAACCATGACCTTGTGGTCATCTTGCACCCAGGCGATCCGGCATTGATGTGGGTGTTTCTACCTCTTGAGCTTCAACTTTGTAACCATCTCTTCTGACACCAGATTGTCAGTACTTTTGCTATCAATAATCACATCACAACACTTATTCTCACACTTGTACCTAGTGTGAAACAAGCTCCTCCTTTGCTCAAGTTCATTTTCACCACTCAGCAAGACTCTTCTGTTAACTAGGACTTCTCCTTCTTCAACATCTTCAGAATGAGATGATTTTGCATCTTCGTCCACATGTACGACTCTAGCCTGGCCGTCATTTCTCCCATCTGACCTTCCTTGGCATTGAGGACATTCATATGCCCTATGACCTTCTTCTCCACAGTGAAAACATGTTCCACGGAAGCCTCCTCTTCCTGATCCTTGTCCTCGTCCTCTTCCTCTTTGATCTCTATTATTTTGATTGAAATTATTTCCCCTCTGACCTTGACTACTACTGGCCACATCCTTCTTTTTCTGATCTTCATTTCGGCCTCCATAAGATCGTCCACCAGATCTTCCACCACGACCTCTTCTGCTTTGCCTGCTTTCAAACTTCTTGTTCAACTTTTCCTCTACCTTTAAGGCAAACTGGTAGGCCTCTTCAATACAGTTCATTCAGATCAGGTTCAACTCCTCCTGAATGCTCGGCCTCAACCCATTAAGGTAATGGGCAACTTTCTCCTTATCAGCTTCCACATGGCCTGTTCCGATAAGGAATCAATAGAACTCCTCCGTATACTCCTGGACAGATTTCCTGCTTGCTTCAAACCTTGCATTTTCTTCAGTAGATCGAGCTCATAATCAACAGGAATGAACTGTCACTTCAATTTATCCACCATCCGGTCCCATCTTGTGATTTTATCCTTTCCTCTTCTATTTCGCTCCAACTGAATCTCCTGCCGCCAAATCTCCGCATGACCCTTCAGTCGGGCCTTTGCAAATTTGACCCTATTAGGATCCTCAATATCTTCATACTCAAAATATTCTTCTATTTCATTAATCCAATCGATCAACTCTTCTGGGTTAAGATTTCCCGAAAATGTGGGAACATCAAGCTTAGGTCTTTTCCCGATCTTAGAAATGGCCCAGAAAATCCTTTCCTCCTCTTGGTTCAGAATTTTGCCTTCCTAATCAAAATCTCCTTCTACTTCGGCTTCATCCTCACTTTCCTCTCTTACAGCAAGATTCGTGCCTCTACGAATCTCTTCCTGCAATGCTTGTACTTGTCTCTGGAGGGCTCTAACCTCAGGTGGCACACCTCCAGCTCTTCCACCACGCTCCCTTCATGGAGGCATTTTTATACTTATCGTTGAAACCCTAACCACGATCCTGGTGCAAACTGCCTCACAGTCGGTGATCTGTCTACACACTCAGGAACTTCTCGCTCTGATACCACTTGATGAAGGGGACTCCCCTTAATACCATAAATACACAATAGAAACAGAGAGAAACAACAAAAATTTGCAAGAACAGAAAATTGGCTTCTTATTGGCTCCACAAATGTGGAATTACAAACTTCAGAATTACAATATCAAAATCCACATGGGCATCCTTTACAATAATCTGTAGGACAAAGCCTCCAATAACCACCCCCAACTGCCCTAGAAAAGACTACGGGCCTTCCTTAAATAGGCAATTTTCCACCGCCTGAGAAGGTTCCAAAAATCTAGCCATTAAGGCCAACTACCCTTAGCATTTAATTATTTTTCACTTTTATTACAAAAGGGTCGGCTTAATATATTTACAAAATATGAGATTAGGTAGCCCAACTTCCAAAAGCCATAAATTTTGAATCGTAGCTCCGATTGGCTATTATAACCACTTTCCGGAAAGGGGAGATTGCGATCTACAGTCGTAGACATGCAAAGCGCTAGTTAGCTAGGGGTTCAACCCTGATTTGGAGCCTATAAGGTCTTGAAAATTGAGCTCAAAGGTTTCACACCCTAAAATCTCAACAGTAAATCCTTAATAACTTCGCCAATACAGATGCTATGGCAATGAAACTCAACTGGCATGCTTACATGACTAAGATGATCCTTCACCAGAAAAATTAGAACATTCCGAGTTCAAATGGCCAACTTACTAAAAATAGCAAGTTTCCAAAAATAGCAGCTTTGTACAAAATAGCCCTTATTTAATAGAAAACACATATTTTTGGGTGATGCAAGATTGCCCTTACACCCAGGATGCTCCTGCATCAAGTATCGTGGATTTGGTGAAGAGTGACAGTGAAGTGTTGTTTGGGAACTATTGTTTAATGAATCCTTGTTCGTTTGGAGGTTTTAAATGCCAAAGGAGTCTTCATAATGCTAGGAAATGTATTAGGAAATTGTCTCATGTTGAGTTGATGGCCTTGAAGCGCCAAATGATGATGTTTTTTAAGAGAATAGTAAGAATACCAGTTGTGTGAATGAGAAAGAGTAGTGTTTGAGCCCTTTCCTATGCATCATTAAGTTTCTATACTATCATATATTATCTTTTGTGGCTGAATCTAGGGACATATATTCCTTTGTGGAGCATAAAGTGAAGGAATTTGACTACCCAAGGAAGATGTGGATAGAGGCACGCCATCTTCCTCCATATATAAATTGGCTTGATGAATTTGTGTATAAAAATAACATATTTTGACACAAAGGAAAGATGGCTATGCCAAACTTAATCCCTGTGATGAGAATTTGAATGCAAAATTTAAGCTCCGTGATGAGAATTTAAATGCAAAATTTGAGCTCTATACTGAGAATTCAAATAAACTCTACGAAAAAAAGTGAGTATTTTTAAATGGAGGTGGATATTTAAAGCCAAACCAAGAAGCAGGACATGGAGTTACTATAATTTTCTTGTAATCGTTGAGATTTGATCTAAATTTTCATTTGAGAACCTTGACATATGGGTATTTTTCCATGTCATCTCTTGCACATGGAAGTCACATTTTTTTTAATATATGTAACAATCCATTACCTGTGTTTGGTTATTAGATTCATGTTGTAGAATTTTTTTTTTTAAAAAATAATTAGGAATAATTATTCTTTAAAGAAAGTGCAATGCTTTAAAAAACTTATTTTGAATTGGAATAATTTTTATTTAATAATGTTAATTAACAAAGAGATAATTCTATATTAAAGTTATAAAAATAAAATATAAAATACTATAGGTGTAATCATTGCACCTCATTTAGGTGCAAACACTAGTTTATATTTCATCATTTTATGGTACCCAGCTGACATCACCATCTACCCTAAACACATGGACAAAAATGCAAAACTGTTAAACACCCAACTAGAACAACCTAGGAGTGCAAAAATAAAGAGGGGGTCCCTATCCTTGATGGGGAGTGTGTCTACAAGGTATAACAATACATTTTGAAGGGGTGATGGAGTGGACTAGTAGTGGTAAAATGTATTGAGAACATAATTATTCAATATTGTTTTCCCCACTTATGGATGTATGAATAAGATATTTAATGACTTAGGAAGTATGTAAACGAGTGATCTTTTGGATTCTCGAAGTATAATCTTGGAAGAGAAAACATGTATCTCTTGGTATTCCATCATTTATTGTATTTTATGTGATGTTTATCTTGTAAGAATAGGCACCCAACTTCGAGAGAAAATATTCAAGCCAAATCAATTGTTTTTTTTTTACTTTTGTAGAGTCATTCTAAGGATTGTGGTCATAAAAAATGAAGAGCCTTATTTGGAAATATTTATTGGTGGATTTGGATATCTTTCCATTCTATACATTTCACATAAATTTAGGCTTTTAGATGTAGAATTTGGGAGAAATGTTTGAATGTACAGTTTCTTCATAGGAACAAGGGCAAGTGGGAGGCATAAGGAGGTTGTTTACATGTAAACTGATGGTTCTATATTGGAGGTAAAGATGGGAATGGAATTTTTTTATTTTAAGAACATTTATTGTTGATGATGCATACTTGACCTCTCTTTATGATGTGTATATGACCCCTCTTCTTGTTGGAAGTTTTTATTGCAAGGGTTTCTCTATGTAAACCCTATGTTATTTGGTGATCTTATGTTTCTGATTTATGCCTTATTGATTCTATATTATTCTGATGTTAATCATTACTTATTGATGTTATGAATTTACATAAGATAGGTTTATTAAGAATAATATATATGCTGATTTTTGACATCATTAAGAAGGATTTGTTCATGGTTTTTCACACTAAAGCAACTTAATTTTCAAGTTTGCACGAGTTTTATATTTTCATGTTGTAGCTATCCAAGCCTTCTATTCTATCCTTTGATTAGTTTATAAGATAGAGATTGATCTTCACAATCTTAGGTATTTAACTTATTCATTTTCCAACATTTTGTACTAGAGTTGAAGATTACTAGTTCTACATATTCCTCTATTTTTGGTTTCTTATATTAGCAAACTTGCACCAACATGGGAATATATTAGAAGGAATTAAAGGTTATTGAAAGGAGTTACAATATTTAATCTTTAATTATCTTAGGTTACTTTATTTGTATTTAGCTTGGAATATTCCTTTAGAATCCCTACATGTAATTTGTCCTCTTGTACACGTGTGAGGAAAAGTAATTTATGTTTTTTCCTTTATTAAAGAATATTATTTTATCCTCCTTATGAGGATGGCAACATATTGCACAGACATGTTGTGAATGGTGACATTCATAGATCCTCTTCTCTATTTAAGAGATTATTCTCCTCTCATTCTTCACTTTTGATATCATTGTATTGAGATTCTTTCTCTCCTTCTTTCTCTCTTTTCTCTTTATCCTTTGCCTTCATTCATAATACATAACATGTTTTTCTTTACTTTTCCCCTTTCAAAAGCTCTTGTGTCTCCTCTTCAAGCTTTGGGTGATTGTTCTCAAGTTGCTCTCTACTTTGATAAAATTACTTCAATCAACATACTTACTTGGATTTCTTTTTCATTTTATTTCTCTCAAGTATTTATTTTCATGGTATTAGAGAAGCTTACTAATCCTTGTTTAAGTTGAAGTTGATGAATATTTTCATTGTTCTTTTTTGAAGCTCACCCTTCTTGGAGGTACTCTTTGAGACAAGAAGAAAAAGTTTATTCTCGAACTTGTTTTGTGTAGGTTTTGGTTTAAGTTTGCCTTTTTTTTTACAAACTTGTTAACAAGTTCGCATGCAAGATTAATCCATTTATATTTTAGCCTAAATATAATTTATTTTCTTTTAGTTTTGGAAGGTTTTCTACCAAAACTATTTTACTAAACCTCTTTCATGTAAAGTGCAAGGTTATAGCTTATTCATTTTTTAATCAAATGAATTTTAATAGAATTTTTCATTCTCTGTTATTTATACTAATCTCTATTGTATGTTATTTATTTTTCTTTGTTAAAGTTCATGAGTTCAAATCTTTCTGCTCTGTAATTTGTTACTATTTAAAAAAAAATTCTAATCTTTATCATTTATTTGTAGTGTTGTGTTTCATAACTTCTTTTATCACTACTTTACTCTAGCTTCTGATACTTACATTTGTGTTTATCGTTGAGCTTTTTCCTTCATTTAGAGTGCCTGTAATTATGTTCTTTCTGCATTATGTAATGTCATTATTCTCTCTCTTTCACTATCAAATTGCAGTTGTCCTTTGCAATAATCATTTTAAATTTGAATTTCATTGTTCTTAATATTATTCTCATTTCAAAATATTTCATTATAGCTATCAGTTTCCTATCTAATTTTGTTTTTAGTCTCTATGTAATCTATATTTTCATTTTCAAATAATGCACTAATACTTTGAAAAGTTAACGACTCCCATAATCACACCTAAACATCTACCTATCACTAACTTGGATCTTCCACGTAGCTTTCATTCTCATGTTTTTTTTTTGTTATCAAGGATAAAGCCTCTGCTTTCTTTCGTTGCTTACTCTTCATCTTTGGGTGATTTCTCTCAAGTTGCTCTCTACTTTGGTAGCATTACTTCAATCAACATACTTGGATTTCTTTTTTAATTTATTTTTAAAATACAATTTTAAAAGAAATATATATTATTTGTTAAATAAATAGTAAGAGGTATTTTATTTCACATTTTTTCTTATAAAATTTTAAACTCCTTCAAGAAAGAGTGTATTTATTTTCAAGCTAAACTATTGTTCACCTTTTCTATAATAATGTCAAATTTTTTTCATAAAATATGGTGATTTATTTAACTCTTATTTTAAGGAGCAACAAGATATGTGTCATATGATTGATTTAATGCAAAAATTCATTGCTAATGTTAAATTATAATTTTTCAAGTATTATGATTCATCTCATGATTTTTCCTTGATGAATATTATTATTGATTTCATTGATTAGCATGAATTGTTATCAATTTAGTATGATTTTATACCATCTATTCATATGCACATAGTTGCATGTTTTTGGTAAGATGTGTAAGGAGCCAATTATACAAGGTTAATCATGGAACGCACTTCAGTTGCACCTCATACATAGTAACCTTTTTGGAACCCATGGAGAATCCCTCCATCCAATGATTTGGTATGCACTTACTTTAGTTGATGTTTATCAACTTGATTAATTTTCCTCATAATAAGGATGAAGTTATTGAAATTTGTTGGATTTCTCATATCTTTGAAAGGCAAAATGATTTTTAACACTCATAACTCTTAGAATTGATTATGATAAGGCACATGCCAATAATTTTTTCAATGGTTGATTACAATCATTTAGTATTACATTTGAGCTATCCATTCCCTATACACCTCATCAAATTGGTTTGATAGAAAGGAATCATAGATATATTTTTAAAGGAACTATTAATATTATTTTATTTTATGATGCAAATAGTGATTTCATTTTAAAAGGATTTACCAATTTAGATCTAGGGGAAATCCCAATGATGAGAAATCTACTTGTAGATATTGTTTCTTTGCTGGTTCATGTGTTATTTCTTGGAATAGTAAGAAACAACAATCTACCTTTCTTGGTTCCACAAAAGATGATTATAAAGGATGCACTAATGCCTCTAAAGAAGCCTTATGGCTTAAAATACTGCTTGAAGGTTTGGGGCTGCCTCAAAAAGATCCAACACCTTTGTATTGTGAAAATCAAAGTGTCATTTCCTTGGCTAAGAGTCATATCTTCTATGCAAGAACCAAACATATTACTCTCCAACACCACTTTATTAGAGAACAAATTGAAGACAAGCAAGTTTCACTTATATGATGCAAGGGAAAAGATCTAGATCTTGATATTTTAACAAAGCCACTTTGTAAATAAAAGTTCCAATTTCATTGTAAAAATCTTGGTTTGCAACCCATTGAAGGGTTTGATGTAAACTCCCCATGTAAAGCTTAAGGGAGGTGTTAGACTATTTAATATTTACTTGGCTTAGATTTATTTATTTGTATTTAGTTTGGGATATTCCTTTGGAATCCCTATATGTAATTTGTCCTCTTGTACATGTGTGAAGACAAGCCATTTCTTTTATTTTCCTTTATTAAGGAATATTAGTTTATCCTCCTTATGAAGATGGTGACACATTTCACACACATATTGTGAATGATGATATTCATAGATATGGGAGTTAATTTTTAACTCCTCTCCTCATCTTTATTTAGGGGATGATTCTCCTCTCATTCTTCACTTTTGATAATCTCTCTCTCTCTCTCTGGGCTTTTCCTTCACTCATAATACATAAGGGGTCTTTCTTTTCTTTTCCCCTTTCAAAAGCTCTTGTGTCTCCTCTTCAAGATTTGTGTGGTTTCTCTCAAGTTGCTCTCTACTTTGGTAACATTAATTCAATCAACATACTTACTTGGATTTATTTTTCATTTTCTTTCTCCTACATTTGCTTTCTAAATGCTTCTTGGGACACAATAAAATTTCAAATGAGTTAATTTGTTTTGCATATTTGTTAAATTAGAATCCATGAATATTGTCACTGTGTTAGATATGTTGGGGATCAAAAGCTCATGATTATGGATCATTATGGAGTTGGTTATGGTTTATTAGTAGCTCTTTTTTGATAATATGTATGTATCATGTTGTTTTGTGGTTTTGTTCCTTTACCTTGTGGTCATGTGAAGTGAGAATGTGTTCATGTTGGATGGGTGTAGACATCTCAATTACATGTAAATATTGTAGGAGTGCTTATGTTGGATTCATGGTTTTAGCCCATGATTACATGCAAGTACTATAAGATAAGCCACTGACCTCTTTGTGAGTTATGGAGCTGATACATTTCATATTGTATAAGATCCTACACAACTTTCATTTTACAATTTATCTTATTTTTAGTTGTTGGGATTTGCAGATCTATTCTTATTCAATGTTTCAAATAATGATTAAAATTCATTACAATTAATTTAATCTATAGTTGTTTGCTTTAAAATAAATTTTAGTTATCCTAGAGGATAATTATATTTTAAATTTGTCTTTTAATTTATATAACAAAATAGATTTTGAACTTAAAATCTAAATTAAAAGTTATGAAGCAAGGGAAAGAGATGAAAGATATAAAGAGAGATATAAGGAGATAAAAACACACATATATACCCATACATATATAAATACATACACATATGTGTACCGTAGTAAATTGTAAGCACCTCATTTATATGTATAATTTCATGATTGTTTACCAACTATACCTCGTAATTTGGTATCTCCTTCTGTGGTTCAAATTTTGTGTCCGGTTAGAAGGAAGAGGATTCCCAAGGCATCCTCTTCTCAAGAAGAAGATGCCTAGGGAATCCTCTTCTCAAGAAGAGGACACCCAAGGCATCATCTTCCCTGATGTTTTCTAAATATTAAAATTAGGGGCTCATCTTGTGGATTTATCAAGATTTCTAGATCCATGTCAGCCTCCTTTATTTTTTGAGATTTGAAATGTTGTGGGAGGTATAAAAAAAAATATCTCTCCTCATTCTGATATAACATGATAAGATTTCAATATTTCTCCTACAATTTTTCATCCAAGCATTCTCAAGCAAGATTTCAAGCATTCTAAGGTGTTTTCAAGGTAATCTTCTCCACTGATCAAATTTATTTACCTCATTGAAGGACAATAAAAGGAGTCTACCATAAAGAAAGAATATTATAGTGCAAGCATTCAACCACATTCATTTAAGTCTTCAACTCTTTCTTCTTCTCAGCCAAACATTATGGAAAACTACAACATCTATTACACAAGGTTTTGTATTTCATGATTTCCTTTTGGGTTTTTGTGTGAAGCCAAAGTTATTGCATCAACATAATTGATCACATTCAAAGAAGCATTTGCATTGCCAAGGTATGATATACTTTATTTTTTAGATATAGCCTTTTCTATATTACAACACACTTTCATTTACTTTATTTCATTTTAAGGTTGATTCCAAATTGGGGTTTGACCAAGGCAAACCCCTCTACACAACCATTTTCCCAATTTTTCTATGTGTAGGAATAGGTGGCAAACCTACCATTTAGGATCTAGAAAGTACATAATTTTATAAAAAGTCTAGAATTCAAATCGTCAGAAAGTCCCAGGAACAAGATGGATTAGGAAAACTCTTCTTAGGAACAAGATAGGCTAGGTAACCTCTTCCTTGAAATTTAGCTTCAAACTAAAATCATTGATTGGTACGACTATCTAGTTACTACTTTTGGTACTTATAGGTCACTGTCTATTCTCTACCAGTATGTATAATCTAAAACTTGTCATTTTTGCATATTTTGTTTTCTATCTTGAATCATCTAATCATATGCCTCTAAAATCAATTCATCTAATCAATCTATCGAAGGATCATTGCACCCACCTAGAGCTTAAGTCCTCTTTGGACCTAGCAGGTCATTTTCCTTCCTAATGTACACTAGGAAATAGGATCAATCCCCCCCTTTCATCCCATTTTTCTTATTGTACGTTTTGGTGAACCCAACATGAAACATTTCCATTTTGATTTTGGTGTTTAAATCTCCTTTGTATGCATTGTATCTATGTCTACCTTCATTGAACCCGATGCACAATATTTACATTTTGATTTAGTGTCTAGATCTCATATATTGCATTCTTAGATCTGATTTTGGTAGCTTTCAGTTTCATTATGGAGTTTACTAAGTTAGATTGGTGTGTGATATCCCATGTTGTTACATTTATTCTTACTTATCTTTATCAATCACATAGAGTGAATAATAATTTCTTGCATTTCAAGGTGTTTTTATTCCTTTGTGGTGTTCTTCCATATGGCATCATGAGAACTTAAAATGTTCTTCCATCTTCTAAAACATTTTTCAAGACTTTTATCCATATTTCAAGTAATTTTCACATATTTGTTTTAAAAAAATGCATGAAATATGCTGATGATGAACCTAAAGATGACATTGACATAAATAACCTTACTCATTCTCCTAGGGTGTCTATTAATCACAAGAATATAGATCATGCTCCTAATAATCTCATATTGGTGAGACCTAGATCCTTTCCTCATAAACCCACCTTAATGGATGAAATTAAGAAAGCTAGTTTATGCACTTCTTTAGACAATCTTAAATAATCCTCTTTATATCAAAGTATCTTTCATAATATTGATGTTAAACATTTTATTGATGATTTATCTCCAAAAATAACATTAAGTAGACATGATTATATTGATCAACCTTCTTCTTCCTCCCCAACTAAAGAAGATAAGAATAGTGACAAGATTCCTAATACCCCCGAAGAGAACCATTCCCTTCCTATTCCTTTTTACACTACACACTTTCATAATTCTCATTATGAATGTTTATCTCCCCCTACATTAAAGGCTAATTACAATTTGGGTTACAACATTACTTATCCACAAGGTTAGAGTGGACAAGGTCTTAGTATTAATGAACAAGTTATAAAGATCCATATAGATCTGCCTACACAAGTCCATATATGTGGTCTAGGATTTATATCTCAAGCTACCACTTTGCCTTCTTCTTCCAATTTTAGTAATTCTTCTTCATCCCAACCAAAACCTCCTCTAAAAATTATTTTACCAACACCTTTTGTTGTTACACCTCCTTTTGATGACCGTTTGGCTTTGGCTAAGAGAATCTTTTGGAGACTTAAATATTATAATAAAATATGTTTCCCTTTTATACATTTTATGAGAAATCAAAGATCTCATAATGACCTTTTTCAATGTCTTTTCCATCATAGCAATAAACATCCTCTCACTAATTGTATTGAGTTTAGACAAATTGTTCAAGATTTAGTAGATTGATCTCTTATTTTTTTTAAACAATAGATCTTATGTTTTTTCTTGATATAAAGAACATATCCTAGCATTTGTCTTTCATATTATGTTTTTCTCCATCATTTAATATTAGTGGCTTACTTCATTTTGGGATCTTTGTTTTGCATGTTGTTGACTGTGGGTAACATAATAGGATATTCCCCTTGTCCTTCTGCTTGAGGGGAAAGGTATTTCTATCTTAGTCATTTTTCCTTCTAAAGGATCCTTAATCTATTTGTTCGTTAAATTTCTTACTATTATGTCCTTCCATGCATGGATTTTTTTTTAAGGATATTTTTATTTATGAGATTGGTATCCTTGTATACAACCACTTCCTTTATTGGAAGTGTATATATCTTGTAATTGTTTTTTCCACTAAGTATGTATAATGTGACATCCTTTCTCTTTCTCTTTTCAACTCTTTCTCCTTTCACAAGACCTGTTTTCCCTTTGTGGACTTGAATGTTTTATAGCGGTACATTCTTTCTAGCATGAAATCCTTTGTTTCACACATGGAATTTGAATCTTTGTTAAACAATCTTTTTCATGCTTCAAAGATCATACCTATTATAAATTATCTTTCCTTTAGGGGGTATGTGGTGTTACTTTTCAAAAGATCCATGATCTATTTGTTATTTGTATCAATTCTAATGTGGTGTCCTTCTTGGTATGGACTGGTTTTGTTCTAAGATCTTTCTCTTTTCTAGAGTGTGATATCTTTGTTTACAATATCTTCCTTTCTTTTCCAAGTGTTTATATACTTTAATAGATCAATAACTTAGTATGCATAATGTGTTGTATTTTCTCTTGCCTCTATAATTGGGGGACAAGATGTTTTAATTTGTCTTTCTCTCTCTAAGGACCCACTATCCTTGGTAAAGTGGCATCTGTTTATCATGTGACATTCTTTTCTTATATGAAATTATTTGTTTTGATTTAGGATTTTCTCTTAGACAAGAGGTGTGTATCCTTAATCATAATCTCTTCCTTATTTGTAAAAGCATGTCCATCCTAAATAAATACCATTAGTTGGGGGCTTAAAGTGTGTTATCCTTCATCAAGAATCCCTTTTCCACCTAGCAATAGGGGGCTAGAAGGGTGAATTATTGTTCTCCTCCCTGTCTTTGTCTTGAAGATATATCTTTGTTTAAGAGCCCCTTTTCAAGGCAGATGTCTTCTAGCCAACATCTCCTCCTTTCAAGGGTCTCTTCCCACTTGTTGATATTATTTCACAATTATCTATTCCTTGCTTAACAAGAGTCCCCCCTCTTTGGTAATCTTATGACATACATTTTTGTTTAAAGATATCTCCTTGTTTTTGGAAGTAGGTATCTTTGTTCTCTTTTCCTTATGATGCCACCATATTCCTATGTCACCATCATAAGGAGGGGGGCATATATGTGGCCTCATTGTACATTATGCAACCTTATTGATACCTAAGGAGACTATACTTTCCTTAGGTCTGATCATTATTTATAGATCCTTAGACTAATCGTTTTCATTGATCCCTAATACCATGCTTTCCTTAGGACTGGTCATTTTTATAGATCCTTAGACTGATCATTTTTATTGATTCCTAAGGAGACTATGCTCTTCTTAGGAATGGTAATTTTTATAGATCCTTGGACTAATCACTTTTATGGATCCATGCAAAGACTATGATTACTATAGACTGATCCCTTTTTACAAATTCCCTAAGGAGATAATGCTTTCCTTAGGATAAGTCATCCTATGCACAAAATTTTCAAGGTATAATTGACTAGCATAATACAACTTCTCAGACCATTTAAATTCCACATTTTCTCTCTCTTGGGATGAGTGGAACTAACATAATTTAGATTTCTAGGCTTTCTTCCCTTTCCTCCTTTTCTTCCCCATGGACCACCTAGCAAAACACAACTTGCGAGGCTGTTCGATTCATGGTCTCTCTTTTTTCAATGCTCTCATAGCTTTGTTATTGGGTAAGATCATGCATTTTTTTCTTTCCCTTGATGTATGCTCTTTCTCTTTCCATTTGATTATTTGTGCTTTTGCAATAGATTTTTGAATATGATACTAGTGATTGGGACATTTTCTCAATCAGGGTCTCTTCAACTAGTTGATTTGGAGTTTTGTTTTTAGTACTAACCTCTTTTTTTTGTTTGTATCTTCTATCTTTTCTCTTCTCATTTTTTTTGCCCTTGTGCATGGTTGTTCGAGTTAAGATCCTTTGTTTTGGGACCTATGTCTTTAAACTTAGTGAGGTCTTATCTCTTTGCAGTTTGTCCATGATCATTTCTCTCTCATTTTCTTTACCGTGAGCATGGGGTAGTCTCATACACCTACTAAAGTATGGGAAAATGTACCATTGTAAATTTTAAGCACCTCATCATTGTGTATGATTTCATGATTGTTTAGCACCCACCTTAGTGTGTTTCCATTTACACATGCATGATGGGACTTCATGTTGCACTTAATGGACATCCAAATTCAAATATGAGTCCTATTCATGAAAATCAATGTGATCCCTTCTTTCTAGGTGTTCTCCTTTATTTTTTCTCTAATTCAATCATTTATTTTCCAACATGGGCCCTATGTTACCATTTGTGGCCTTTGTTTTTCTTCCTGGCCTTAAAATCAACTGTACCTCATAATCTGATATATCTTCACTATGTGGGATATGTGGTTCAACATCCTCTTCTCGGGCTTTATGTTCTATCCCACATTCAAATCAGGGTCCCCTCTTGTGGATTTAATGATATTTCTAGATCTGTATTGTCCTCCTTCAATTTTTGAGCTCTGAAATGTCGTGAGAGATATAAGAGAAACCCATCTCTCCTCATTTTGATATAGCATCATAAGATTCCAAGAGTTCTCTTACAATTTCACATCCAAGAATTCTTAAGTAATATTTCAAGCATTCTAAGATATTTTCAAGGCAATATTATCCATGGTTCAAACTTATTTCCCTCATTGAAGGCCAAGCAAAGGAGTCTACCATCAAGGAAGAAGATCACAGTGCAAGCATTCATCCACATTCATTCCAGTCTTCAAGTCTTTCTTCTTCTCAATAAATCATTGTGACAAACTACAACATCCATTACACAAGATTTTGTCTTTGATGATTTCCTTTTGGATTTTTGTGTGAAGGCAAAGCTATTGCATCAATATAGAAATATTTGCATTGTTAATATATACTATACTTCATTTTTTAGATCTAGCCTTTTCTATATGACAACATACTTTCATTTACTTTATTTCATTTCAAGGTTGATTCCAAACTAGGTTTTGATTGAGGCAAACCCCTCTACATAACTCTTTTCCCAATTTTGTGTGCAGGAACAGGTGGCAAACCTACAGTTGCAGATTTAGAAAGTATAGGACCTGACAGATAGTCTAGAATTTGGATCATCGAGAAATAATTTAGGTATAGGATGGCTCGGGAAACCTCTTCTTAGGAACAAGCCCCCTAGGACAACCTCTTCCATGCAACTCAACTTCAAACTAAAATCATAGGTTGGTACCATTGTTTGGTTACTATTTTTGGTACTTACATGTTATTGTATATTCTTTGTCAGTCTGTGTAGTCAGAAACTTGTCATTTCTACATATTTTGTCTTCTATCTTGCATCATCCAATCATATCCCTCTAAAATCAACTCATCTAATCAGTATAGTGAAGGATCATTGCACCCTCCTAGAGCTTAAGTTATCCTTCGGCCTAGTGAGTCATTTTCTTTCCTAGTGTACAATAAGAAATAAGATTAAAATCCCCCCTCGCATCCTATTTTTCTTAGTGTACAATATGTATATAGAGCGCACACACACACACACACACACACACACACACACACACACACACACACACACACACACACACACACACACATGCATGCATATATATATGTAATATCCCCATTTTAGCTCACCATAGTTGGTGGTTTGGATTAGCCTATCAGTGGCCCTCGTAGGCTAAGTCAGTTGTTTAGAGGGTCCCATTTGGTATTTCAGTGTGCCAATTCCCTTCGAGAGGTCATAAGTGTTTAGAATTGTTCTTCATTTGGGTCAGTTGGTACACTTACTATTTATAGTAAGTTGTTTATCCATCATTTCTATATTTGGCAGGGCACTTGGACCGACCTCAGTTGCAGTGATGACCCTTGACATCTTCATTGATCAGGTATTCAGGGATTTTCTAATTATAGCAGATCAAGGATTGATAGAGATGGACCCTTACTATTTTTAGTAAGACAATTGGGTGCATAGTGGACATAATGGTTGACTCCCTGGTTCAAACAAAATCGAGAAATAATGAGTATGTATGGAGTTATGTTATTCTAATTATTAATAAAGTATTAATTTATTAATAATTAATCTTTAAAGGCATAATATAAAGTTTTATGTGCACTTTATATTCAATGGGGCCATAACCCTTCATTTAAGTGACTTAAAGTGCAATTAACGAGTTTAATATTTGAGGCACATTTATTGACGCACTTTATAAAGTCAAAAAGCAAATATAAAGTATGTTTTAAAATGATTATTAAAAACATTACTTTTGAGGGGCCATTTATTAAAGTATTCAATGAAGTTGAAAATAAAAGAATTTATATCATTTTTAAATATTTAAAGTGCACATGAAGGATATTGACCTCTTAAGGAAAATCTAAAAGGCTTTTGAAAAGAAAAGAGAGGGCATTCACTTATTTTGATAATGGAAGGCTTTGAAGTTTGTGCTTGTGCTCTTCTCATGGAGAAGTAAAAACCAAGGTTTGTTGGTTTTGGCATTGGAGGACGAAGATTCTTCATTGTTTTAGCATTCTGAAGTTGTGAAAGACCAACTGAAGTTTGCCTGTGAGATTGCCTTCATCCAGAAGTCAACATTGTGTTTCATTGGAGATTATGTCAAGGGTTTTGAAGAATATTTTATTGTTGATCAAAAGTTTGAGGATTAATTCTTGGAGAATATTTGTTGCTGGTTGTATTTCATTCTTCTTCAGCACGTGGGGTTTATATTGTTCATACTCGGAGCAATCATCTATAGAATTTAAAAAGGGTTTGAAGCAGATTTATTATTCTTTTTGGGGAAACTAAGGGTCTGATATAAGGTTGTTGCATTTGTTTGTTGAATAATTCATCTATTGCTGATATTCATCCTTTCAAAGGGTTTCAAGATATGTATTACCTGTGAGTTCATTAATTATAACTCCTAGATTTTTTGGGCAATGTTGTTTTAGATAATAGGGGCTATTTAATGAACTGGGTTGTCATTATATTGTGAAAATTCTGAGTATTCAAGCTGGTATAAAATTATGGAATTTTCAGCTGTGTATGTTCTATGCAATTTCAATTTTGAGTTGGAAAATTTATTATTGCAATATCTTTATTTGTTGTATTATATTGTCATATCAAAACAAATGTATCATTTGCATAGAAAATTAGTGGTTTGGCAAAGTTAGAACCTACTGGGGTTCTTACAGTGGTATCAGAGCTTGCCTACAAAGTGTGATAAAATGTCAAACATTTGAAAAATAAAGCAATTTGGTGTTTGTCAAAGTTAGAACCAGAAAGGGTTCTTATAGTGGTATCAAAGCATTGCATGCATGCCAACTGTTTGAGCTAATATATATATGTATATGTATATAGAGTATATGTATATTATACATATATGTATATGTATATATATATATGTATATGTGTATATAGAGTATATGTATATTATACATATATGTATATGTATACACACACACACACACACACACACACACACACACACACACACACACACACACACACACACATATATATATATATCACACACACACACTTATGTTCCTCTCTCTCTCTCGTTCATTATCCATATTTATCTCTAAATCTCCATATATGTATATCACTATATCTATCTCTCTTTATCCATATCTCTATATATATCTCTATCCTCTTTATCTCACTATATCTACTTGAATATATTATTCTATCTCTCCCTCTCCCCCCACTCCTCCCACCTCTCCCCCTCTCCTCCCATCTCTTTCTCTCTCTATAATTTTTTTTCTTCTATTCATAGCTTTCTCTATCCCTATCTATCTATCTATCTATCTATCTACATCTCTATATTTTTTCCTCTCCCTCTTATTATCTATCTACCTATCCTCCACATCTCCTCCTCTTCTCTCTCCCCGCCTATATATATATTCCCCTCGTTTCTCTTCATCTTTCTTCACATATATAAATCAGCTAGTTAGTGAGTCAGTCAGTCTATCTATCTATCTATCTACCAGGCTAAAAGTTATTACAGCCAAACCATTCAAACTTTAAACAAAATCGATTTCCCCAACTACAAATTCTTTCAAACTTTATTGAAATAACTTGATAATTATTTACATTAAATTAAAACTCCATTGCCCTCTTTTTAAAATGTATTCTTATGCAAATTACATCCTTATCCACAAACTCACAACTCTCATATCTAATTTGGAATAGAAAATTTTATTTCCTCATATTTCCTTCACCTCTCAAGGAGCATAATTCTTACAATTTCTTCTTCGCGTGCCCGATTATTCTTTATTTTCCCCAACATAGTAACTAATTGAACAACAAATTCTATGGATCTTTATGCTTCCCTCTATACTAAATATCCCAACTTCTCTTTTCACTTTCTTTTTCCCATGTAGCAACATTCTCTTATTCTTCCTTATTTAGTGTGTTGGAAAAAGTATGTCACCTGTTCAAATTTTGCCCGTTCTTCTCCTTGCACCATGTCTCATAATTTATGTTTTGCTTGCAATTCCCTTGCACTCCTCTTTAGTTCCACACAACCCTTAAATTTTTAACCATTTGTCTTATCCTATTCACATCCTTTATATAAGTTATATATTTTTTAGAGTATAAATATTCAAAAAATTACTCACACATAAGAAATTTTGAAAACATTTGTTGAAATATCTTGACAATGAAACATAAACACAAAATGAAAATAAAATCAAACCCAATTGCCTATGACAACAACAAGATGAGTTCTTTTATTGATGCAAATTGTTTATAAGCCCAAATGCTCTCTCTCTCTCTCTCTCTCACACACACACACACACACACACACACACACACACACACACACACACACACTTGCCCCCACTATCTCTCCCTTCATATATTTCCCTCCCTCTCTCCCCCTTGCAAACATAACATGAATTTGTTGGTAAAGAAGCCTATTATCTTCCTAATTCTGTGGTTTTGTTTCAACCATGTTTCAATACATGTAAGTGGATGCATAGCTAAATTGAAGCTACTACCATTTCTCCATTGAGACTTTTGTCGTGCAAACGACATCATTTTCTAAAGGACCTACTAGTTAACCTCATGTACTACATAAATGTATGAAAAAAATAGACTACTTTTAAAAATTGACCTTCCACCCTTTTTCAATATACCCATTGTACACCAAAATGCGATTACTAGTTTATTTGTTTTTACTTAAGAATTACTTTATATTTTTTTTACTTAGAATTATCTAAAAATTTTAAATTGATTTTTTTTAATGATTTATTTCATTTTTTAATTATATATGTTATACTTTGATTAATTAATAGATCTATATCCTATTTTAGCTATATTTAATTTTTTTAATAATTAGTGATAGGTCCCAATTTATTAATTTACCCCACGACGACAAAACCTCTTACAACTTCGACATCATGCTGTACTTTAAAAATATTTCCTTTCAATTTTAAAATAACATCACAATCCATTGAAACGTGTCCTTTCCCTCTAAAACACTAGATAATGCCCTGACCCTCCATGCGACTCTTCCTCCAAAGCAGCCACACGAAAAATCGTTGGTATGTTTGCATGTGCTTCGGTTATAACGAGAAAACGAATCTGCAATGTTTCCCAACTGGCTGGTCACACAGCTGACATGTCATCCCGACGTTTGAGGCCTTGCAATTTCTTGAACTCTGTATAAACAAACTTACCATTATTTGCTCATTTACTAGTTTAGACTCCAAATGACATCATATCAATTTTGGTAAACAATGAGGAGCCTAACTGCAAGATGTTTGGCTTGGATACCATCTACAACAGACGCCCATTTGTATTTTTCAGCCCCTCCCAAAAATCTTAATGCTTCTATCAGATTATCAGGGCACGGCTCTTGCAGGATTCTTTGCAGTAGTAGTAATGGGCCCAAGAATTCTTTTCAGAAGCAAGTTGATTCTGTCAAGTCTAAAGCTCCCAGTAGTGCAGGGGCTGTTTTGGGGTCCACTGATTCGGGTAATTTGTCAGATGCATCATCATCATTGTTGGCAACAGAAGGGGCAATTCCTCAAGTTTTTACCAGGTAAAGCCATTATTCGCAAGTAGCTCTCAGAGAAATTGTAGAATATTGTTTGAGCATTTATGACCAAAATCCGCATATTGTTTCCTATATTTAGATTTCTGCGAACTTCTGTTTCCTTACTAATAACTGACATATCCATGACACTCTTGTGCCCGATTTCTTATGATGGTGGTGAACTTTTGCATAGGAAGAACCTTTTTATATATGTGCAGAGTTTGATTTGTTTTTATGTATGTGGAATATGCACATTGATTCTCATGTTTCAATCCCTCCGTCCCTCAGTGTTCCTAGAACAGCAGGTAGGTTCCCGACACTCTTGCGTACAATTTCCTATATGAAAAGTTTTAGAGAGGAAGGGTTTGAGATTCACTTAATACCCATTATAAGAGCACCATTACAGCAACATAGGATTGGCCATAAAACAGACAAAGATTCACAGTCATGGAAGATGATACCATCTTAAAAAGTATATTATGCACTATTTATAGGAAGGTCCTTTTTATGGGGTGACAGGTTTATTTATTTATTTTTGGTATTGATCGATGCAAAATAATTACAAAGAATTAAATAAGAGTCCTTTTTGTGGGGTGACAGGGTTTGTAATGAAGCTTACAAAGTACCCGTTAAAATGGCATCATAACAACAACTGGTACAGTTCATGAATGACGTATAATGTATTTACTTGTATTTAAGAAGGTAATTTATAATGTGTCTTGTAATTTGCACATTGTGTCTTTACAAGTGGGATGGGACTGGAAATTATTCCAACAGCTTAAGAATTTTATTTTTTCCGCCACATGTGAATCAGCTAATGTTTAATATTTCCGTCAGAAAAGAAATACAAGGAAAATGATGTTTTATTTTTTAGTTCTTTATTCACTGCATTCTTCACGAGACCACTAATTTTCCTAAACTTTTAAGCTGAACTCCACAACTAAATTCATGGAACCAACAGCTTTAAAATATAAGTCTCAGCAGCACCCATTGGATTTTTTAAGGAAGACCCCCCCATAGAACCTTACCCTCAGAATCCCATCCTAAGAATATGAATCCCTACTTTTTAGATGGTGAAGGGCTGCAAGAGTGCAGTGTACATAACAGCTTTATAGACAAATACTTATCAAGAAGTTGATAAATATAAAGGATATGATATGCCTAGTATAGAAATATCTATCTTAACGTAGAGTGATGTATTTCATGTAACTGATTAATCGTAATCATTCCTTGACAGTTATAACTAGCTGCTGCATCACCCTTTCTATTTTTTTATATATGTACCCTATCAATTTGATTCTCCATGATTGAGAATATGGCCATAGATTCAAGCCTGTACAGTAAAGGCCGTACACAATGATTATTAAGCAATGTAGCCATTTAATTCTATCTATTTTGTTGTGTTCTACTTCTTACAATGTGATTCAACAATGTACTTCACATCCGAAATTTGGTTCCTTTATTACCATTTAAGCCCATTTGTTAGTAAAGATTATACACACAAACCCATACCTACGAGTTCAAAAAGACTTTACTCTGTACGTGTGATTTTGGAAGCGTTTCCATTTGTTGTTTGCCTGTACAGGTGATTATACTATTAAGATCCAGAATGAGTACTGGCGAATTTGAATACCATGCTTTGTTGTCTCAAAATGCACAAAACTCCCATAATTGAGATCTTCATCACCATGCAATAACATGCAATATTTAACAGCTCTCAATACTTGCTAATGAACTTGTAATGCAAAAAGTCGATATAGCCACTGATGCTAATGCCACTCTATATTGATGATTTTTGTCCCTTTTATGCAATTTCTTCCACCTCACACTACCTTCATTTCACATTTTGTGACAGAACTGACTAAATATAAATTTCTGCTAGTTCCAGCATAGGTAGATGATTTTCAATACAAATGTAAAGACATCCAGATAATTTGTGAAAACAAATAATTTGATGCAAAATCTCTTAAAATTATGGATTAGAGAAGCTTGAAGTCTCCAATTTTAAGCTGTGAGCAAAACCATGTCATTTTACTTTCTTTGTCCCACCAACATCAATTAATGTGTTTACCAACTTCAACATTGAAATTAACAAAACAATAACTTGTACATGCCCTATGCCTTAATGCAGCTGAATATGTATACACCCTTATAATCTTCTTTGGCAGCTAAGGCTATAACAAAGAGCTTACAACATGGCATTCTTCTTCATGCAATGTTTTAATTTATAAATAAGTTGAAATGATTGTCTCCTAGTTTTTTAATTCATATAGAAAACAAGAAGCTTCATCAACTTTCTTCTTTTTAAGGTCATAATCATCCTCCATACTTTCCACAGAATATTTTATATCCTTTCTTTTTCGAAGTGCCTTATTTATTATTGATTCTGTCAAATATTAAAAAGTATATATCTTCCTACCATTTACATATAGTGCTCCCCTTGAATTCATCTCCTTGGTATCTTCTTTATATCCTTTGTTTTTAATTGTAGCTTCCTTTAGATGCAAAAAAAATTATAAACTCATAACCTTATGTATGAAGTTATCCCTTCTTGTTTCTTCTTTCCAAAAGATGCCATTAGAGAGACCTCCTCCTCATGATAGTCTTGTTGGAAATCCTTGACAGGCTTGTTAGAAATCCTTGACAGGCTTGTTAGAGACCAACAAGCAACATCTCCATGCAGAAAGGAAAAAAACAAGAGACTTTTGATTAACATTGCATGCACACAATCCACCTAAGTTAAGCCAAAGAAAATGGTCATTAAATTATGGCCAAGGTTAGGCATCCCTTGACACTCGTTATTGTGAAGCGTAGATGATTTTTGTGGGACAAAGGCTGTCTTAATTATCCAGCTAAAATATGTATTGGTGTGATGACTAATTTCATCAATTCAAGAAGCATTTAAATATCTCCTGGCTTATTCCAGTTGAGGATTTTAAAAACAAATGGCTTATGAGTCACCTCGATTGAAATTGGCCTAAGTCGTTAATGAAATAAGTGAATTCAACCCCAAATCAATCAATCTCTCACGACTTTCTCATTTAGCTCAAACATATATCAGTGCAAAGACTAACAACATGAACTCAATAAGCACTTCAATATCCTGTGGTTTATCTTGACTGAGGATTCCAGAAAGAATAGCTACTAGACCTAATCTTTGCATCAGTCATTAAGGAAATTAGTTTACTTGACCACAGATCAATCAACCAACCCCAAATCAATCAATCTCTCACGAGTTATGTTCTCATTTAGCTCAAACACATATCAGTGGAAAGACTAATATCATGAGCTCAATAAGCACTTCAATATCCTGTAGTTTTTCTTGACTGGAGATTCCAGAAAGAATAGCTACTGGACCTAATCTTTGCATCAGTCATTAAGGAAATTAATTTACTCGTCTACAGACCAATCAATGTCTCAATATAATACCATATTACCGATAAAAAAAACAAAATGTCTCATGGTTACCAAACTGATCCTTGCAATCAGACACCTCAAAAATGGGTTACTAAATTGAACCTTAGTAAGTCACTGGGGACATTAATTGTCTACATAAAATCATCAGCATCCTTTGAACTACCTCAGCCAAGCTTCATAATTCGTATACCTATGAGCGACCTTCAGTGAGGATCTCATGCATTGAACTACAGCAGTGCTCATAGATAGAAATACCTCATTTGTAGCAGTCTTATTTCATAGTCATTAAAGTTACAAAGTACAATAACCAATACTTTAACACATAAAACCCAATAGCTAGTCAGCTCATTTGTCAAACAATATGAAAATAGTCAATATAATAGCACAATACAATATTAGTTTGTACATGACTGGAACATTTCTGGTCAATGGAACCCTCGAAGTAGGCAAGTAAAGGTCCAACACTTTGAAGCATTGTTGATGTTACAACATTAAGAGTATTCACTGATCAAAGGAAAGAAAGTTTGCACTTTAAATTTTATTGATGAAATTCATGCATTATATTTATATGGAAATTTTAAGGAAAATAGAGCCACGTGGTATTAGAAAGCCCAGTAAAGATGAGCAGCTTAATGCAATCATGGCTAAACACTTGATCAAGAAAGAGAACTTTGGATTATTTCTATTTAGAAAATCACACTAAAATTATGTAAGTTTCAATAATGATGTCATAGTTAATAGATGATGTCATAAAAATATCACTAACATTTCATTTAAGGTCTACTAGGGTTGCAAAAAGCACTCTCTCGTAGCTCTAAGTACACCTTTTAGGCTCTTGACTCTTGGGAAATTCTCGGAAATAGTTCACAGGTTCTCGGAAATAGTTCATAGGTTGTACTTTGTCAACCATAAGAATATAGAGCTCATTCCTTATAGCATACGGTTATATGCTTAGGTTACAAGAGTCAATGTGGCTCAAATTCTGGAGTGAGGCTATTTGAAAGAACAAATGTTCTATTCCTTCAAACAGGCCATTGATACTGGTTTAGTGTGGGCATATTTGCAGAGAAACCTTTTCTAATGTGTTGTCAAGCATCAAAAGCTCCAAAGGCTCTTGATAGACTTTGGTATGGGCCATTCTATTATTGTCTTTATAGTTGAGGGTCTACCTTGATTCCTAGGAATCCATATGAACTAGGTGCTCAACTTCTTACAAGTTTGATTTTTTTTTCATTTCCCCATAATCTAAGCAAGCCATTTTAGGTAGCTTTTCTGTTTTAAGGCAGATATTGATGAGATCCCAAGTGAAGATCTGACTTTGTAAAATAGACTGTACCATGTAATTTAATAAATTTATTAAATAATTAGTATTACATACATGACAAGGATGAAAACATAATCTCTTAAGTGTGATTTTGTTGATTTTGAATTTCACCATAGACTACACACATTCTCCAAGTTCCATTATTCTATATGACCATGATCACTGGGGGTTCCGATGTACTCTTGTAGGGGTGCTCCCTGACAAGTTTGAAGTTAAAGGGTTTGGGCGGTTCTTGCTATTTTTAGCAAAAGGCTATTTTTAGTGAGTGCTGTTTTTAGCACTTAGTCTTGGCCTCCATTCTCTCTCAGCTTAGGGCAATACTTTCCAGTTTTGACCAGGGGAGTGGGGGTTATTACAGACACCTAGGGCTTGCAAGAAAGAGCATCAAATAGCTCAGATTTGGGTTACAATAAGTTCAGCAGATCCATCCAAAATACAATTATCAGCTTCAAGGGCACTGTAAAACTTAAGCAATGAAAATCAACTGAAAACTTCCATGCAAAACTATGATTCCATACATTCTATAATCTGACTTCTGTAAGCTTGCCATTCCCCCCCAAAAAAATTATACATCAAGTTTCATACTGTCTATCTGTAGCAATCCCTGAACTGACTCTTTATCAAGCCAAACGAATGCTTATTTCTTATAACATATCAAGGGGAGGGAAAATTACAACAGCCTTACTGCCATAGCAGGCACATAGACATTTGTAGAAGTATCAAAACAAGGCTTTAAAGAGGAGGGTACCATTTGGGATAGTGAAGTCTATTCCATAGGGCTGAACCCCCTGACCTCCCTTACATTTATTGTGGCAACACTAACTAGTTAATTATTACCAGAAAGTACTTTAAAAAAAGAACAACTTATCTTACAAATAGAAGTCCCACAAAAACATTAATGAATGACATTGGAAGAAGCTTGTAGTGGCTCATCTAGAAGTTTTTGGTTGCATAAAATGTGCTTATTTATACCTACAAAAGGAGATGTAAAAGAACAACTGACTGTATATTTGTGTTACTTATTGTGATTTAAAGAAATTGTGAAAGCCCCAGGGTTAAAAACCTGAAGTTTTTGCAAGTTCAGATGTAGCAAAATTTTAATGCATCATTTTCAACGTCCGAGCGTACTAGCGTGAGAATAAAACATGATCCTTGAGTGGATATTTCAAAATGTTGTCTGGACTTTTTAGTAACTAAAGTTAAATTCATAAGATTGACAAGAGACTTTAGTTTATCACTAGTTCTCTTCTCACTTTTTTTTATCTATGAAACAAGCCCTTGCACTTTCTAAAAGATGGCATAATTTTTAGCATTGTGATCCCCATCATCTGTTTTTTTCCTGTTCTTTCCTCAAATTGTTTTCTTATGATAGTGCTGATTTTCAAACTTGAATTTAGTTCTTATTGGTCATTTCTATAATTAAGATTGAATATAGAGGGTCTAAACAGATATATTAATCCATTGATGCTCTTTGCTGGATCTTTTTCTATATTTGACTTTCATAATATGATGTGGCAGTGTCTGGAACTGGGAAGGTTACAATATCCGTTACCAGTTTTCAGGAAATGATGGTCCCGCAGTAGTCCTAATCCATGGATTTGGTGCAAACTGGTATTCTTTGATACTCTACTTCTTAATTTAAATGACTTAAAGTGGTATATGATCCTTTAAAAATAATCCCATTGAATCATGAATCATCTGTTGCATGCTGATTGAACTGTTCTGAGTTGGCATGTTTGTTTTTCAGTTTTCAGTTTTGTTCAAATAAATGATGATCATTGGAGGTTTGAAAAACAGTGATAGTTTTGGATTCCTATTGCAGTGGAATAATTCTAATTTCTCTTGACTACTGGTGTAGATAAGTGTAAACACTAACAGATGACCAACTTTCTACGTGCCCATTGTACATTGAATTTTCTGTACCGCCCTGCAAAAGTAGATTAGTTTACTTCTTGCTTGAATTAAAAATTCAGTTAAAAAATATAATATTACCATTACACAGAGTAAATGTTGAATAAGTTCCAAATGAGGATTTCTAACCTTGCTGATATTATGGATGGACAAAAGATTGATAGCTTGTATTCACCCAGAAAAACTTTAGACAATCATTTTTTCCTGCTCTCTTCTGAAGCCCATGATCGTAATTTACATTTGTAGTAAAACCCTAATCTTCTCTTGAATGTCGTTTCTTGCTTTCCTTTAGTGAGAAGTAAATGGATCATTTTTAGTAATTAATGTGAATTTTCTTGTAAAATCCCGCCTTCTTTAGTTGAACATGAATTTTCTAGTATAGCCCTAATCTTATGACATTTGCCTAGGTATACTTCAAAAGAATTGGTGTGAGAACACTACATTTCAAAGAGGAAAAATCACGAAGTTATTGAGAATGGGAAACTCTCTAATAATCACAATAGAGATGGATTGGAACTTAGTGATTCATGGAGATCCATTATGCACCTATTTGAGAGCGCATATATTTTGGTTAGTAATTAACAGGTTGGAAATGATTTAATGCTTTATTGACTATCATATAACAATGTCAATTAAGCTTCAATAACTAAAGATGTATGGACCATAGTTAAATTGTTTTCTTGGTATTGATTTGTCAAAACCAAAAGACAAAGACATTTTCAATTAATTTGGAAAAAAAATAGGACATTGAAAAACACACAAAATCATAAACATAAAGAAAAAGCAATTTTTTTTGCTTTCTAAATGCAGAGTTGGGGTATGGGGGCGGCAGCTCCCATTGGGGTCAGGGGCAGCACCCATTATGGAAATTAAACCCTCCCTGAAATTAAGCCCTTAGGCTTTAAGGCCACATGGAACTTCATGCTCATGCCATTTTTCATAATTTTATTGATTTTAATTAAGCGTCAAATCTCTAGAAAAATGTGAGTGTCAAGGTTACAATGTAGTAGTTAGGTAGTAATTGAGAGAATGGAATGGATACTTACTGAAAAAATGAGTGCCTAGAGTGCATCTTATCGATCCAATTTTGGTTACTTTGGAAATTCCAAATTTGGGATGTAAACATAAGGTTCTGACAGAAATTTAAGAAATAAGTATTTTACAGGCAAATGAAGTAACCAGATGGAAAAACCACAGTATATTAATTTGCCATTAAAACAACCCCAGGAATTGTGTCAGCAATCAGAGGAAAACACTGAGAATTGGGAATTGTGCCAGGGATCAGAGGAAAAAATCAGCAATCCAATTTGATGGGCCAAGTGACAATTTATCACAATAAATCACAATTGTTAAAGATTTTTGCCACTATGTGATGGACTATTAATGTGCTATTAAGAAGCATTGTTGTTAGTCTAATCATTCAATCCCAACGATGGAACACAAAGTGTGGGTATGAAACGTTGATTTTCTAAATCCCTTTGCGTTTTATCTGAACCTGTTATTGATTGTTGTTTGGAGCAGGTCTCTTTTTAGGTCAAATCATCCCTTGGAGGGCAATTTAGTTTACTTTTATCTTTTTTGTTGAATAATAGCTTATACAATCTCTCTGAAATATTTCTAATTTTGATTAGGATTCATACATTTGCCAGGCATGACAGTTTTGTAAAGCTCATTTTTGCAGTGATCACTGGAGGAAGAATCTGCCTGTTCTTGCAAAGTCCCACAGGGTTTATGCAATTGATCTTCTTGGTTATGGATACTCAGACAAGCCAAATCCACATGATTTTCCAGTTAACTCCCTATACACGTTTGAGAAATGGGCAAAGCAAGTTAATGATTTCTGCCAGGACATAGTTAAAGATAAAGCCTTCTTTGTATGCAACTCCATTGGAGGTAATTAGTTCTTACTGAAATGAAAGAAAAGTTAATAGTATTCTAAACATACTTAATTATCCTGATATTAAAATGTTTTCTTGGGCTTGACAGAAAGCATTAGATTTTACTCTTTCCTACTCTTTCAAAGAAAAAATGACCTGCAGCTTAGTTTGCTATGTCGAGAACTGATTGGATTTTACTCAGTTTGCATTTGTTAAATACATTTGTTGCAAGCGGGATCTTATAGGGCAAGTTCTAAGTTGGTTGAATAATACAGTACGAGTCCAATGGGTATGGTTCTAGGTGGTTTGAAAAATTCAGTGTGAGTCTAATTGGTACAGTTCTAGATTTATTCTAAAAGTTAAAATTGAGATGGGAAGATTGTTAACAACATTTTAGAGCAGATTTCTGTGGCCTCTGTACTCTGATACATAATATATCTTCAATGTTGGTCCAATATGGTTTATATTTTAAGTAGGGGAAAAGCAATAGATGAAAATCTAGAATTTTAAAAAAATTCATTCAGAATCTCATGGATTTAGTTTTGGGATTAAAAAGTAAAATACGCATGGCAAGATTAATATTCTTATTATTGTAGCACATGATAGCAATCTTGTTGTAGCTTATTTACACTTAAAACTAATATATTTCATAGTTGGTTTGATATATTTTTTTGATCGGTAAATTTTTTTTTGTATTAATTCATAATCGCTTTTGATTGGAGCTTTGAACCAGTGAGAACATAGTTGGGGGTTCTCATCCCCGTCATTACAATACTAGTACTTAGGCATGAACACCTTACTAAATTTGCCTCATGTTGTAACACCTTCGTCTAACACAATTATCTAGGTATTAACACCACAGAACACTCTGAGTAATCGGGGAGCCATCTCACAGTTCGGAAAGACACGACCACCTATTTCTAACTCCTTATCTCTCCAAGGCGCCCAAGTGAAGCTCCTTATCTGTAAAGAGCCTGCCTGGCTCTAACCCTTGACTGCAAGAAATTCAACTGCAAATCTATTCTTGCTCTGAGAGTAATTGTTTTTGGCATTTTTCTCTTAAACCAATATGCAACTTTCTTTGAATTTTCAAAAGTAAAATAATAATAAATGCCAGGGAGGAAATTAACATTTCTGATAAATTTTCAGTACTTATGGTAATTTAGATTACATCAAGAAATGCTTCGGATTATTCATGAAAAATTGCAAACAATGTGTAATGGCAAATACCAACCATTAATCATAGCCCAACGTGGAAGATTGTAACACCTTCACAGGCCGGCTGTAAATAGGAACGACTTCCATTTGGCAAACAACATCCAGTGTTTAGAAGTCTCTAATGTCACATTGGCTGCAAGACATCTTCAGCCACACATATGCTAGTCTCTATACCTCCAAATGGTTCCACAAAACTCAACAACCCCCCAAAGATGACAGCATAACCAACACAATATCACGAGCATTCAACGCTGGTTCAAAGTGTAAAGAAAATCTGAGAAGTAACGTTCTCAGCTTCAGCATCAAACTTCAAACCCTCATTTCGAACCAAGAACCAAAACTCCAATTTTCATAAGTGTCAAAAGATAATAACATGAATTCCTTGCCTTTCACAAAGCATTTCTTTTATAATTAAAAAGTGTCCTCTCACATACTTTCACTTAAAACATTTTTTATACTTAGGCACATATTGAGTAATATAATTTATTAACTCATTTGGCTCCAAAAATGACCTTTTCATTGTTAGCCGTAAAGTTGTGTTACCGTCGGATGTTAGTTGCCGACGGGGTAAAGTTGTGTTACCGTCGGATGCTAGTTGCCGACGGAGGTAAAGTTGTGTTACCGCCGGATGGTAGCTGCCGAGGGAGGTTAGTTAGTTGCCGACGGTTGAGAAGGGTGACGACGTTTGGTTGCACCTCTTCGGATTGTATATGAATATTGTACTTGCTCTTTGGAAGACATTATTACTGTAACCTTTGGGGAATGATTAATGAAAGTATTTATTCTATGATATAATCTGTGTGTAATATATTTCCTGTACTATGTCTATGCATTATTAAGTTACCCGTGACGGTAAACATTTGGCGCCGCTGCCTAGACGTACTCGGGAAGAAAAAAAATAAAATAAATTGATGTGTTGATTATTGCCCGAAGGGAGCAAAGAATTCATGCCCAATCAACTGAACAAAAATAGAAAGAAGGAACTCGAGGAGGAACAAGCCGATAGAAAAGCGGCACTCG
>MU223714.1:1741774-1761591 GCA_018584345.1 Thuja plicata | reverse complement strand
GCTGGAGGTGGAGAGAGCACTAGAGCAAGCCTTTGGAGAGGGGTATTACGCTTTGAGGCGTTCAGAGGAGTAGGTGTTGGCTAGAGGTGAGACTGTCTTGGTGGATGCATAGAGAGCTCGGGAGGAGTTGACCACCCGGTTGGAGGCAGTAGAGCAACACTTGGCTCAGCGTACCCAGGAGTGAAGGCGGTACAGGTGCCTATCGAGGTTAGATTGGCTCGGAAGACAGTGTTGTTTGGACAAGAGTTAGCGGAGGCTACAGCTGAAAAGTTTGTTTTGGAGACAAGCTTGGTACAGGCATGGGAGGAATGTGATGTGACAGAAAAAGAACAACGACGCAACATTGATGTGGGGGCGGCCCTTCCGTTTTTGCCCTTCTTCTCAGTGATTTTCTTATTCTATATAGTGTTTTTCATCTCCTTTTTGTTGCGAGTCGCCGGAGACGACTTTCTTTTTTTGGGGGGATGATGTTAGCTGTAAAGTTGTGTTACCGTCGGATGTTAGTTGCCGACGGGGTAAAGTTGTGTTACCGTCGGATGCTAGTTGCCGACGGAGGTAAAGTTGTGTTACCGCCGGATGGTAGCTGCCGAGGGAGGTTAGTTAGTTGCCGACGGTTGAGAAGGGTGACGACGTTTGGTTGCACCTCTTCGGATTGTATATGAATATTGTACTTGCTCTTTGGAAGACATTATTACTGTAACCTTTGGGGAATGATTAATGAAAGTATTTATTCTATGATATATTCTGTGTGTAATATATTTCTTGTACTATGTCTATGCATTATTAAGTTACCCGTGACGGTAAACATTCATCAATATCATGAAATTATGACACGCAAGGTCCCTGTTTCTTGTGCCCAAGATTTAAAACTTTTAATCTTGGTTCCAATGAGCTATCACACTAAGGCGCCCAACATATAATACCAACAATAATGACAACCTTAGCAAATTTAATTAAATAATAATAATAATCCACCCGTCTTGTGAAAACAACTGAAGAAGCATTAGAATCGAAATCTGTTTGCACTGGAGTGATCCTGATGATAAAAGATGACGAACAAACCTGACAGGGTGACTTACTAAAAATAGACGCTCTCTCCAAGATTTTTGGAGCCCAAACCGGAAGCCAGAAATGAAAACTGAGAGCATCATTCAACTCCTCTAACTCATTTGAGCTCATCGGAACTATCCATTGACTTACTATAAATAGTAAGCTCACACCAATGACCCTCTAAACATCTCGCCAGACCACGAGGATTGCAATAATGACCTGGCACCAACAATTCAATGACTTGCTAAAAAATGGGGACATTACATTATCTCTCCAACATTTTTTTTCCTCCTTATCCCTCCATGTGGCTGGGGGTCTATACACCTTATACCTCCCTGAGTGTGTCTCCATACACATTTTTTTCACGTCAAGTCTTTACCGCAGAGCTGACTACGAACCGGTCAAATCGCGAGTTGGGTTTAGTGTTATACCTGCATTGGGTGTAGTGCTGTACTTGTGAACTGATTGGGCAACAGTAATCTCGTGCCCGCGCGTGTTGGGTATTATGGGGGTGGGGAATCGAACCTAGGACAGCCCTATCAACAGGGCTCGTGACAACCGCAACGCTGCGGGGTCATCCCCATAGTTGGTTTGATATTGCCTACCCGAATTGTTTGTAATAAATGTGCTTCAGTAACATGTAATACTTTCGATGAATTCAGGTTTCAAATTATTAATTTTATAGTATATATCTAAATTACCTGTCCGAATATTGGTTAGGGTTTGGGTTTGAGTTTTGGTCTGGGGCTTTTCTTTGTGGGTTTGGTAAAATAATTTGGGTGTCAGGTTTGTCCATACAAAGACATAAAAAATTGAGAAAAATATATATATATATAGCAGTAATTAAGTTTATACTTTAGAATACCACATATCAACATACCATAAAAATTAAAAATATTACAATGTCTATTTGTCAAACTTGAATGTCATGAAATGTATTAAAATTAAAAAATAATAATGTCAAGTGTTAGAAATCAGCCATCATTGATCAAGCATCAATGTCATATGGGTCTTAAAAATTATCACATCACCATCTATATTAGATGATATAAGTACTAGCATTTTTGAATAACCACAAGTAGTGTTGTTGGCACTGGCACTCTCATGCTTGCTAGGTGTCTCGTCTTCAATATTAAGTGCAATGTACAAACCCCCGCGAGTTCTAACTCTGACAAACACTGGATTTGTTTCAATGTTGGATGTTTGACATTTTGTCAAACACTTTGCATGCAAGCTCCGATACCACTGTAAGAACCCCTGCCGGTTCTAACTTTACCACTGTATTTTCTGATTTAATAGTGCCTCGACATTTCGTCAAACACTTAGCAAACAATGTCTGAGCTTGCTGATTTGAGTTCCTATTTGATTTGTTATGGTTTGGTATGCTGCAATTGATGTTTTTTCATATATTTGCAATGCTTGATACAACAATATAATGCAGCAAAATAGAAGATATTGCAATAATTATTTCAATTAAAAAACTGGATATTACATAGGGAATACAACTGAAAATTCTAGATTTTTAGGACAGTTTAGATACTCAGTATTTTCACAAAATATCGACAACCCAGTTCATAAAATATCCCCTATTATCTAAATTAACAATACCCAAAAAATTTAGAAGTTATAATTCATGAACTTACAGGTATGATGTCTTGAAACCCTTGAATAAACTTCACAAATCTGCTCATAAATGCTTTGAAATCTGATTAATAATGGCTTCCAATTCCTTCTATCACTACAAACTATTTTGGTAAATAATGAAGCATTCAAACCCTTAATTCTGCAACAATAAATTCATTCTTGGCCTCTGGTTGAAGCCAACGCCTGACATAATTTGTTGGGTTTTTCACCAATTCACTATGCTGAAAAACTTATAAGAATTCACAATTCTCCAAGCTTGAAATCTGAAACCCTTGTTTCGATTTCTTCTCCACATAAACAAAAGCAAATGCATAAGTCATAGAATGAATTGACCCTTTGAAGGTATTTATAAATCTCCAAATAACAATTGAGCTTGAAGCTTCAAGCTTACACGCCGTATAACTTATCATGTGAACTTGTTGCAAGTTTGAAATATAATATTTAATTATACTCCCCTCCTTTTGATGCACACATTAAAATGTAAAATATACTTTACTAAACACTTATATCTCCCTTTTTAAATAACACTTTATCACTTATTATAAAGAATACTTTTTAAACATTTAAAACTCCCTTTTAAATAAAGTCCATTTAAACTATAAAGTTATATTATATCATTGTGATGCACTTTATTAAATGACTTTTAAGTCATTAAGTGACCCCATTCACATAAAGTGAAAATATAATTTTATAATTGCACTTTATCATTAATTATTAATAAAGTATTACTTTATTAATAATTAAAATAACATAACTCCAAAAATAATTGTTATTTCTTGTTTCTGTCTGAACTTGGGAGTAAACCATTGTGTCTATTGTGCATCCAAATGTCTTACTAAAAATAGTAAGGGTCCTTCTCTAACGCCACCGACTTACTATAAATAGTAAGTCCCTGAAACTGAGCCAACTAACGAATGAGTTAATCACTGTGCATACCATGAGTCTAGGTGCCCCTATCAAAAATAGCTCTGACCATAATTTGATTTATTATAAATAGTAAGTCCCAAATCGGAAGCTCTGTCAATGTCACCACAAGTCCATACTGCTAGCAAATTGTCCAGGTGCCCTACTAAAGATAGAAACTATGACTTACCTAAAATAGACACTTACTGTAAATAGTAAGTGTGCCGAACTGACTCAAACAAAGAGCAATCCTGAATATCCCTGATCACTGGAGTGGGAAATGGTCTCTGGCTCTACCAACTGGACCCTTTAAACAACTTCATTAGCCTATAAGGGCGAAGAAATAGGCCAATCCTCTAAAATTTGACGCTCACGAAAATGGGGACATTACATGCAAGAAAGTGGTAAGTGGAAGCATTAAAGGCAATATGTACTGGCGCAACATCCAACCTCCTTGTGTCCCTTTCCTTGTAGCCACCTTCTTTTTGTGAAAGGAGACACAAGTTGGAATGCACATATGTTAAGTCCCTTGAATTTTTAAAGTGTAGTTGATTGCATTTTATTGAGTGGATAAAGGATTATGTGCTCCAATTTCTCTTAGATGTAGATGAAGTAGCAACCTATGAAGACAAAATTAGAGGGTTATGAGTATAAATCAAACTTAAAATATGAAAAATTATATTTTTATAAAACTTGCTATAAAATTTTGATTGTAAGAAGTTGTAGGTGTGTGAATGATTGGCCATGAAAATACCACCAATTTTGAGAACCTTAAACTTGCCACAAAGAGCATTAATATTAAAGTCAATGGAGTGTAAAAATCTATGAACTCAATCCTAATTATATACCTCATGTTAGGATCAACGAAGTCTACGAGGTGGTGACTTGTACCCTTGGTTGAGTACAAAACCCGTGTATGGGGCAATCCTTTTTGACATCAAAGGGATCTTAGTGCTATAATGTTTAGGACTCAATGCAAAGGCAAGAATGTAATGTCCCTAAATTGATAGAGAATAAATTAATTAAGTTAGTTAATTATTTGGTTCCTATTTAAAAGAAATATTATTAAGGACCTTTAATTAATTAATGGGGGGGCCTTTTTTATTTAATTGTTGTCCGTAGGTGTTTACCGGGTCGGCGTTCTTTTGTAAACCCCCGGGAGTTTCTCCGAAGGAATATTTATGCCCGGCATGTTGAATTTTGGATATTTTTATTATTATTGCGAATTCCAGTTGGAGTTCTGGTGTGTGCCACTTCGGAAGTAAAAGACCTTCCCTATTTGGCCTGTTGCAGTTTCGGTGGGATTCAACCCTCACCCTACTCTGCTTTGTTCTGCTTGTATCGGATCTGGAAAATCCGAAGTACTTCATTATTCATAATATAACCTCCTGGCAATTGTTCCATATTTGGTACTTCATTGTTCTGTGCACCTGTTAACATCTGGTGAATTGCTAAGTAATTGCATTGCAACGAAGAAGCAAAGCCGAGGGGCAAACATAGCACGTATGGACTTCCAGACTACCGTAGGGATTGCTCGGTCTAACCGTAGGGATTTCCAAACCACTGTAGGGACTGCCAGGTTCCATTGTATGGACTGCCAGGTTCAACTATAGGGACTTCTAGACCACCGTAGGGATTTTCAAACCATCGTAGGGACTGCCAAACCACCGTAGGGACTACCAGGTCCAACCGTTGGGACTGCCAGATCACCGTAGGGGCTGCCAACCCTAACTGTACGGCCTTCAATCTTCGTCTGTTTGTTGAGGAAATTGGATCAGGGGTGTCGTGGGTACATTACAGTGGTAATCAGAGCTGGTTGGGAAGATTGAGAGTTTTGACTTGGATCACACTATGACACCTAGTGAGGCCATATGTTCTCTATCTTAGGCCCTAGCCGATCTGTTGGTCGAATACTCCAAGAATACTTTCGCATGCCAACTGTTGGATGGTCAAGTGCAGGATGACATATACAAGGTGGCTGGCGACATCATTTACTACAAGGACAAAATCTATTTGGTACCGGAGTCCAAGATGAAGGAAAGGATTCTGAAAGAAGATGTTTGCACAAATATCGTCGAACCAACACCCAATGATAAACTTGATGGAAATACAGATTTTATTAGTGATCCTTCGAATGAGCCGGTTCTACCAGTGGGTGATCAGCCTCTTGGGGATGCAGACTCTGCCGATGATTCCTTGCAGGAGCAACCTCTACAGTTAGTTGATTATGGAGTTTACCCTTTGGATTTGAGCACTGATGTTTCGTATGATTGGCTTCCATGGGATCCTGGTGACTCCGGACATGGCAATGTTTATATCAAAGTGCCACAGCGAAAGTTTGGTGGCAGTTTACTCATCTCGACTGAATCAAATTATACACATGTGATCCTGAAGCAGCACAGTAATTTCAACGGATACTGCGACCAACGTCCGTGTTTGGCTTGGGATCTGAGCATCGATGTACGTGATGAATGGATTCAGTGCGATCCTGGTGACTCTGGGCATGGCAACGTTTATATCAGAGTGGCGTAGCGAAAGCTTGATGGAGCTTTACTCTTCTCACTTACTTCCAGGTGCATGCGCGTGGTCATGATGCGGCATGGGGGTTTCAATAGATACAATTATCGATGCCCGCACTTAGTTTTGGATCCTGGAGTTTTGATGACGGATTGCTTGAGGGCAAGCAATCTTTGGGCGGGGAGGATTTGTAATGTCCCCAAATTGATAGAGAATAAATTAATTAAGTTAATTAATTATTTGGTCCCTATTTAAAAGAAATATTATTGACCTTTAATTAATTAATGGGGGCCCTTTTTTATTTAATTGTTGTCTGTAGGTGTTTAGCGGGTCGGCGTTCTTTTGTAAATCCTTGGGAGTTTCTTCAAAGGGGTATTTATGCCCGACATGTACGTAGTTGTAGGCATGTTGAATTTTGGGTATTTTTATTTATTGCGAATTCCAGTTGGAGTTCTGGTGTGTGCCACTTCGAAAGTGAAAGACCTTCCCTATTTGGCTTGTTGCAATTTTAGTGGGATTCAACCCTCACCCTACTCTGCTTTGTTCTGCTTGTATCGGATCTGGCAAATCCGAAGTACTTCATTATTCATAATATAACCTCCTGGCAATTGTTCCATATCTGGTACTTCATTGTTCTGTGCACTTGTTAACATCTGGTGAATTGCTAAGTAATTGCATTGTAGCGAAGAAGCAAACCTGAGGGGCAAACATAGCACGTATGAACTTCCAGACCATCGTAGGGACTGCCCAGTCTAACCGTAGGGATTTCCAGACCACCGTAGGGATTGCCAGGTTCCACCGTAGGGACTTCGAGACCACTGTAGGGACTGCTAGGTTCAACTGTAGGGACTTCTAGATCACTGTAGGGATTGCCAGGTTCCACCCTAGGGACTTCCAGACCACCGTAGGGACTGCCAGGTTCAACCGTAGGGACTGCCAGACCACCGTAGGGATTGCCCGATTACCGTAGGGACTACCAGGTTCAATCGTAGGGACTGCCAGACCATCGTAGGGACTACCAGGTCCAACCGTTGGGACTGCTAGACCACCGTAGGAGCTGCCAAGCCTAACCGTACGGACTAGTCACACCGTACGACCTTTAACCTTCGTCTGTTTGTTGAGGAAATTGGATCAGGGGTGCCGTGGGTACATTACAAAGAAGACATAGTGGGATAGTATCTCTTTTCAATAATTTTGTGGAGCTTTTTGAAAAGAGTTTCTTTAGGGTTTTTCTCTTTTTCATTTATGATGTTCTTCATCTTAATTATTTAGTCTATGCCACCATATATCTCTCCCAAAAAAGGCCTATTCAAGTCAATAGAATGGATCAAGCTCAATATGGGCTTAGTGAAACTTAGGATATATCTGGCTAATGACCATGTTAAAAAAGAGTCTCTAAAACCTTCACAAGTTATCTTAAGACAATTGTGTTGGATGCAAAACGGGTCCAAACAACCTATTTATAAAGCAAAATAAAAAAATTAAAATCTTTTAATCTGAAAAATATTATAAAGTGAAACATATTTAATATTTATTAAGATAAATTTTATTTCTTCACTTACCTTTAATAACCCCAATTTTGAGAATTTGTTGAATATGCCTTGCGACATTGGGCGGTTGGTTAACAAACATTTGAATCTCTTCAGCTCTAGTAGACATCTATTTACCTATTTGATCTAATTAATTTTGGTGCCAATTTTTTGTAGCATTAGTTTGAGGGAGTGGATAGCACAACGTGTCCAAAAGATGTGCAAATAACTCTTCAACAAATAAACTAGTTGCTTTATAATTTTTGCTGTTGTCTGTTACGACTTGAACAACATATTGTGGCTCAAACAATATATGGTTGTCTTGAACAATGTTGACAATAAATGCACCATTCTGCACCTCCTTTCCCCTTCACAATCCACTACTCTGAGAAAAATTGTCCCTTTGGGTAAAATTGCAATAACATTGATCAATAGCTGATTTCTTGCATCATTCCATTTATCAAAATTGATGGACATCTTTTTCATAATAAAGTACTACACATTTTCTCAAAACTCAGCCATTTGTATCCTTTTAGAGCCTTGTTAATTGTTTTCTCCATTTGTTGTCAATATGGTGAGCGAACTATTAATGTTATTGTAGCTATGGTCGGATTCCTTCTGGCTGACATAGATAACACAAAGGTTGTGATAATATAATTATTGAGAATATAATAATTATATTGATAATATAATAATAATAATAATATGATTATCGATAGTATAATAATTATATTGATAATATAATTATTATTGGGTGTTAATGTTATTGTAGCTATGGTCGGATTCCTTCAGGCCGACATAGATAACACAAAGGTTGTGAAAATATAATTATTGATAATATAATAATTATATTGATAATATAATTATTATTGGGGCCAACTTGGAAGATTGGCGTCCCTTGGTGAAGGGGCACTGCAAATAGGTTAAAGGAAGAATGGATCTTCCTCTCTTAGCATTTTCAATATACACATCATCCTACAACAGATTGATTTAATACTACAGTAGATCGAATTCCTTCATCGGAAGTGCTCGAGGGAGACGATAGTCGTATATTGTCTATGGTTGGGAGGGCAACAATGATTTGTCATTGCTTGTGGTTAAACGAGCGCATAAAAACAACATGGTATTAGAGCAGGCCCTCCTCCCAGGCCTGTGAGACTTCAGAAATAAATCTACAGTGTCCAGACTACGGTGTGAGAGCCTATAGCTTGTGTTTCAGGCATAGATAAGCTGAGGGATTCAAAATATGATTAAACTTTCCGTGTGGGGGCTGCTAGAGATTTTAATAGTGCCGAAGTTGATAATTATTTGGCACAATAATATAAGATTATTAGCAGCGTAGAAGGCCGCTCATTATCAAGGATCGTCGAGAATATTTTTTGATGAATTATGTTTATATATTTGGTGTCTCTGCAAAATATTATTGGGTTTATGCGAAGCTGCGTGCTTAAATATTTAAAGTGGAAGGGACTCTTAATATTTGCAAAGAATAATTTTAATTATATTGGTCATCGAGCTTATTTTAAATTAAAGTGTCGTGGAGTTGATGATCGTAACTGCTATCAAACCCCAATATGCATTCATACTCCATCATGGGAAGATTGTTTGAGGCTCTCTGTAATTTGGCAATGGGAATATGGGAGATTGGAAGAATATCAGTGTTTGCCAGTGAATGTAGGAATGTGAGCCCCCTCCTGGAATGCAAAGTAATGTTGCGAGCATGTAACCAGTTAACCACGGTATCATTCATGTCATCTTGACTGAATATTTGACATCAATCTGCCATCTCAGTTCAAAGCAATATGAAATTTGGTGCTCGGTTTGTAAAGAATTATGTAGGAATGACTTCTGTGATCATGCAACATATCTATTTTCTTGACATATGTTATATCTGCCAACTTGCGAACAACAAGGGTTCTCTGATAATCTTGCCTCCTTTTTTTGTTTTAGCGATGGGAGTGGTAGTCTTTGTTGGTGGCAGTTTTCAAGTCCCTAGGTCTGGCAAGTGAGGTTTGAGTAATTTTGGCCTGCTGGGAAGTCACGTCCGTCTAGGATTTGGGCGAGATCTAGGCTAAGTTTGTCATGGGGATGGGATCGAAACCAAGTGATTTGTGATAGAACGAGTTAAAACCCTTTGAGAATCCTTGTTCCAACTTCAGTTTGACCTTAGAAAGTCATGATGGATTGTGCGAGGTAATCGTGCTGAAGGCTTGATGAATCTTGAAATTTGGCTGAGTCTGAAATTCTTCAAAAACGCCCAAAATCTAGAATCTACACCTTAACTCCTATGAAGCTGGAACCTATCTCAAACATTCTGAAAGGTATTTATGCAAATATAACTTAAAGTATTATAAATTTCTTATACTTTAATGTTATATTTGTATAAATCCTCCCGCCCCTAAACTGAAAAATTGGCTAAGTACAAAATCTACTCTGTCCCATGCCAGGTCGGATTTCGACCTCTTACAGGACAGATTTTGTCCTATGACCTTCAAATTTCCGCCCTCCCTCCAAGCAGCAAAACTTGATCCAATCGTGAATAAGAGTGATTTTAGAGTGAGAACGATGAAGGAAGCCAACTAAGGCATAAAGGAAAGGGGTCTTTGGCATGGCGGAAATTCACCTCCTATAGGACACAAAATTGTCCTATGTATGGGACATTTCCACACCCATCAACTTATGATTTCCGCCCTTTGTTTTGAGGTTTAGATTGGTGGATTTTGACTTTGGAGTCTTGTCTATTTGGCGAGATGTGAGATGGAGCAATTAGGAAGGGCAAAAATTGATTATGCATGATGGAACTATGGGCCAAGAGGCCTTGTCCCATGACTGGTCGGAATCCGACCAGTCTTAGGGCAGAATTTGTAGTAAAAACCTAACCTCTTTGGGGTTGGAGAGGTAAGTTTGTATATGAATGATGTCAAAGAGGACAAGTTGAGCAAGCAAGACTTGGGCGGAATTTTACTTCCCATAGGACAGAATTTGTCCCATACACCTCTGATTTCCGCTCCCTCTCTATGGGGAGAAAATGAAGTGTGCATTCAACTTAGAAGGTAACTGGGATGAAGTTGAAGGTTGAGGGAAAGGGGAGTTTGATGTTTGTTGACTTGTCCATGAGTGGAAGCCTTGTCCCATGATTGGTCGGAATCCGACCAGCCATAGGACAAATTTTGTCCTATAAACTTAGAAATTCCGCCCTCCTATAGTTATTGGAAAGCTTCCTAAGGCAAAGACAAGGGTTTGTGGACACGTTTCATGTTGATTTCATTTGGATTGGACAAGTTTGGAACACCTTAGCTTGGGTGGAACTGTCCTATGGATAGGACATTTCCACCACCTTCCTTCTTGACACCTTGCCCTTTCCTCAATACATCCTTCCTTAATACATCCTTGGTGTTCAAGACAAGGGAAATACAAGTCGGCCTGCGTATGGAAGAGGGGGCGAAATATATATAAAGGGGAAAGATTGAAGATCATTTCACACTCAAACACATGCGAATTTCCCCAATCAGCAGTGCAAATCGAATTTGTAGCAGACTTGGATTAGGAGGCAAGTTAGGCAATTGGAAGTGGATTTGAGTCCTACTTCCTAGCACTTCATTGGTGAAGGCAAATTGGCATAATTTTGTGAAGGAAGAGAGCAGCTGTGGGGTTCCATTTTGTCACCAAATTCAGGGAATTTTTAGCAGACCTACAGGTATCGTGGAAATCAGGATTAATCAAGATTTGAGAATGGATGATTGATGCCTCTAATCGTGGATCCTTCCAAAGATTACTTTCCTTAATTCAAAAATCAATCCTTACAAGCTGAATGTTGTCATAGTTGATCTCTTGGTTTTGGCGAATTAGGGAGCAATCTGATTTTAATCTGAAATGAAATCATGATTAAAGGTCTCAATCCAATTCCATGAGGCCTAAAATGAAGAAATCAATTCCTAATCCTTTATTTTCAGATTCATAGGACAGAATTTGTCCTTAGATCCTCATTTTCCCGCCATGGATTGGTGTGCTTGTTTGGTCGATGTTGGAGTTGGAAGGAGGAATTCAGTCATGAGTAGTGTCAAGAGGACGAGTTAGGCAACCAAGGTGGTGGGTGGAATTTAGCCCCTCGTGGGACTCAATTTGTCCCATACACCTGAGATTTCTGCCCCTTATGGAGACAAGTTGAACGAGGACAATCACCCAAGTTGTGAGGAAATTGGAGCATATGTTTGAAGAGGGGTAGTCGTGGGGATGATGGAAGACTTGGCATGGGAGAATCGAAGTTTTAATGTTTTTATCAGCGAATTGGAAGCTTGTCCCATGACTGGTTGGAATCCGATTAGTCATAGGACACAAATTGTCCTTAAGGGTTGAAATTTTCACCCCCCCTAATGGCTTGGGCAAGCTTCCTTAGGATGTGGAGAAGAGGTAAAGCCAAGTTCCAAGCAAATTGAAGGTTGGGAGCCCAAGTTAGAGCATGTTTGGTTTGGGCGGAATTGTCCTATCCATGGGACAATTCCGCCATGATGGTGTTGGTTCCCAATTCCTCCCCCCCTTTGGCCACGAAATTCAAGCAAAAGCAAGTTGGCCCCATTCAGGGTGATTCCCCAATAAACAGAAACAAAAATTAAATGCAAAGCAAGCCGGCTTGGGAGTTAAACTTGATGTTTGTTTTCATTATCCAATGCATCCAAGTCAGCCTAGGGAGTAAATGAGAGTGCAAAGGTATAAAGGGAAGGAAAATCTGATTCATTTGTGCACTCAAGAGCATGCGAATTTCTCCTAGAAGAGGAGCAGATCAAACTATAGAAGATTTGGATTAGCAAGCAAGCGAGCTTGAAGGAGGGTATTCTCGTGGCTAATTTCCTTAGCATTTCTTTTGGTAGAATCCCTTGGCATAGCTATAAGGAGAAGGTGGCAATTGGCATTCATCCCCAAATCTCAGAATTCTGGGAAAGCTACAGGTCTGATTGGAATTAATTTTCTTTCCAAATGATAGAGATGATGGGGGATTGTGGAATGATATGAGGTATGTTTTCCAAGCAAAATCCCATTCCCCACCATAATTCGTTTTTGGTTCTCAGTTTTCATGTCATTATAGATATTAAATTTAAAATATAATCAGACTTCTAATCCTGTCATAATCTGAAAAGTAATTATAATCATGGCTAATAAATCAGATTTGGGAGGTAAAATGGTGAAATCTGGGCATCATCTCCATTAAGGAGCTTATTTATTTCCAATTCCTAATAAATTCATGCAAAATCTGATATTGAACTTGAAATTCCATTCTTGCTGGATGATTAATGTAATTGCTTTTCATGAGATTTTAAAGACTTCTTTCATTTCATTACTTCAAGAACTTAACGTGTGTTTCTTTCTCTTGTTTTGCAAGATGAATTGAAGGAGAGGCTAGAAGGCAAGGAAATGTTTAAAGGTTTCAAATGGCAAGCTCAAATCCAAGATACCAAGCAAGAGAAGATAGGCTCAATCTCGAGGACTCCCAAAGAGAAGGGTTCAAGACAAGCTAAAGGCAAGATGAAGATCGAGTTCAAGAGAGATGCAAGTTCAATCAAAATCATGGGAAGCTATTTTCCTTGGAGAGAAAATCTTGGAACAACTTAGAAGATCAAAGCAAGGATGGTATGTATATCCTCCATCGTCACGCCAACAGGTGAAGACTTCAAGCTCAAGAACTCCAACCAAGTGGAGGCTTAAGACTTCAAGTTCAAAGATCTTAAGTGGGAAGGAAGTTCACACCAAGTTAACGAAGGACAAGACATTAAGGCTATTCAAATTGAGATCAAGTTGGGATTCAAGATCGAGATCAGAGGGACAAGTCCAATCACTTGAAGGCATTTCCAAATACAATCAAGTTCGAATCAGATCGGGTGCAAGTTCAAGGATGTCAATCCAAATCATGCCATGAGAAAACTTCCAAGAGCAAAGATGGAGAAGAGTTGAGAAGATGAAGCAATTTGGGAAAATGAGCTATCCCATTCATTCACAAGAATTTGATAGTTTCGGAAGAGTTAATCAAGTTAGAAATATTGAGTATCAAGAGATATTTTCTCTTCACAAAGATTAATCAGAGCTACATGATAAGGATGATGAGGTGGCAATTGGGCGTCTTTTCCAATCATAAAATTCCAATTTCAAGCACATCCAATCACAACATGCCAAGTGTCCTATTTTCTCATTGGTTGAAAAATCATTGTAATTTTCTTATTGGCCCATGATTTGGTACACTCATTTAATTGGTTGAAATTCGGCAACCCTAATTAGGATTTATGGGATTGAATCTTGGCCCTTGATTTCAAATGATTCTTGGCCCTTCGTTGTAATTGGACATCTATAAAAGGCCAAGGCCTTCTCATTTGTAAAAGGTTGGTTAGTTAGCTAATTAGAGAGAGAAAGTTTGTAGAAGCTAGAAGCTAGTAGGAGGTTAGAGTAGGCTAGCTAAGGGAGAGACTTGATCAAATTGTTGCTATGATGCTATCAAAGTAATTGATGATTCTTTGTTGGTTTCTCATGGTGGATTACTTAGTGTTGCTTTGGGGTGTTGCATGGTTTGCTCAATCTTTCACTTGGAGCATATTTCTTTTCATGTTGAAGTAGTTAGTTGGATGAAAGTAGTTGTGGATGTTTTCTTGTTTGACTCGATTAAAACTAGGCCACTAGTCTCTTGTTGATTGTAAGGGTGCCTTGTGTGGTAAGCTAGTGATTGCTCTTAACTTTAATTGATATTCAATCTTTAGTTTGCACCCATTGATGGGATTGGAGAGGAGATATTGATTTGAAAACCATTCGACTATTCCTTAGAAGCTTGCACTAGGTGCGGTTGAGGTCGCTGATAAGATTTCATCTGGTAGAGTCCAAGTCATCCATGATTTCTTGCATTCATAATTAGAGGTAGAAGTAGCAGTAGAAGCTAAGTTTAAATTTTAGTTTAAGTTTAAGTAGAATTTGGAAAATCAAAAACTATATTTTCATTGCACATTGTGAAGCTAAATCTTTCGAAGTGCAAGTAAGTTGATATCTATTGAATGAATAGTGTAAGTCCCCCTAAGTGATTACCAACAAATCACATTATTTCACTGAGTGAGTGTCCATGGGAGTAGCCATAATGGACCCACCCTCTGGGGCTAGCCATGGTGGATATCACTACATAACTCAAATATCGAGAAGGTTTCCTCCCTGGCTAAGAGGGAGTGTTAATGTTATTGTAGCTATGGTTAGATTCCTCCAGGATGACATAGATAACACAAAGGTTGTGATAATATAATTTTTGATAATATAATAATTATTGTGATAATATAATAATTATATTGATAATATAATTATTATTGGGTGTTAATGTTATTGTAGCTATGGTCGGATTCCTTCAGGCCAACATAGATAACACAAAGGTTGTTATAAGATAATAATTATATTGATCATATAATAATATTGATAATATAATTATTATTGGGGCCAACTTGGAAGAGTGGCGTCCCTTGGTGAAGAGGCACCACCGATAGGTATAAAGGAAGAATGGATCTTCTTGTCTTAGCATTTTCAATATACACTTCATCCTACAACAAATTGATTTAATACTACAGCAGATCGAATTCCTTCATCAGAAGTGCTTGGGGGAGACGGTAGTCGTATATTGTCTATGGTTGGGAGGGCAACAATGATTTGTCATTGCCCGTGGTTAAACGAGCACATAAAAACAACACGAACATTGAAAGCCAATTCATTTGCACATAGACTTGGCAAGCTGATTTTGGACCTAGAATCAGATTCGACACCCAAACTTGGTGCAGACTCGACAAATTGTAAAACCCATGAAATTCAGATATTTTAAAGGATTTAGAACTTGTTCCTTGCACAAACCCACCAAATTGAAGTCACTTTGATCACATACAAAAGTATACATCAATCACATTAATATAAATGCAAATTTTAGTTGAAGGAAATAACACATTTAAAGATATAAATATTGTCAAATGTATACAAAACTCATGGAAGATGAAATCCATGACATCAAAAGGTTAAAACAAATAAAAAATAAAAAACTAGAAGTCCATGGCTTAGAGGAACTTGCATCTATTAGCTCAATATTATGACATCCTGCGTAGGTGTCTCTGATAGATCTTGGAGAACGATGCAACCATGATATTTGTCTGTCTTAGTGACACTCACACCAACATCCAAGGCGTCTTCTCGTGCACTATCCTTTTTTTCTTTGCCATGGCTACTGACTCTGCCCCTCTACCCACTTGTTCAACTCAATCAAGGTCCTCATCACTAAAGACAAGGTCTTCAACCTTAGTGATCCAATATGATTGTGGATCAATGTCTTGTAGTGTGATGGGTGAAAAGTCACTACCCAAAATTTGTCCGCGGCAAAGGCAAAGGTTGTAATGAACATAAATTGGATTATTTGACCTTTGTACTAACAGTCTATTGCACTTCTTGGAGTGAATGTGCTCAAACATACTCCATTTGTGCTTACACCCTGAAGCATCACATGGTTGGCTCAAGTCTCAAAATGCGAACCTTTGAAGATTTGGTAGCTTAGATCAAATCTTTCCCACTATGCATTTGATTTGAGAAAAATAATAAATTAATCTTATTGTTAAACTTTAAGTTTTAATACTTATAATAATGTCAAAAAAGGAAGTTTTAATTTTTAAACTTAAATTATGCCCTTAATATATCTCCTTGTGCAAGTCTAAAGATCTCAATCTTGGTGACTATTTGTGCTCCAAGAAGGGAATCATGCACCATCCACTCTTTAATTGTTTTGATCCCAATCTATGATTGCTTATAATCAATTAATAGGAAGGGTTTTATTTAAATATTCAAGATGAACTTCAATTCAATGTATAGAAAACGTGTATCCAAGAGATTTCCCCTTAATGATAATATACAACTACATGATCCCAATTAGCTATGTCTTGTCAAGGGGGGCTTTCAAGTCACAAACCCTCAAAATGGTGGGTTTGCCAAAGGCGAAGTGGTAGAAAGTGATAGAGCATGCTTTTATTGTAACGGTCCCTCATAAACGCGTGTCTTGGGCAATTTTTGGAATGACCTTTTTATCTCTAGCTGTCCGTAGAGTGGTGTGCTCCCCTTTAATTAACAACTTTTCTAGGTGGAACTTGGACAAAATGTCATTCAATATCACCAAAGTGGGTTTCGAGCAACCAAGTCCAGCAATGTTTTTCCAGGTGGTCTTTATGATACCTAGGATATTGGGGCCTTCTAAAACAAGAATATAAATTATTCCATTCTTCTCAAAGTGCCCTACAAATTGTGAGATTTTTTAGAAAGATTCTATTCCCTCTTTGAAGCTTAGTGTTTTGCAGTGATGCATGGGTCTCACCACTATGCACCATTTTGTTGATTGTCATGCATAGTTTTGCGTGCCATCACTACTCTTCTATGTAATGCGTTGTTTGAGGACTGCTGGATTATTAGATTTGTTTGTCTTCCATGCTAAATGCAAGAAGGAGAAATAGTCTGATTAATGTCTATTTTTAGGGGCTACGAGCTCTATTAAAGACGATCTTCTTGGTATTTGAAAAGCAGTCTGAAATGAGTGTGTTATGTTTGTAATGCAGAGGAGAGACTCATTACTGAGGCATGATGTAATCCATGATGTTATCCATTCTAAGTAAATAAAAGTTTCTCATGTGTGAAAACATTCTTTGTTTCTCTAACATCCTGTGTTTCTGGTTGTTGCCTCTGTTTTCAAATCTACACTTAGTGGATTAAAACTCAAAGGGTAATCAACCACAAGATTTCAATTTTTTAAAAACAAAAATTATCAATGAGGTGGTTGTATCTGTTGTGACCTTTTCCTGTCATCGCCCCATTGCATATGGGGACCCCTCTTTTTGCTTGGCGGTGTAGTAGTTGGTCAGCTTAATCTTAGTTTGGCAGTGATTTTGAAATCTCAAGTTTGACGAGATAGGAAGTTTGAGCATGTTTGAGATGAAAGTCAACTCCTAGTTGCAAGTTTGATTCTTGGAGTAAGTTAGAAGTTTCAACTGATCCAACACAATGAAATTTTGGATTGCCCTCGAATGAAATTCCTAAGGATAGGCAAGTTTCCAATCTGCCTTAATGAACAATTCAAAAACTTGTCTAAAATCTAATCTACAAATCCATCAAAATGCCAAGTGTTGTTTTGGAACTCAACTTTGACATGACAAATTTGTAACTTTCAAACAACACTTAGGCAAATTTCAATCAAGGGGAATTTTGATTTGAATGATTGAAGGTAATGAATTCCAACCTGAATGTTGATGAAAAATAAAGGGCAATCCGAAAAGACAAGATGAAAACCTGAGCTTAGCATGATGAAATCCTATGTACTTAGCAACAATTTTATCAACCTCAATCTGGAAATTCTAAGACAAGTCGGAATTCCGACCTGACTTGGGTGAAATTTCCAACCTGGGTCAGAATTTCGACCCTTGTTAGGACAAATTCCCAACTTGTTGAAATCCGATGTGCTTAATAAGTGGAAATCTTGAGATAATGCTGAAATCTGGACTTATAGATGAAATTTCCAAACCTGTTTTCAGCAAGCATGGTAAGAAATCTCTAGATGGCGTTATGATTTGCAGTTAGGGAAAGGCATCAAAGAAACATGGTGAAATCTGAACTTTTCATGATAGAATCTGGGCTTAACATGGTTAGTTTTCAAAGAATTAGAAAGATTTTTGTGGACCTCAATGAAGAATTCCACCGACCTACCTTGGGATAAATTCCAAAGAGGTCGGATTTCTGACCTCCCTTAGGATAAATTCCTAAGGCTATCCACATCTCCGCCCAACACATGAGAGGATAATCCAAATGCCAAAAGGGATTCAATCTGATTTGGAAATCTATAATGCACTTTCTAGGTCAATCTGAAGCAAGAATCCAAGGGCACTCGACATGAGAAATGCATATGATCTGAAAGAAACCTGATTAGGTCTGATTTGCCAATGTAAAATCTGAATGGGCAAAGATAAACTCGATTTGTTTTTGGATGGGCAAAGACTTGCAACCTTCTTGAAACAGGATTTCCAAGAGGTCTGAATTCCGACCTCCCTTGGAACAAAATCCCAAGAGGGGTCGGAATTCCGACCACACTTGGAACTAATTTCAAATGCCCTTGAGAAATGTGCGATCTCCATTGAGAGTTGTGCTACTTGCAAACTTGGTTGGCTATATAGAGAAAGGTGTTAAGATAAATCTACAAGCAATCAAGTCTGCCACTTAAGAATGAAATTCGAGTGCCATAAAGTGAGAATTCAAATTTCAAATTAAGTCGGCCCATGGAGGAAGATAAATTAAAATGCTAACAAACTCAATTCAAGCCAAGTCGGCTATGGAGAGAGATTAGTAAGTTGTAAATAAATTAAATTAATACCTAAATTGATCAACATTTTGAAGAAAATTTGAATTGTAAGGTGAAGTCGGCCATGAAAGAAGCTAGGCGAATTGCAAAATAAGTGAAATTAGAGTCAGGTCAGCCCATAGTTAATTCCCCAATGGACATGACCTTGAGAGGGCCGCTTATAAAGGAGAGAATCACTGCTCTATTTCAAACACAAATGCCATTCAAAACCTCAGTTCGAAAAGCAAGGCAGGCCTAAAGATGCGAGTTCAAGATGGACAAGGTGAATTTGGAACAGAACATGGCAATCAAAGTCAGATTTATGACCAGAATTCAAAAGGCACTTCCAGATTTGTATTTCTAAGTGCAAATGCAATTAAAATCCTTTTCTTTGAATGGTTAATGATCATGGGAATTGTTTCTTAAAACATAACTTCCAGTCCATTATTTATAGCTCTGATTGAAATTGTTTTTCAGGTTTGGATGTGAGGGATGATGCACAAAGGTAATGTACCAATGGAGAGTTTTAGGACAAGGAGGAGTCATTGCAATATCAAAGGTAACATGGATAAAGGAAGGATATCGCGAATTCAATACTTCAAGCCAGATGAAAGCAAAAGAGGAGTTAGAATTGCAGAGTTCGAGCCACAACTACAAGGAATTCCAAGATCAACACAAAGAAGACCTGTTGATGTGAGTTTTGTACCACTACATAACATATAGGATTTAAACACTTGATACAGGATATCAAACACTCAACCCTCTCTTGAAAAGTTATTACTCATGAAGAACATGAGAAAACTCCAAGGTTC
>MU223714.1:1692728-1718434 GCA_018584345.1 Thuja plicata | reverse complement strand
TACAAAACAGCAAAGCCTACTTTGCAATTTACTAAAACTAAAAAACATTTAAAATTTGCAAATTAAAACTAAAAAAATTTAACAAAAAACGAATAAAACAATAACATACAAAAAAACATGAACACTTGTGGAGTGTTTTTGTTGACTCCTTGTTGCTCCCAATTCAATCTATGGCCTCCCCAAATCGATTTTCAATGTCTTTTGTGCTCTTCCTTCTTGCTGCTTGGAAACTTATGTTTTCTCCTTTCTATTCTTTTCTCTCACCTTTCACTCTCACTTTTCCTCTTTTGCAAATGGAAGACCCTTTAGGGTTATAACAAACCGAAATGACCTAAAAAAGTAAAAAAAAACAAGTGTTTTTTAATGTTTTTTCATTCACTTTTTATCCCAGCTGCGCGGCTGATTCATGGCGATTCACGAGGGCCGATTCATGCGATTTTTTCATGAATCGGCGAGTCATGCGATTCAGGCCTGTGAATCGCGATCTGATTCACCGATTCATAAAAAATCGGCAGCAGTGAATTGAATTGCGATTCACGCGATTCGCGCAATTCATGCGCGATTCTCGTTACTCTGATTCCAACCATTGAAGTCCCAAAATAACATCAACATTATTGAGTCCAAGAACAAAGAAATAACCTATCAAGCTATAAGTTGCCGTTTTGGGTTTGGGTTCAAGTTCGGGTTTGAAGAACCAGTTCACCGGTACGACAAAAATTTGAAATGGGGTTTGGGTTTGTTTGGGTTCATTAGTAAAAAAAATGTAAAAATTATATATATATATATATATATATATGTATGTATGTATGTATGCATGTATAGTTGAAAAACTCAGACTCGGCAATAACTCGGCCGACCCAAAAAATTTTAAAAACTCGGAATCGCCAAAAACTCAGCGAAAAAATCGGCAATAAATCGACACTTTTATCGAACATTTAAAAATATATAATTTCCTAAAATAATCATTAAAAACTTAGATACACACTAATTTTTACAAAACATCAACATCTTATTGATTTTCAAATATATAAAGATAAATTATACATTAAAAATAAATTATATATTAATACATATATTAATTATATATAATATATATTAAAAATTGTAGTTTAAAAATGATATGATATTAAATTTTAATCATATATATGAAAAACTTTCAAATATGGGAAATATTAATTATAAATTTAAAATAGAACATATATTAAAATTACACATACTAATTATATATTAATATATATTAAAAATCATATATAATATTAATCATATATATGTGAAAAAATCATGGAAAACAAATCATTGTTTGTGTTCAAACATCGTTCAACTATGTCAATGTTTTGCAAAAGATAGTTTGCGTTTGTTCAAGGAAAGGTGTCTCGTGCCTCAGCTTCCGCAAAAATGCAAACCCTAGCATCTAATGTCTGACAAAAAAATGGTAGAAAAACCAGGAGCCCTAACGTCCAACGTAATGGTGAAAGAAATGTCTACTGTTGGCCACGTTTTTGACTATATTTTGGTGATTTTCGGCAAGTTTTACTGATAAAAATCGCTGCGATTTTTTAAAAAACGCGGCGCCAATATTTATGGCGATTAAATCGTTTGCTAGCATGTCGCGCGATATATTGCGATATTAGCGATATATCTGCGCGATTTTCAACCATGTATGTATGCAGCCTAGAAGCATGAATTAAGATTAGAATGTCACATAGTATCATAAAAATAACAAAAACACCATAAACTTGTAATCAAAATATTAAAATAATAATATTGAGTTCAAGTATCATTGTTTTGACTTTCACCAATTGGAACTTTATACTAAGTTTCAATCGTCTAATGGATTATCTAAATCTTTTTCTTCTTCATCATCATCAAAGGCATTAGGTGATTCACAAACAGTGCCAATGCCAATGGGATCAGTTGCATCAATAACATTCCCGCTTTCCAAGTCCTCAAATGCTTATTACTTTTTCACTATACAAAGAGCTTGTTTGTTTGTAATTGACATCCTACTTGAAAAATGTTAATAAAAGTAGCCTGCAACTCCCTTTTCCCATTGAAGATATTGTTTAATGTTTAAAATATGATTTATCACTATAGAGAGCTTCCAATTAATCGGACAGGGGTCATTATCAACAATTGGATATAAAATTTCACTAGAAGAAATCTTGATGGGATAAATATCTGAACTTCAACAAATTTTGTTTTGTAATGTTAAAGATGTTATTCAAATTCTGTAATAATTGTTTTCCGCACTAAATTATAGAATGTTTCTCAGTGGAAATGTACCTGGTTCGCACTTGGGCTGCCTAGGTCTACCTTGGTTTGACACGAGTTCGGCCTGGGCAAACCAGCCTGCCTGGGTTCGAACAATGGGCGAACCCACAGGCGAACCAGACCAGAACCAAGTACCAGTTCGTACAATGGCTGGTCTGGGGGCCTAGGGGGCGAACTGGACATCCTAGCTGTCAAGGTGTAATCCCCCATTTGAATATTCAGCTGAGGTATAATATGATTGCAAGTCAAAGGAAAGCCATCTGCCACAAAGACAGTAAATTCTGGAAACTTTTTAGTATGAAGACCCCATTTGTTGACCACACTCTCATTAATGAAATTATGTGTAGCCTCACTAGCCACTAAACATACTATTCGCTGCCCCTTCAACACACCTTTCAACTGGAAAGGTCTAACTCGAGGAATTCCAGATAAAGTAGCGATGTGTGGGTTGTCTTTGACGGTTGTATCCTCCAGTTCTATTTGTTGAGGCTAATTTTCCTGTGTGTTCTCTTCTTGAAGATTGCCGTACTCCAATCAGATTTTTCTCTTCTGAATGTACTTCAATCAAGTGTAGCTTGCCTTTATTAAGGCAGCCATGTCCTAGTTCCCATGGTTGTTTACAGGAGAAGCACAATTTCTATTGAAACTTGTGTTGAAACACAATTTCTATTGAAACTTGTGTTTCTTTGTTGATTGGGCCCGCTTTTATCAGATTTCCAAGGGCTGAAATCTTTCTTCTGAGACTGAGTAGAGGGTGTAAAATCCAAGTCATAGACTAACCCAGTAGCATCATCCAGTGAACTAGGCCTATGAGCCTTAACCAAACCTTTTAATTTGTCACTTAAACCTTCGACAAAGCACATTGTGACTCTTTTCTGCGGCATATCTGGAACCATAACAAAAATATTTTGAAACTCATTAACATAGGTTTCCAACCTGTTTCCGTTGGGCCAATTCCCTGTAATAAATTTCTATATCTTTTCTATCGAAACGAGTGACCAGTCTTTTAACAAATTTCTCATATGAGTGAATCATGGCATGATCCTGGGCAACTAGCCCATGATGCCACCAATCGTATGCTACTCCTTCCAAGTACATGGTAGCAAACTGTATCGCTTTTTCCTCTTCCATGAGCTCGAGTGTTAAAAAAGTATCCAACTTGTGAACCCATGGCCTTGCTGATATTCCTTCAGTTCCATTGAAGGTTGGTATTGTTATTTTATTCAAGGCATCTTTGTACTCCATAGGTTGATTGCCTTGCGTAACTGAACCTCGAGGCCTTCTTTTGTGCCTTTCAAGACGATTCCTTGGCTTATCTTTTCACTTATTCATAAATTGATTTAGGTTCATTAGTTGCCTTATATCAACAGGTAATTGCATGTATTTATCTTGAGTTACCAGAATAACTTCTGCGATGTGACTTTCTTCCTCTTCCATCTCTGGTATTGGTTCCCTTTCGATCTGTCGGGGTAAAAAGGTGGGACGCAAAGGTCGATCAGACCTTGTATCCGCTGTTCTCATAATGTTAGAAGTTGCTCTGTCTCTGGTTTCATGCCCTGCCTCACTTTTGCTATGCCAACTACTGGACCTTCCTGACCTTGAATGTCCAATTCTTAATGTTTCATGGCTGTGATCATACGATCTTGGAACTGTTGCATCTGTAGTTGCTACTGCTGATACTGTTGTTGCTGTAGCACAAAATTTGTTAACAATTCATTCAGTTGATTATTCGTTTCCCTTTGTGGGCTGCCATCTCTCCTTTACTCCCATTTCTACTTTTGAAGGATTACTTCTTGACTCTTCTCGTTGTCCAGACCTACTCCTTGTATTATATCAATGTGGTTCAAACCCTCTGGAGTGTATAGGATTGAAACACTCACATGCAACGAAAAACACGAAAAAGCAACTGAAACCCTAGAGGCTGGCAGGGTTAGTTGCTCTGATACCACTGAAATATCCTTTCTAATGGAAATAATGCAAAGACATAAAAGCATGATCAATTTCAAAGCATATTGAGAATTCACGATATCCATAGAGCCTATGAATCAATTTTAGTCGATTCTTATTGAAAACTTCTCATTTATTCTAAGCTCATAAAATAAACAAGGATAGAACAGTATAAGAGTTGAATATTTTTATCAGAAGAGACAATGATAGAATAGTACTTGAATGGGCAATACCATATTTAGTCTTCTTACAATGAACATGCTAAGTAGCTGGTTTTGAATCACAACTCAGACGTATATCAATTGCCAATCGAATTCTGTAGTTTCCTTTAGCTTAGAATTTCCTTTTAAAATCTGCGATATCACTCACACTATCGCTGCTATCCAAACTGCCAGCGATTTCTTCCCAACGCTAATCCTCAGACCCACGTTATCGTTGTAGCACAAGCAGCACATACTTCACCATGATTGAAGCTTGGGTTGACATCCAAGCTTTCCATTACCAAAGGTTCCGTCCTGGTAAGGCTGCGTTCCAGTTACAGAGAGGAAAAAACATAAATCAAGATAATAGAATAGACCATTCATCTCATCGCTGCCATAAAAAAGGCTTCACTATCCAAACAACCACAAAAGCCTAGATTTTAGGTGATTTTCTAATAGATGAGTTCGCCACTTGATTGGAAGGATGATATTGCCTTTATCTCATTAAATCGCCCAAGGATAAGGAAATAACTCAAAGGGCCCACTCATGACTGAAAAATAGGGGCAACTTAAAGAACAGACTTAGTAAAGTGATTCTAGCAATTTGACGTATCAATTGAGGGGGGACATTATACCTAGCTTTTTGAACCCATTTCTTTTGCTATTTGTTTCATTAGAAGTAATTGAAGAGCCTACATTGTTAAATCATTCACATTTTGTAATATCCCCTCAATAATTTCTCCTTTGAGAAATAAAATAAGTAATGTTAATTATTTAATATTAGTCAAATACTTTATGAGCTAATATTAAATAATTAATTTTAATAAAAAGATTAAATATTTAAATATTAGTAATACAACATAACTAATATTTAAATAATTAAACTTTGTAAAGTTCAGTTTTAGTTCGAAGAAGTTGAGTTACGAGAAAATTACGGGAATTTTCTTTCTTCAAAAGGACATTGACGAGGAGTATGCAGGGAAGAAGATTTCATGAATTTTATAGCAGATTCTCAGGAAAGAGATTCAAAAACCATTTCACGAGTGAAATACTCTGGTCTAGTTGGTTGAAGTAAGAGTTGGGTGTCAGGAAGGTAGCAAATTGAAGTCCTCTTATAAGCAACGGATTTGCAGAACACGTATCACAACATATGATTCCATTCCAGATTGAAACATGTTTCTTTGAAGATCATGCATACGAATGCCATTCTAGATTGAAACGACACTTGGTGTTTGACGGGTGGTAGATGTCGGGATATTTCTTCGAAGATCAATATCAAATGACTTAACATTGCTGAAGGAGAAAACATTGCCAGGAAAGTCCATTCAACGTCATTTTGTTCTACAGTCACAAGTTGGGTGATGGAGGGAGTAGAATATTGTTATTCGTAAGTTCAGTACTGACAGAAGTTACGATAGAACCAGATATCGCTCACATATCCAAGTTGATGCACATTAATTTATTTTCCAGCATTATTGCTATATCCATTCAGAATAGATGCCTGTATGCCAATCTATTTTTGACAAACAGAGAAATCCCGATAAAGTGAGAAAGCTTCAAGCCGACGGTCAAGGAGAGTATCTTCTGAACGTGTGGAAGGCATCGGGCTTTGTATAGGTGCACTAAAATTTTCTTTGAAACTCATGCTCTGTGATACGTGTAGTATTTAGAAATACTTTTCCTGTGTAAATCAAATGAATTCTGAAGCAATTGTTGCATTCTTTGAGTAAACAAACCTGGGATCTATAATATTGTTTTTAGCACTTCTGAAGTAATTGAATTACATTTTGAAATAAATACACGGGGATTTTACATTGGTATTAGAGCTGTGCATCCTGCCAGCCTGAGGGAATAGAAATTATTATGAGCAAAAAACCTGCCCACACTTATTATCTCAGAAGAAATAAATCAAATTGAGGAAAACCTTAACAAGATGAGTACCATGATGAATCAGTTCATGGCCTTTAATTTGAATCAGAATCAAAATAATGGGGTTCCACATGGTAGAGAAGATAATTCAGTGAACAACAATCAGCCAGAAAGAGCAGGATCAGTTCACACCAGGCCATTCATGCCTACCTTCACTCCTAGGACAGACATTCCGAATATGAACCTACTATCCGTGAATTATACAAGATGACATTTATAATGATTGGATAATGTCAGGAGATGACTTTCGGTCTGAAATGACATTTAGAGAATACTATGATGTTAGAATGAAACATAGATCAAATAGAGGAAAAAATCATAACAATGAATTACAGAGGAAGATAGGAAAAGTTTCTATACCATATTTTGACAAGTCTGTAAAAACTTCTGCCAGGGCTTGGGTCCAGAAATTAGACACATACTTTCAGTTGAATCCGATGTAGGAAGATGAGGCCATTAAGTATGTTGCATTACACTTAGATGGTGTAGCCCATGAATGGTGGCATCACAAACAAATAACTTTGGGACATGACCGTGTAGACACCTATATAGAATTCACTAAACGTCTGATTGACAGATTTGACACAAAAGATCTTGAATTACATCTCAAGGAATTGACACAACTCAAATAATGGGGTACAGTTGATCAATATATAGCTGAATTTGAGAAATTGGTTGTGTTAGTAACTGAAATTTCGGAGGCATAAAAGAGTTATATTCATTGATGGTCTATCAGATTCTTTAAAGGGATGGATCAAATCATTAAACCCGCTCACTTTGCAAAATGCAATAAAAAAGGCTCGTGAATTGGAACCAACATAAAAAGGGAAAAATCAATATAAGGGCCCCCCACCAAAACAGGATAAGGATAAGCAACCATTTGTCAAGAATATGCCTCCCAAGAATAAGTTAGACAATGATGAACGCAATGAACTTAGAAGGAGAAAACTATGCTTTAATTGTAGGTAGTTAGGGGAACCAGGTCATAGATGTTTGGGAAAAGGAAAAATACATTATATTGAGGTGACCTTTGATGGTGAAGAAGAAGACAATACAGAAATGGATCAGAATAATGATAAAAATGATGCGGGAAAAGAATAGGAACATGACACAAAACATGGAGGGATGATAGCATCTATGTCTAGTACTCCACATTATAATATTTTTCGTGTACGTGGTGTTCTACAGGGACAAAGAATCATTGTTATGTTGGATAGTGGCTCAACTCATAATTTTATAGATGCTGCGTTGGTTGCTAAACGTGGTTTACGAACAGTAGAACATGAGGGATTTGATGTTAGAGTAGCAAGTTGTACTATTTTATCTTGTACACACAAAGTTCCTCAATTAAGTATTAATCTGGGAAACTACACTGTAACAGATGATTTTTATGTAGCTGCTTTGGCTGATACAAATGTTATTTTGGGAATTCAATGGATGGAATCATTGGATAAATATTCACAGAGTTTGTCCATTCCACTCTCCGTTCAAACATAATTTTTCAGAGTGATTCTTAAACCTACAAATCGAACAAAGGCGAAGATACCAACACTTCTCTTTCTTTTGTCCTCTACAAAAATGTGAACACAATATATTGTGTTTTTTGAGCTGATTTGCATGAACTTATAACCCTTGCAATATCATTGCTATCTTTCTTATCATATTTGAGGCCTTCATTATTTGTCCTCATAACTGGCTGAATGAGCTCGATTATTCCTTGCCCATGTTTTCCCAAACCTTTTCCATCATAACCCATTTTTTTCTTGATCTCCATACCAACATTCTTTACAACCGGACTTTTTTTATTAACATCGCACATACATGTTCGCAAAGGTTGGAATTAGAGAGCCCATTCAGCTAGTTATGAGTCCAAAGTATGAAGGCCTTGGATATGCTAAAGAGAGATTCTAATATTGTAATTGTTACAGGTTAATATAAATCAACTCAACTCAAAGAATGTATGTAGTGTTCTCATTGCTATAGAGAAGGAATAAGAAGAAGAGTGTTAGGATCTTCATCCTTGTAAAATTTGTGGGATGAAAGAACACTCTAAAAAATCATGTTGGAACATAAAGTTGAATGGGCAATTATGAGATTTTGTAGATTGATTATGGAGGGACTAATGGAGATTTAGTTCAAAAAAGGTAACAAATATATTAAAAAGGTTGGATAAGTCTGTTGGATAACTTGTGACTGAGAGGGGGGGGGGGGGGGGAATCGGNGGGGGGGGGGGGGGGGGGGGGGGGGTGAATCGGTGCAAATAGGCATTGAAACAATTCATCCTCTGATCTAATTAACTGCACTAGTAACTTCTTAACCTCAAAGCATGTGAATGAAATAATCAAATAACAACAAACAATATCAAGCATCCACAACTTTAACACACATAACACAAATATTTTTCATGTGGAAACCCTTGTGAGAGGGAAAAAACCACGGTGGGGATGACACTCACAAGCCCAATATCATGCAGTAAATGAGTTTGCCCTGTTAGGGGCTACAAATACCCTATCTGAGGGTTCACCCTATTAGAAGTGATTAGTACACTGTTAGAAGTACAGTAAGATAAGCTATGATCTACCTCGCTAGAGGATTTTAAACCTCAATAAAGAAGTCACCCTGTTAAAGGATTTACAAATAAGAATCTGTTAAAGTTCACCTTGTTAAAGGATTTGACCTGCTGCAACTGTTAGGTAACAACAAGATTGTTGATCTGTAGAATGACACTGATTGCCTAACAGATCCTTTTCAGCTCTCTATAATTTGTACTTTGTATATGCTCTCTTCTCTCTGATCGCACCTTCAATATGAAATCATAAAATCTTAGTCACCAACAAGAATTTCAACAACTTTTTCTTTGTCTTACTGGTTGTAAATAAAAGCAGTTCCCTTATATAAACAACTTTCACCGCCTTAAGATTGATCTTCAAAATGCTTTCCCGTGACAATACCATGTGTTAAATTGATAATCTCGATGAGAAACGATTTACCATGACCGCGTCAGGTCAAGATAAGATCTGCAAGTTTATATCTCCAAGATAATAAAACATGTTTTTACATCTCCAATGCAACTCCGTAAATCTGTCTTAAATGCTTACATCGATCGTGTAAATACCAATACATTGGATGTATAACCTTTATTCCACGTCATCATATCATTAAAAATGATCGCATATACTTTACCACTCACCGATCTGTAATCACCTGACCAGTTGATCAAGAACATAAGAGTTCTACCTGTCGTAGTGACTGTGACACTGAAACCTCCATCACCGCTCATCCAAATAAGTTGTGATTGGAATCATAGATTCCTCATACCATATACATACTGTCTCTGAGCGCAACATTTGAATCTTTCTGTAACTCAACCGCTACCACAATCTATTAATACCGTTCTTCCTGAACATCAGTCAACATACTTAGTTGATCTTTTGTTTACCTATCATGTTCAGTGCTTTCCTTTGGATGGACTGATATTTGACATTAGACATTCATTAATATGATTGTTACATGTATTGTTGGTTCATAATTAAATTTGTTGGTTGGTCTAGGAAATGTAAGGATATTTATAGATTCCACTATCTAGTTTGACCTTTTGAAGTAGGCCATAGAGGAGGTTGGGCCTTTTAGTGTTGTGAAAGTTGTAATAGATTCAATTTTTGTTTATAAGTTTGTTGCTTTGACATTTGTTAGACTTCATGTTATGTGTACATGCTTTGAACAATGCTTTTAAAGACATTGTAAAAATAGATTGAGTGAAGTTAGTGATGGCCAAAGCATACTTCCACTTCTATTCAACATAAATGAAAATCCTAATCTAAGTGAGGAAACATAGAAACCATGGAATACCACAAAACTTCACAAACATTCACGATGATAACAACAATAAAGAAGGAATAATTTTGGTAGCATTATAGCAACAATCTCTCCAAGTCTCTCCTACTCTAACTAATCTAATCTAATACAAATGAGAGGAACAAGCCTTATATAGGGAGCTCAATTACAATGAATAGCCAGGATCAATTTGGAACCAATGGTCATGATTATGCCAACACAACTCTAATGTAACTTCCATCTACAAGCATTAAATGCTTATCCAATTACATAAAGGCACCACTTTGTGGGCCAATGAGAAAATTGATTAGGTAGAGACTTTGAGTGGACTCCACATATACACTTGGAATGATTTGATTGGTTGATCTTGGACACACGGAATTGAGATCCTCTGATTGGTTGAAGATGAATGGGTGCCACCTCAACGTGCTTATCTTATAAACTTCATTAATTCCACTTCTTCATCACCATATAGAAGTCTCTGCATCTTGTTGATGTGAGTTTTATGTCACTACAACATACAGAATCAAATACTCAATATTCCAAATGAAATACCGAATCTCCAACTCTCTTGAATAAGGATGCTCATATGCTAAACAATGTACATGGATTGTGTGATCAAATGAACGAATAGTGTAAGTCCCCTTGTGATAACCCCAAGGTTCCTTCTTAATGTGGACTTAAGAAGGAACCTTGGGGTTGTCACAAGGGGACTTACACTATTTGTTCAATGGATATCAACTACTTCAACCACTTCAAACAAACAAACTACAAAGGGATAAGGGTTTAGAGAATCTAATCTAATCTCAAAGAATGTAAGACAATGTTGATGATGGGGTGAGCCTCTAACCAGTCCTTGTTTCACCATGTCAATTAGGCATTGGAGGGTGCTATCTTCTAAGGATGTGGGAATGATTTTCACATTGTCAATTCTCATTCAAATACCCTATGAAGGTGCAATCTAAATGAACATTTCCAATAAAAATTAAACTCTTGCAATTTAGGCCCAGACTAACCTTGCACTGTTACTTACAATCAGTAAGTACCAAAAGGTATGGACACTAGCTCCACCATTAATCACCATTCAACAATATCTTCTATTCATCTACTACTACTTAACATGAAATAAAATCCTAGGGTAGGGTTTTCTTTATCTTGAAACGTTGAAACATGAAAGAGACTTTAAAAATATCAAAGTCTTTCAATTTATGTTGAGTGAAGTAGAAGTAGGGTTTTCTTTATCTTTCACTTATCTTGAAACATTGTGGATCATGTATGCTTTTTACTCTTCGACAATCCTTTAAAATAGAAGACGAATTGTACCAGTTATAGTAGATTTCCCAAAATGGTTAACTATTGCGAAGTCTGGGATGTATGTACTTTTATCAAACCCTTCTAGGAACTATTTTTATTGAGGAATTGAATGTTGTGCTTTAGCCTTGTTCTGTGTCCAACCCAAAAGGATTTCCATTGCATCATACCTTTCCTTTAGGCAAGTGATATATCACTGGCTGGGAAATATTATTGGATCCTTGTAGATGCTTCCCACGATTAGGATTTGAACATTACACTTTATCTTCTTGCCACATCATGTGTTTTGTTGTCCTTTCCAACAATGAAGGGGTATGTGGTGCATCATATCTGCTTCTAAGAAGGCGATATATCCCAGAGTTTGAAGTGTTCTATACACTTTCCAAAGAGAGTTTTAAGTGTTGCAAAAGCTTGCATTGGTGCATCGCCCCCTAGCCTAGCTCCTACTTTAAGGAAATGTTTCTTTCCCCTTTCCAAATCCATTAAAACAAAGAGCCTACTTCTAAAATCCCAGAAGTTGTTTCACAGGGCGCAATGGGTTCCATACCAGTAAAACTTCCTAATTGCCTTTATTTAAGCATGAGCCTATTAGGGATCAACATGTATGTATGTATAGATTTTTATATTTGTATTTATTTATTCACATACCGGTGTCCCATTATTGTCAAAAGATAGCCCCTTGAACTGTTGTCGCCAAGATACATCCCATCAACGCCTATCGTCCCTATCCCCAAATTGCCATGGAACATAGTTATATGCCAGTCTTCCCCATTTGCAGATTCCTTGGTTGAAACATGATGCATTTAGACTAAGATGTGTGACGAAATGGTATCCTTTGTAGATGCTGGAATTGAGTGATGATATAGAAGCTCGTGTTTTGCCTTAACATATTTCATATGCATTGGGCAAGTCGCTCTTGCCCATTTATAGCAAATATTCTAGTATTGTATCTTTAATCTTTCAAAATCAATTTTGAAAGCAACCTAATCCATCATGAACATGCAATTACATATGTAGCCTGGTGTTGTTCTTTACTTCTTTGTACACAGTCTATGATGTTGAGTCTTTTGTTATCTAAATCTACAACTAAGTTACCATCTTTTGTATTTTTTATCCCTCTTGGCAAGCTGATTGAACCTACTTTCCTTTCTAAGATTAGCATTTTACTGATGATGTTTGTTTTGATCTTAGTTGCTTTCTTGCTTATTTAGGCAATTCATGGGTAGGATATCTACAAACTCGGTTTTATCCAGAACATCTTATTGACAAGCCAAGATAATCATACCTGGTGAAGAGGGGGAATAAGAGGGTGATTTATGCTGGAAAACAGTCTTTGAAAAAGGTTGTAATGTCCCCTTTTTCGGGCACATTATTTTTGTGGCATCGTTAATTGTTTTATCATGGTCCGATAGGCTAACCAGGGCTTGACTGGGGTCAGTATGATATTTGGCCTAGGGAATCCCAGTTTCAGGCCAATCAAAGTAGTTTCTGCAGGGTTTCCAGATACTTACTATTTATAGTAAGTCAACAGAGTTCAGTTTTCTTGGCGTTTCAGTATTGGACTTGGAGCGTATCGCCGAGAGCTTTTCGACAAGCTATCCCACGTCATCTTCTGAGCTCGTTTGGTCATCCATTTTAATGCCAGAAGATTTCATATTTTATTACTATGCCACTTTATTATTAAATGGATATATTAGTTTAAAGTGACATAAAGTGGGTATATAAAAAGACAGAGAAGGGAAAGTGAAGAGTCACAGTTGTTGCTTTAAAAGAAGGAATGGAGACTCATTTGAGATATGCTTAGTTTATGAATTCTTTTTCTCTTGGAGAGTTCAGGAAGCTTCCAGCTTTCGATTCTGAAACCAGAGGACAGAAACCTTCAAGCTTTCTCGGTGGATTGGACGGAAACCCAGTTCATCTCCGAGGTGGATTCGCGACGGAGTTCACCATTGCATTTCCAGGTTCTTGTCATTTGGTATTACTGTTGCATACCGTAGTTCAGATTTGGATTGTTTTGAAATCCCATTGTTATTGTATTGCTGTTGTATAATGCAACAATATTTGCTGAGGGTTTTAATGGAGCATATTGCTGGTTTATTGTTGTTGAATTAAGAGTTTATTACATGCATTTAATTGTTTAAGTTAAATGAGATATATTTGAGGGATTTGGGAAATATACCCGGTTTGGGACATTTTAGTGGTATCAGAGATGGTTTTCTTGCCAGTCTGTGGAGTTTTAGCAGAGACATTTTTAGAAGGGTTTTATGAGTAAAAGAATTCAGTGTTATGTATTTTGAATATTGAATCTAGCAAGCAAGGAGATAGGTAATTCCCAAAATTTGAAATATCAGTTTAAGCCGTGGCTTTACATTTAAAGAAATCTCAGAGTCATTTATTTCTAGAAGCCGACAGTCATACAGCCTGCTCACACGATAAGTGTTCAATAGATGAGAATAGTGCCAAGTAGACAGTCAGCCAAGTAGTTGTCCCTTTTACGTCAAAACCAACACTATACAGGTGGCTGCGTAGAAGGAGGTTGGTTCTTACAACACGCCAAGGAGATGCATCGTTGTGAAAACGTGAACTGCTAATTGAGCATTCCGCAAACCGGAGGTTGCATTACGTTTCATTATATCGCGTTTGGGGGAATACAGCCAGTGGAGTGTAGAGAAGCCACATGGAGTGACCAGATTCACGTGCCCCGTCTGGTGAAGAACGGCAGGCCTCTTAGATACAACAAAGGTTGTGATAGGAACGCTGGGTGTACACAGCGATAATAGAAGCAGCGACAGACTATAATGGTCGCGTGAGCTGGGAGACTGGAGTGAGCCCGAGCAGAAGTCACGCGTTGGCTAAATACGCATTGTGGGTTGATTCTTTATAATATTATTGGTCGACCTGATTGTAATGGACGTCGGGCAAATTTATTAAAAGTCGTGGCTTGGAAAGTATCGTAGATACTACATTGGTAAATTGTGAAAACTATAGTTCAAAATATTAATGTTCGGCCATACATTGGCATTTATAATAATTGGAGAGGATTAATTAATGTCTGGCAGGAGACTAGAGTCGAGCCTTTGAAAATTCCGCCTCATTTTACAAGGTCGAATTATATTAATTAGTTTTTTCCAATTACCGAATATTAAAGAATGTGGTGCCGATAATTTAATGCGAAACATTGGCTATTATCGGGAGCTATATATCACGGAGTTAATTCATATGCTCGAGTTGAAGATTAAGATTGTTGTTACGGAATTGCAAATGAGATTGAACAGAGGATATTAGTTGTTCTAGTTTTAATCATTTGCGGCCGCTGGGAGAAAGACGAGGAATTGTGACAAGGAGGTTTTGTTGGAAAATATCGTGGTTGTTCATGGTGTTAAGGATAACCTTTACGCAATCTCAAATTCTTCCTAACCTGAGAAATTTTGTTCAAGATTGCAGGGATTATGTGTTCAAAGCGACGAGTTTCAAAGTATTTATCGGGTAGCAAGCCATTATTAGAAAAATTTGAGGTAAAGATTTTTTCATCTGGGGAGCTCTATAGTCACCGGGTTTAGAATTAGAATAAATTTTTGGTATCGTGGCTCTTTCCCTTCTATCTGTCGGCTTGTAATGAAGCAATCTTTCAAAGCCATGTTCGTTCATTCCCTTCAGGTGAAGTTTTGATTGTTTTATTAAATTGCCAGAAGTTTGCAAGCACGAGGTATGATAAATCTAAGGATAAATCAGGGAAAACTATAACAAGAGAGGTTTATTTTTATATAGTAAGCTCTGCCCAAACTCTTTGGGATTGTTGATCTTTGGAGGCGAGGTCAAGTTCTCTTTCCATGACTCCATCATTGCCTAACAAAAGCCTAGTGAGTTTAGTTTGAGGCGAGGCTGGACCTGCAAGTAGGAGCTTTTATTAATTGTGTGAGCATTACTATTTTCAGCAATTCAATATTGGTAAGAGACTGAGAAAAATAAAGCTCTAGCTAGTAGCGGCTTTCCCAAAAATTGTACTGGATTCCATTAATGAATCAAATTCATCTGTTGACACTTCAGAGTAGTGAATGTCAGAATTTATGTTGAAGCTTGTTGACTGCTCATAACTCTCTGTTTGTTGAAAATGCAGTAAACACCTTGTAAGTGCAGATTTTGTCCATGGCTTGATTTTTGTGAATAAGGGTGGTAACTGCTGTTGCAAAATTCAGATTCTTATGAGCCATTGGACAGTAAAGTAATATCTTGACTACAGCTAGTTATTTGAGGAAATTGAGCTATCATTGGTTATAAATGTAATCTCTTTATACCAAACCTTATCTGATCTCTACAAATTTTGAAACATTTCATTACTGTCCAACAAGCAAACTATTTAACAAAATGTCTGCGGGTTAAATTGGTTCAGTTTTGGGGCTGCATTTTACAGTGATTCGAGTTCAGGAGGTGAAAGGTTGTTTGTCCTTGGAGTTCATTAGACAGTTCATGGAAGTTACAATTGTTTATTTTACAAGACTTAGCAAAGTATTGTTTTCAGAGTTCAGTTCTTGCAATCCTTACGATCAACCAGTTAGGATCCTTGCAGTGGAACAAGTGGGTAGCTTTTCAGTGTATCAGTTCTGGGGATCATTGACATGTTGTTGGGGTACAGATTCCTAAGGGCGGAGATATTTGGCCATCCTTTTCATCCTACAGATTGTGTCTTTGTGCGTCATTATTAGAATTCTGGGCAGCCGCTTGAAGATTACTACAAGGGCTTAACTTGCAGAGATTATATCTTCTGATAACAAATTGGTCCCAGTTTACCCCTCAGTTGATTAGGTAAGTGTGCATTTAACAATGGAAAATCTGGATGGGAAGGTGTTCTCAAAGGAATTCAATGATACCTTCAAGGGTGAAGATTTAAGGGACCTGTAGAAAGAAATTGAAATAGGGAATGAATTATATTGCCTTGGATGGCAATTGGAGAATATAAAAGTTTTTGGAGGTGTGCTTGTCAAATTGGAAGAGATACCCTCATATCTATCTAGGATAGACCCGACTAATTGCAGGCTCTTCAATTGGGCTTTGCAACCCTCAATGGCTGCTTTAATCCAACGCAGGTTTATGGAACATCCACATAAAGAAGTTAGGCTCGCAGTCGCCTCATGTCTTAGTGAGATCACACAGATTACAACCCCTATTACACCTTATACCGATAACATTTGGAAGCGGGTATTACAGCTGATTGTGGACAGTTTAGGTGGACTAAATAATGATAAAAGTCCTACCTTTGGTAAGCAGGCAAAAATCTTGGAATTAATGGCAAGAGCTAAAATTTTTATTCACGTGATGAATCTCGGTTGTGATAAGATGATTCAATAGTTATTTCAGTGCCTCCTAAGTAATTTCAGGAAGCATCAACCAGACAGGGTAAAGGCTTGCATGAAAACTATCATGTCCTTGATCTTGGATGAGGACAATGACATATGTAAGCAGTTGCAATTAGATTTGTTGGCAATCTGGAGAGGGGAACAAAAGACCTCACCCGTGGCATATGAGCTCTTAGCTGAATTGATTGAACATAAGGCTAAAAGGTATAAGGGTTTTATATCAGTAGGCATATAGGTTACAGGGACTCCGGAAATGAGCAAGAACCAAATGAGAAGAAGGCAGATTTGTTCTACATGCCAAGGGGCTTGGTCTCTTGAACATGTTTGTGGTATTATGCAGGGAAAAGATATGGTTAAAGATGGTGGCAACCAGTTTGATACCCTTAACATTTCATGTCATGATGAATTGTTGGATGACATAACAACAACCTTACCTCTTCATACAGATCGGTTTGAGGCCTATGGTGACCATGATAACACCTGTAAAGGATATGAGGAATCATGCGATTTCTATAGCAGCACATCACTTATGCATAATAAGGATTTGGATGACCAATCAGAGAATGCACTTCAAAATGACAATGGTGAGAAGAATGCTTTGAAGAATCAGTTGAAGGTTAGCGATGGTGTCATTATTGCAGCTCTTGCGCATCATGATAGCACTCACCAGATTATTGAAGATCTTTACAGGAAGGCTCAGATGGAAATAGGGAAAAATGATATTGGGAGTGAATCTTATGTTGTTGATTTACAGGGGGTCAAAATAGCTTGTGAGGTTTGGAAATTAGAATATCTATGTTTACTTTCAAATCGCGACTACCTGTTACAGGTTGCTGAAAAATATGTTGAGAAGTTGAGGGAAAAGGAGGATGAGGTTAATAAGCTCAACAGAGAGCTTAATGTTGCTCGGGAAACATTGGAGCACACACATATTCCTCTTCAGGAAGCGAGAAATCAAATTGTTGCCACTAGCCAGTACAGAGAACAGGACGACAAAAGAAGGTCTGAGTTCTTTCAGGAAGGAATTCAGGAACTTGATAGCATACAACAGACTTATGATTTGGATAGCTGCCCCAAACGATCAAAGGACAAATCTTTGGATCATCTAGAACTTCTTTATGAGTTGAATAACTTTCAGTCGGTTGACAATTTCTTGTTTGAGGTGGATGCTGATCTGACATTTGATAATCCCCTTTTTGAGCTAGACGAGGAAGATATTTCCCATCCCCATGACGAGGATGAGATTGATTGCAGGATTTGGGACCCAGGTCCAGTAACTAGAGATGAGTCTTGGTCACCAGACTGGAGTGACAGGGTGAGCTCATCTGTTGGGCAGTTTGGTTTCTACTTCAGCGATTTAGGATGGGCAATGTGTCTTATTGCATGATGGGTGATATACTTTTCCTTGCGTAACCTCTTACTGATGGAGAGGTGTCTAGTATTGATAACATCTTGAGACTTTTCAATTCACTCATATTTGGTGATCGTGTCAGCCTGATTGTTTGGGATCCTGGTATTAGTATGACTGGTGCATTGTTGTTTTGGGGGAGTAATGAGTGGCTTCACTTCTCTGGTCAAGTTTTTGTTAGGGTAGCACAACAGTCGAGCAGGGCAATTTCCTTGAGGTTGGTATGGGATCCAGGCATCTTGGTCACAACATGCAGGTATCGATTGCTTGAGGGCAAGCACTCTGAGAAGGGAGGATTGTAATGTCCCCTTTTTCGGGCACATTATTTCTGTGGCATCGTTAGCTGTTTTATCATGGTCCAATAGGCTAACCAGGGCTTGACTGGGGTCAGTATGATATTTGGCCTAGGGAATCCCAGTTTCAGGCCAATCAGAGTAGTTTCCGCAGGGTTTCCAGATACTTACTATTTATAGTAAGTCGACAAAGTTCAGTTTTCTTGGCGTTTCAGTATTGGACTTGGAGCATATCGCCAAGAGCTTTTCGACAAGCTATCCCACGTCATCTTCTGAGCTCGTTTGGTCATCCATTTTAATGCCAGAAGATTTCATATTTTATTACTATGCCACTTTATTATTAAATGGATATATTAATTTAAAGTGGCATAAAGTGGGTATATAAAAAGACAGAGAAGGGAAACTGAAGAGTCACAATTGTTTCTTTAAAAGAAGGAATGGAGACTCATTTGAGATATGCTTAGTTTATGGATTCTTTTTCTCTTGGAGAGTCCAGGAAGCTTCCAGCTTTTGATTCTGAAACCTGAGGACGGAAACCTTCAGGCTTTCTCGGTGGATTGGACGGAAACCCAGTTCATCTCTGAGGTGGATTCGCAACGGAGTTCACCATTGCATTTCCAGGTTCTTGTCATTTGGTATTACTGTTGCATACTGTAGTTCAGATTTGGATTGTTTTGAAATCCCATTGTTATTGTATTGCTGTTGTATAATGCAACAATATTTGCTGAGGGTTTTAATGGAGCATATTGCTGTTTTATTGTTGTTGAATCAATAGTTTATTGCATGCATTTAATTGTTTAAGTTAAATGAGATATATTTGAGGGATTTGGGAAAAATACCCAGTTTGGGACATTTCAAAGGTTGATGTTCGACTTGTTTATTCTTAAGCAGGAATTGTTGGTCTTCAAGCTGCTTTAATGGAGAGGAATATCTGTCAAGGAATAGTTCTACTAAATATTTCTCTGCGTATGCTTCATATAAAGAAACAGTCTTGGTACAAAAGGCCTTTTATTAAATTATTTCAGAATTTATTGAGGTATGTTTTATGAAATTATTTACAGTAAACATGAAAATACTGGGTTGCATATTACTGGTTACATTACCTTTAATTGGCAAAATTCTTGAGGCTATTATTGCAGAGACACTGATTTGGGGAAGATTTTCTTTAAGTCTGTTGCTACGCCAAAAGCTGTAAAGAGCATCCTTCACCAGGTTAGTTAACATGATATGTAACATTCTAGAAGAATTCCTTATGAAAAATAAAATTGTCCTTTTTGTTTCTAAAACTAAGCATTTGTTCGTTCAAATACAAAAATATGAAAAGGGTTTTGTCTAGCACTCACGTATGGAGTGAAACTTTTTGCCTATTAAAGAAGAGGACGTATACAAGATGTATGATCTCTTTAATGAAAATTATCCATGCATGAGCTGTAGAAAAGATTGCGGTGACATTATGTGAACAACTGAAATCACGAGTTAATGAAAATTTTAGTAATTCATTAATCCCTGATATTATAGGGAACCATTAATAATAATATGCTCATTTCTAATCAACTTGGATGCGAAGCATGAAGATTTGGTGAGCTTTCTTGGGAGAAGACACATCATATGTAGGACTTGAGGATGAGGGTTCTCTATGGTGCAGGATGCCATATGTTTGAATAATGTGCATTTTTGCCTGAAGAATAGAGTCAAAGCTGTAGAGTGGAGAATATCCCAAGGTCACTAGGCATTATATAATTACTCAAGCACAGATACATTTTGATGCACAGATACAATAATACAATAGTTAGAAGTGAGAATGTAAACTTTGAACTGATTCACAAATATAATTGGACTAAATTTCCATGACACTTCTTCCAGTTAAATTTATTTAAGGCCAAAACTTAATAAATTAATTGAACCTAAAATGCAAAATTACCAAAAGAAAGGGTCTGTTATTAAGAAGACTATCAAAACAGCTTTCATTGGTTCCATTTTCAAGGCATAGATTTGAATCTGGAGAAGAAGCTATACACCATAATAGGGAACTTTCCTCTTTTGATAATGATTTTTATTATTTTTCAATATATTTCCTTTGGAGCCCTACAAAGTACTCAAGTTGCATGAACTGTGGAACATTCTTGTCCTATGCCTTCAATGTGTAGTCTTTTAAGGCCATTGTTTGAGACACTAAGAAATCTCTGAGTCGGCCTTCACACTAGATGTTGGACCCGCCAGCATTAGACATTATTAATTTATATGTCCACGTGCAAATGTAGGGAAGTTGATAGGAGTCAAACTTCTGGAAAGGGGATTTCTATTCAGTACCTCAAGGTTGGGAATTATAGATCAAGGAATAAGTTCCCCAAAAAATTCGAGGTTCAATTTTACTGAAATAAGAAGTAAGTTGATTAGTTGAATGGGCATGCGTTGTGCATCTTAACACAAACTTTACTCTTTTTTGATTACCATTTGTATTATTTAATTTTTTTAATGCATTTTCTTTGCAGTCTTTCTAAGTACTCAAGGTGCATTAGGAACTTTGTGTGCATATTCATGTGCTTTACTTCAATGTGATCTTCTAGGGCCCATTTTTTGAGAGTAAAAAGTCTCTCTCCACCTTTAAACTAGTTATTGGACCCTGCAACCTTAAATGCTTTATGGAGCAATGAGAATGATTTATATGTACAGTTGTGAATGTAGGGGAGTTGATAGGAATCAAATGCATTGAAAGGGAATTTTTATTCAGTGCTTAAGGTTGGGAGTTACAGATCAAGGAGCAAGACTCCCTTAATATTCCGAGGTCCAATGACTGAAATAAATTTTAAAAGAGCAACTGATTGGTTGATAGATGCCCAAAGAATACATGAGTTGAAAGTAATTCATAATTTATTTTAGATTGCTCTCTTAATTCTGTTCTGTTGTATTGAGCACTGAAATTTTATGCACGGATAGCAATTTTTTGCAGTGTTATCATAATCACAGTGAGGTGACAGATGAATTAGTTGAAAAGATATTGTTACCTGGTCTTGAACCTGGTGCTGTGGATGTATTTCTCTCATTCATTTGTTATTCAGATGGTCCTCTTCCAGATGAATTAATACCTGAAGTGAAGGTCAGCAGATACTCCTTTATCCTATATGATTGGTAATAATACGGCTTATTGAATTTCAAAGAATCTGATTAATCGTATGATGACTCTACTATTTGAATGTAGTGCCCAGTGCTAATTGCGTGGGGAGATAAGGATCCGTGGGAGCCTATTGAGTCAGGAAGGGAGTATGGCTCCTACCAAAATGTAGAAGATTTTGTTGTCCTTCCAAATGTTGGTCATTGTCCACAGGTTGGTGATAATCAAACATACCATTCTCTCGTAATCTCTTGTATTATTGTCATTTGTTGTTTCATTTTCAAGTTGTGATGTTTACCTCACTGCAGGATGAAGCACCTCACCTCGTTAATCCACTGGTTGAGGCATTTGTCAGCCGTCATGCAACTGTTTGAATTACGCTATATATTCATAAGCTTTGATTTTGTGGTAATGAAGACATTTGTCTGATACAGAGAGCACCATACAAGCGGTTAATACCAAGATTTGTTCTAACATGTCAGCTTAAAGCTGCACTACAAGGCTGCATGGTTGAACTCCTTTCAAGAAAGAGTGTTTATACTTTTCAAATTTAATCAAGAATTTATCTATTGCCTATTAATATCTATGGTCTATGTCTTTTCTAATGGTCCAGTTTATAGAATTTGGAATGGTAACAAATCAGGACATGAATGGTCGTGTTTTATAGAAACTAATAATTGGGAGACGACCTTTCAAAAATATAATTTTGCTTTTTCCTGTTGCAAGTATCATAGAAATTAATAACTGCAAGACAAGGTATTAAAATATAATTTGCTTTATCAGTCTGTACCTAAAATAGGGAGGCACGAAAGGAAAAGAGAAAAGTTGGGCTGGGGAAGAAATGAAGAATTCAAACTTCGATCCTTCAAAATTTTATTTTTCAGGTATCGTAATGAAAACCTTGGTTTCTAGAGGGGGGTTTGATTTGGAAACTGTCATTATATTTCAGAGTTTTAACAAGTTCTAATTTAATTTTTTAGCAAATGGGGATTGTGTAAAGGAGCACAAGTTTAAGGGCAGTTTTAGGCCATCATAGTTGTCTATTAATATTCGTGTTATAATGCTTTGGGTGGCATTTTTCTGAACAGGTTTAAATTTTGACCCATTTGGGATATTGCAAATTTGAGTACTTACATGTTCGTTTTAATGTAGCAAGGACACCAGTTATAATGTGATCCCTCATGTCTGGATGTGTGAATGGCTGTTAAAACTTAAAATTGAAGATTGTTTGTCAAATTAATTTATTGACCATAATGCTAGTGCAAAATTTGGGTAATTACATGTTTGTGAATGATTGTTAAATCTTGACCTTGCACTCCTTATTGACTTTGCAGCCCCATATGAAATATATGGTTGAATCTATTTACTTTTATGGTTGAATGTATGTACTTTTATAGTTGATAGTTGCAACTCATTAATATTGTAGTTAGAATATTGGTGAATATGGTTGAATTTCATAATGTCACCTCCTTTTTTTGTTTTCTATATAATGGATGTACTGTTTCTCATTTCTTCAAGGCGATTTGGGGTTTTTACAAATCACTAACTGTTGATTCACTTGCGTGTATCTGGTATTAGACCAAGGTTAGTTTGAAATGTCTACTGAGTTTAGATCAGAGGATGTTAAAAATATCAAAGTCCCTAACTGCAGATTATGTGATTTGGACAGTGCTGCAGATTTTTAAGATCAGACTCTTGGCTAACTTTGTTTGCAGCTGCTAAAGCTGAACTGTTTCATGAAAGCTGGAAACACCCAGAGATAGCTAAGCTGCAAGATTTGGAGCAGCAGTCGAAAGGTAGATCTCTGCAAAGGAATCATCAGAGAGAGTTTGCAGATCCACTGCTGTTCAATGATTTGGAATCTGCCACAGAAGCTGGAAGGATGAAAAAATTGTTGCCAGTCAAAGTAAGCAACCAACGTGCAGATTGTTGTATGTTTTTTTTTTAAGGAGACTTTTTAATTATTAAAGTTTATAGGGAAGAGCCACGTGAAAGTAGAAAATAAAAATAGAAATTTTTTATCACTGTTAAGACAAAAATTCTATCACCTTTTTAGGATTAAAATTTACCAAGTTTTACTTTTTGAAAAGCGAATTAATTTTGTAAGTGAATTTTTTTATAGAAAATGAATTGTTTTCAAAGTGATATATGAATATTTTTTAATTAAGTGCATTATCCATAGAAACCAACACTTATTTCTCAAAAAATTATAATTAAAAAAATTGTTGTGTGGGTCCCATTTGAAGGGATACAAAGAGTATTCATTTGCAGGGATACAAAGAGTATTCATTTGCAAATCTCTCATTGACTTTGTGTTGAACATTTGGGTCATTGTGCATATTTTTATGACAAATATGACAAGCAATGTGTTAAGTTTTAGGGTAGCTGCAAATGTAATAGCACTTTATGTTGTATGTTTTTTTCAAATGCAACAATCTCTCTTTCATTTATATTGGGAATGATGGGAATGAGGCTAGGAGGGACATGTCTTTCATGGGACATGCCTCTTCCCATTAATTATAATTTAATCAATCTTAAATTATAAAGGACACACCTCTTCCCATTAATTATAATTTAATCAATCTTAAATTATAAAGGACACACCTCTTCCCATTAATTATATCTTATAATGTTTCATCAATCAATTATTAATTAAGAATAATATAATAATTTAATATTGAATATTAAATTTCATATGATTAATAATAATATAACATATCTATTATGTTATTATTAATCAACATGTATTATATGTATTCTAATGATCATACGACTGAAGCTACAAACATTAACACTTCCTCTTAGCTAGGGAGGATGATCAAACATAATGTGTAATGGTCTCCTGTGTCAACACTTATGACCCTCACCATAGCTATACAAAACATCAACACTCCCTCTTAGCTAGGGAGGATAAAACAATCCAATGTCAACACTTATATGACACTTGACAACATCAATCATATGATGTAACCAATAAAAGCATCATCCTCATGATGTAATCAATAGTCTCAAGATGTGAATTGCCTCTATCGATGATTCTATCCACAAGCTCTTAGGTGGATTGCCTCCATCGGCGATTCTATCCACAAGCTCTCAGGTGGATTGCCTCCATCGACGATTCTATCCAAAAACTCACAAGCTTTAGAGTGGATTGCCTACATCGGCGATTCTATTCACAAACTCACGAGCTTTAGAGTGGATTGCCTCCATCGGCGATTCTATCCACAAGCTTTTGTGTGGATTGCCTCCATCGGTGATTCTATCCACAAACTCACGAGCTTTAGAGTGGATTGCCTCCATCGGTGATTCTATCCACAAGCTCTCATGTGGATTGCCTCCATCGGCGATTCTATCCACAAACTCACTGGCTTTAGAGTGGATTGCCTCCATCGACGATTCTATCCACAAGCTCTCATGTGGATTGCCTCCATCGACGATTCTATTCACAAACTCACGAGTTTTAAAGTGGACTGCCTCCATCGGCGATTCTATCCACAAGTTCGCGGGTGGATTGCCTCAATCGGTGATTCTATCCACAAGTTCTATCTATTATGATCTATTTCAGCCATCACAAGATGTCTATCATAATAGAAGGTCAAGTTATTGTAAGATCGTCACCTTTCAATAACTCTTACAAATACAAGTGATAATTATTAGAAATGAAAAAGAAATATGTAAAAATGAACAATACCAGGAAAGAATCTAAGCGAGTGAATGCATAAAAGAAATATTACCATAAACAAAGAGAGAGAAAGCTCCAAGATTCAACACAAGAAGGCAAGATATTTGAAAGGGGAAAGCAAAGAAAACCCCTTGTGACATTATGAATGAGGTATGAAAAGCCTAAGAAGAGGGGAGAGAGAGAGAGAGCGAATTGCTCATACAATAATTGAGAAGAGGAAGAAACCTTATTAGTCTCTGGAGAGAAGAGACATCTCTTTAATAGAGATGTGAGAAAGGAGTTGCATGGTAACTCCCATATCTATGTATGCCACATTTCATAAAGTGTGTGCCACTTGTGTTATTTCCTCTTAAGGAGGAATCTAA
>MU223714.1:1677935-1688312 GCA_018584345.1 Thuja plicata | reverse complement strand
TACAACCAAGGGATAATAAAAGATACATAAAATGAATTATCCTCACAAGAGGACAAAATAGGTGTAGGGATTCCATAGGAATCTCCTACTTACATAATGCAAGTAAAGATTAATTTCTAACAATAATCATTTGGAAGTCGTCACTTCCTCATGATGTACACAGGGAGCAGGCCTATTAAAAATATGGAGTCACACACATGACATCCATCATGCCTCAGTGCAAAGGGTGAAAAAAAGGGATTTCACCTCGAACTTCTCTCACAGAGAAGAACTCATTGAGCAGATATCAATCTGTTGATCATCCAAGATTGCTTAAGATGAACTGTCAAACTCCCTCTGAGCCTGATATCAATCTTTTTAGCTCCTCATCCAAAGTAACCTCTGAAGAGTCAGACTCTCTCTGAAAACAATTTCTTGTGCTTCTGTCCTGAAGGTATGTCAGGGAGAGATTACATATAGCTTATAAACTAAATTATCTCATACGAAAATACCAAAGATAGAAGCATACAAGATTTTACTAGCCAATATTATAGCATAAATTTCAAACTCAATAATTCATGTGCATTAAAAAAACATAGAATGCTTATCTTAAGTTTCAAATATTTTCTTTTTTAAGGTGAGCCCATATAGGAAATATCAACTATCATCAAAATTTGAAGTTGTTTGCGGCGGACACGCTGCAAGAGATCATAATGTTGTTCATGCTAGCCATGTCGATGACCTACATGTAGAGCGACAACTTAGAGTGGATGATCACCATTTTCTCTCTCTCCACTAAGAATGGTTCAAATGGAAATGTAACATTGGTTATTATTCCCACACAATGTACAATTCCCACTCTTATATCGTTGAACAATACTCATGTCTTCTTGTGAAATGACTTGATTGCTCCAAGAGAGGTGACACTCTATAATTAATTATTTCTTTCTAGAAAGAGACACACTTCCTTGAATACATTCTTCTTTGTTAATGCTTGACCACGAGCATAACAAATTAATACAGTCGGTCATAACTTTTGAACCCAATATTTTCTCTCTAATAACTTCAGTGTGATTCTCTGTAGTTTTTCACCAACATATTCGAAGTTTAGCAAAATCCAACGGTAGATTTGTGAGATATGGTCATTTTACTGAGACTGTATTTTCTGAGACAGTCACACATTCACCACCAACAAACTACTCTCTTACATTTGCAATCTGGCTATGATACCATGTTAAGCTTTAGGATAGCTGCAAATGTTATAACACTCTATGTTGTATGTTTTTTTTTTCCAATCTCTCTTTCATTTATATTGGGAATGAGGCTAGGAGAGACATGTCCTTCATGGGACATGTTTATTCATTATTATTTATAAAAAAAGACATGTCTCTTCCCATTAATTATAATTTAATCAATCTTATAATATTTCATCAATCAATTATTAATTAAGAATAATATAATAATTTAATATTGAATATTAAATTTCATATGATTAATAATAATATAACATATCTATTATGTTATTATTAATCAACATATGTTATATGTATTCTAACGATCATACGATTGAAGCTACAAACATTAACACAATGTCATGTCTAATGTGTTGATTCTCATCTTAAAGGAGACAATTTTATATATTAGTGTACTAGAATGCAAACCCTACTCAAATCTAAGGATTTGTGTGATATTGTTCAACATGGCTATGTTGAGATAGTAGATGTAAATGCATTAGCTAACCAACCAAAAAAGAAATATAACAAAGTTTTATTCTTGATTCAAGGCACAATCACTCAAGCTATTTTCCCCAAGATAAGTGGTGATGTTGATTTCAAGCAAGCATGACAAATTTTAAGTAATGCATATCAAGGTCCACAAACTGCTAAATTGCAAACAATGAAGAAGAACTTTGAAAATGTAAAGATGACAACTAGTAAATCTATCAATGAATTTCTAACAAAGGTAGAAGGTCTAGTGAGTTAGATGAAAGTACTAGGGGAAGATGTAGATGACAAGCATGGCATTGAAAATATTTTAAGAAGCTTGATTCCAAAATTTGAAGGTGTGGTCTCTACAATTGAGATTTCTAAGGATCTCTCAAGCATGAAAATTGATGAATTAAACAGGAATTTTGTTAACTGCTGAAGAAAGAATGAAAAGTAATGAAAAAAGCTTAGAGCAAACATTTTCTTCTAAAGAAAATAAGAGGAAAAAGAAACACATTCGTCAAGAATCATAGTAAAAATGACGATAACAATAAAAATACATACAAATGTGAATCTAGCAATTCTAGAGGAAGAAGTAGCAACTTTCGAGGAGCAGGAAGAGGAAGAGGTAGAAGTAATGGGGGAGACAATAGTAAAGTAAATGTTCAATGCTTTCATTGCAATAAGTTTGGACATTATGTTTCAAAATGTTGGAGCAAACAAAGTGAAATAGATAAGTGCTAATAGCACTATTGAAGATAAACAAAATTTGTTTATTTCTTGCTTCAATACAAATGCCAGTGAAAATAATGTGTGGTAAATAGACTCTGGATGTTCTTCACATATTACATCTATTGAGCATTTATTTGTCAATTTGGATCAAAAGCATCAAAGGAGATAATAATTCTCATGGAAGCAAAGGTAAGGGCACTATTGTAGTTACAACAAAATATGGTAAAGTGAAACATATCAATGAAACACTATTGGTTTTAACACTCAAAAAGAGTTTGTCTATTGGACAAATGTTAGAGCAAAATTATCAAGTGACTTGATAATAATGAGTTAATAATAAGAGATAAATTAAACATGAATGCAGTTATTGCAAGAGCAAAATTGACAGGTGATAGGATGTTTCCTCTTCATTTTACTCATGGGAACCAAGCACTAAGGTCTACTGAAATGAGTGAAAGTAAAATTTGGCACAAAAGATGTGTGTGAAAATTTTATTATTGGCAAACAACATAGGATACAATTTCCTATTAGAAAATCTTGTAGAGCTAAACAACATCTTGAGATAATCCATGCAGATTTGTGTGCTCCTATGAAAACATCCTCTTTGAACAAATCCAAGTATTTTCTAACCTTTATTGATGATTACTCAAGAAAAACTTGGGTGTATTGTTTGGTTACAAAATTAAAAGTATTTGAAAAATTTGTAGAGTTCAAGAGGTTGGTTGAAAAATAAAGTGATAAGGTCGGCAATGAAGGTGAGTACAAGCAAACCAGTTTCTTGATTTTTATAAAAATCATGGAATCAAGAGAGAATTCACTATTTTTTACTCCACAACAAAATGGAGTTGGTAAAAAGAAAAAAAAGGAAAATTGTTGAAATTGCAAGAAGTATGTTAAAAGAGAAAAAAAAATGGATAAAAATTACTGGGTAGAAGTAGTGTGCACAACAATGTATCTTCTAAATAGAAGTCCTACAAAAGCAGTTAAAGAAATGACTTCTAAACAAGCATGATCTTGGTAAAGCCAAGTGTTGATCATTTCAGAGTATTTGGATGTGTTGTGTATGCACACGTACCAAAAGAAAAAAAGTCTAAGTGAGATGATAAAGGCCTAAAATTCATTTTTATTGGTTATGGAACTGAAAATAAATCATAGAGGTTGTATGATCTAGTAGGGAAAAACGTTGTGATAAGCAGAGACGTGGTATTCAATGAAATAGCAGAATATACCAAAGAAAATGAAACAAAAGGAAGAGAGATAGTAATTGATGAGGTTGAAGAGGAGGAAGAAGATGTACCCGAATCATCTAATGCAGGAGCAAGAAAATATAAAAATATCAAAGGACCAAAAAGAATCATCCATCAAATCTTATGTTGGATTCAAATTTTGAAAAAATGACAACAAGGTCACAAGCAAAAGTAAATTTGGCATTAATGTCTCAAATAATGGAAAATAATGATTCGTAAACATTTGAACAAACTCAAGAAAAAGAAGAGTGGATTGAAGCAATGAGCAGTGAAATAGAAACAATTGAAAGGAATGATACATGGGATTTGGTTCAATTACCTCCTGGTAAGAAAATTATTGGTACAAGATGGGTGTACAAAACAAAGTATAAATCAGATGGAAGCATTGATAAGCATAAGGCTAGATTGGTAGCCAAAGGGTACACATAATAGGAAGGTATTGATTACACTGAAATATTTGCATCTGTAGCACCAATAGATACTATCAAATTCGTTTTGGCATTAACAACTCAACAAAGTTGGACAGTTTATCAAATGGATGTGAAGTGTGCTTTCTTGAATGGATATATTGATGAGGATGTGCATGTTTCACAACCTAAAGGTTTTGAAATACCTTCTAAAGAAAATTATGTTTGCAAATTAAAGAAGGTCTTGTATGGTCTCAAACAAGCACCAAGAGCATGTTATTCAAGAATAGACTCATACCTACAAAAAAAAGGTTTTTTAAGAAGTCAATTGGGTCCAAATCTTTATATCAGAAGCTTAGCTAAGGATATTTTTATCCTAGTTCTCTATGTTGATAATTTTATCTACACATGGAATAATTCATCTTTATTTGCAGAGTTTAGAGCAACCATAAATACTGAGTTTGAAATGACAGATTTGGGACAAACGCACTACTTTCTTGGTATAGAAGTATGGCAAAACAAAGATGAAAAATTTATGTCTAAAAAAATATGTGTTAGATATCCTACAAAAATTTCAGATGCAGAGTTGCAAACTAGTTGCAACACCCATTGAAGTTGGACTTAAATTCTCTACTTTAGATGTGTTAGATCCAATGAAACCCACTCTATATAGATAGTTGATTGGAAGTTTTATCTACTTAATTACTACTCATCTAGATATCACATATGTAGTGAGTTGGTCTCAGGGTTCATGTCAGAACCTAAGGAAACACATTAGAATATAGCTAAAAGGATTCTTAGCTATGTTAAAGGGACATTGAGTTATGGTCTCAAATTCCAACATTAAGAGGATAACAAGTTGGTTGGCTATACAGATTTTGATTTGGTAGGTTCTACAGATGATCATACGTCTACTTTTGGTTACACTTTTAGCCTTGGTTCTACAATAATCTCTGGAAGTCCAAGAAACAACCAACAATATCACTTTCTACAACAGAGGCAGAATACAAAGCTGCAACATCAACAACTCGTAAATCTGTATGGTTGAAAAGACTACTAGAAGACTTACACCAAATAGAGAATGTACCTGTCTTGTTGTATTGTGAGAACAAGAGTGCTATACAAATGACAAAGAATCCAGTATTTCATAGTAGAACAAACATATTGAGATACAACATCATTGTATCAGAGAATTGAGGTTTGATCGAAATCGTGTATTGCAGTATAGAAGATCAAATTGCAAATATCTTCATAAAGACTCTAGCTCGTGAAAGGTTCGAGAAACATAGAGATTTACTTCATGTTCTTCCTAATGGTCATTATGGGGGAGAATGACAGTCTTAATACCCATTGGGGCAACCTTTCTTGATCTTGTAGTCCTTATTGACTTTGGAGTCCCATATTAAATATATAGTTGAATGTGTTTACTTTTGTAGTTGATAGTTGGAGCTCTTTAATATTATAGTTGTAATATTGGTGAATATGATTGAATTCTATAATGTCACTTCCTTTTTTATTTTCTTTATAATGAATGCCCCACCTCTCATTTCTTCAAGACAATTTAAAGCTTTTTGCATATTTATTTATTTTGTGATGAGCAACCACTAATTGTTGATTTAATTGCCTTCGTTAAAGCTACATTATTGACCATAATGCTGGGTCTTCTTCAGTTGAGCGTATTATTATGGATCCAGCTAATGTTTATTGTTTATCCAATCTGCACAAATAATTTGATTAAAAAATTGGCACAAAATTATGATCAAGTTCGATATTATAATGTAAACGCTGATGTATTAATCTGATACAAAGGCTTGCGCTCATTTTGGTGTATGCAAAATTGTTGCGATTATCAACACTCCAAAATCTTAAGCCCTGCGATGGTTTCAATATTGCCTCCCTCTACGAATTAGCGATTTCAGTACAATACACAAAAGCTAAAGCTTTGACATTTGAATTCTTGTCTTGATTTTTCCGTTTGCCCCTCCCTCTTCTAGAAAACCTTCTAAACTTTTATAAAAGAAGGTCTTTGTTCATTCCCAAGACTCGGTTCTGTTGAAAGATACGAGAAAAATCCTTCACAAAATATTCCATTTTCTATATGAGAAAAACCCTTAACGAAAAACTCCATTTTCTTGGCTCATCATAGCTAAATAGCAAAGCTTTGTTTCGTGTAGCATAGTTGCAATCCATTCTGCTTCTCTTATTGATCGCTCATGTCCTATTGCAATCCTTGCCATTTTCTTATTAAATCCACCATCCCAATTTAAAATCTAGTTACAGTTTTAATGTTTTTTTCGCTTATTAGACAGCCCAAACACCTTCGTGAATCCATTCATGGATTCCTATTTGAGCTTCAAAGCTCTGAATCTTGCTGTCCTATTGCGGACAGCCGCTTTAAGAATTGTTGAGCACTTTGTGTGCCTATAGATCACTTATTAGTTTTTTCACTTGCTACATCATTGAAAAAGCTTTAAACTAATAAAAGACTCTGAAGACTTTGTTTTGTTGCTATCTATTTAGGCTCATCTATCATAGCCTTGCATTCAACAAGACTTGTGATATCAGAGTCTTGCACTCAACAAGACTTGATCCCTGGTGGGATCTTTAAGAACTTTTCAACTTCACCTTGAGACTAAGGGCTTATTGACGAGATATACACTTTGGATATTGGTTCTCATTAGGATTTATATGTAGAAAACTCAAGGGCTTGCTTTGGTGCAAACAAATAATTTCTTTGGTACACACAAAACCTATCAACTAAGTTTTCAAATACAACCACCAATGAAAATAGACCTTTTTGGGTTCAATCCATGATAACAATAAAAAAACCAAAATTCCCTTTCTAAAGTAGAAAGCTAAGATTTAAATAAGACAATTTTGTTAGAAATTTTGGGAAGTAATAGACAATCATTGCTCCATACAATTTAATTCAAAACCTCATTGTTTCTTATTTGCTCCCCCTTATACATTAAAATAAAAGTTGTCAAACAGTTTGGTTAGTTGTGGTCCAAGAATAAATAATTAAAACATGTTTTTGAAGGAAAATGGAAAAGATGAACTGTTTGGCTTAATATGCTAACGTGTCAAAATTGTTGTGTGAAAGCAACAAAGGAGAAAAAAGGGTCCTATGCCAAGCTAAATGTTGCCATGTACCTAATCAAAAACATTTTTTTGTTTGTAGCAAGAAAAGTTGCTAGTTAGAAGATTTCATTTTGATTGGATACCTTGTAGGTCAGTTCCCCTTGATAGCATCTCAAAGACTAGATCATTAATGTTAATGTTAATGTAGCTATGGTTAGATTCCTTCAAGCAGACATAGATAACATAAAGGTTGTGATAATATAATTATATTGCTAATATAATTATTGTGACAATATAATTATTGATAATATTAATTAAATAATTAATTATATGAGACATTTATATAATTAATGGGGCCAAATTGGAAGAGTGGCATCCCCTGGTGAAGGGACCCCATCGATATGTATAAAGGAAGATTAAATCTTCCTCTCTCCAACATTCACGCACACCTACAACACCTACAACAGATCAAATATTCAAGTGTTCGGGGGAGACAATCAGATATTGTCTATGGTTGGGAGGGAAAATTATTGTTCGTGGTTAAACGAGCACCAAAAATAACATGGTGTTTGAGCAGCTTGGCCTTAGGGATCTTTCTGGTGTTGATTAGTTCCTATGTTATGGGACAGATAGGAAGAACAATCCATAATATATGACAAAAGTGAACTTATCCAAGATTGTGAAAGATTCCGAAATCTGGTTCAACGATACACTACAATTACATCGATTGGTCTGTGCATCGCATCTACTTCTACAAACTTATAACGACATCATCCTAAAGCCTCCAATAACTGTAGTCAAAGACACCATTTAGCGGAAGTGCAAATCGTATTGAATCCACTCGCATCTGTCATTTTATCTTGGAATGTACATGAATTGGTATTACATGAGGATTTCAATGTTTCCAAGCATGGTCAAAATAGGTGAATCTGGGTGACAGGATCCTCCACCCGATAGCGGAATACAAAGTTCCTATCGCAATAGATATTACCACAAAGTGTTTACATTGTGCGGGTTGTATGATGCCACATCACCACCATAGGAAGAAGGCACAAAATGGAGAAATTCACCAAGCTATGTGGAAGGGTCTGACACAAGGCATTGGTGTGAAGGCTCACTTATAAGAGTCATCTCTTATGATGACATGGGAATAGTGTGCAAACGTCTCCAGTTCATCCTCTTATACAATAAGAACTTATTTATCTATCACCTGACAATTGGTGTTTTCCACCATGGAAGTATATCTGGTGGGGCTCGTGACGGAGGCATGAAAATTTGTCTTCACTTTGTCTATGTGCATTACATGTTGGCATAACTGATGCAGAGTTAAGTTGAGTACATGTTTGATGTAGAACTGATGATAGGTTGGTCAGTTATGATGTTGTCATTGATGTCAACTTAGTGTTTGTTGGTTGACACTGTGTCTGTTATGATGATGTATGTTCAAGAGGTTGGATCTGGAGTTGTGGTAAGAGTTGGTGTGTACGATCATAAAGGAAGACTAAGTGATGTCTCTAGATGCTACATCTATGACCGCACAGGTTGATGTTATGTATGGTGTGAGTTAGGTTTGATTGAAGGTTTCCAGGTCAATAGGAAGAACATGATGAGGCCAAGAAGGAATGTTTTGATAATTTTGTCAAACATGTTTGATGTTGATGTATATTCAAGAGGCTGGATCCAGAGTTATGGTAAGAGTTGGTGTGCGATCATAAATAAAGACTAAGTGATTTCTCTAGATGCTACATCTATGACTGCACAGATTAATCTTATGTATGGTGTGAGTTATGTTTGATCAAAGGTTGTCAGGTCAACAGGAAGAACATGATGAGGCCAAGAAGGAATGTTTTGATAATTTTGTCAAACAGGTTTGGATTCAGGTGTTGTGGTCATGATATGTTTATCTTGACTATGTTATGGGGCTTTTGTTGTGACCACACCATCATTTGATGACTGGAAGACCAAGTTTCAATTGACAGAAGGCCAATGAGTGAAAAGTAGAAGAATTTCTTAGAATAGCTAGTAAGATCCTTGTCTGGTGATGTTTTATCGAGTTGTGATAAGTAATTGATGAAGGGTGCTCCCCTTAATGCCACAAACACAGAACATAAACAGAGAAGCAACAACAATTTGCAAGAACAGAAAATGGGCTTCTTATTATCTCCACAAAGGTGGAATTACAAAATTTCAGAATTACAATATGCAAAGCCTCATGGGCATTCCCTTTACAATATTATGTAGGACAAAGCCTCGACTTATTACCCAGATCTACCCAGAACTGCCCTAGACAACACTACGGGCCTTCTTTATATAGGCAATTTCCACCGCCCGAGACGGTTCCAGAAATCTAGCCATTAAGGCCGACTACCCTTAGCATTTAATTATTTTTCACTTTTATTACAAAAGGGTTGGCTTTAAATATTTACAAAACATGAGATTAGGTAGCCCAACTTCCAGAAGTCATAACTTTTGAACCGTAGCTCCATTTGGCTATTATAACCACTTTCTGGAAAGGGGAGATCGCGATCTACAGTGCCTAACTAGTAAAGAACAAGTCAATTGGGGGTTCGACTTCGATCCGGAGCCTCTAAGGTCCTGAAAATTGAGCTCAAAGGTTTTGCACCCTAAAATCTCAATAGTAAATCCTTAATAACTTTGCCAATACAGATGATCTGGCAATGAAATTCAACTAGCATTCTTATATGACTAAGATGAACCTTCACCTGGAAAATTAGAACATTCTGAGTTCAAATGACCAACTTACTAAAAATAGTAAGTTTCCAAAAATAGCAGCTTTGTACAAAATAGCCCTTATTGAATAGAAAAACACATATTTTTGGGTGATGCAAGATTGCCCTTACACCCATGATGCTCCTGCATCAGACACCCGGGGTAATTTGAGAAGTGACCCTGTCATGACTCAGGTGTGCAGAGGAAAACCAAGACGGTTAACCTCCTCCCTTGTCAGCCATGATGAATCTTCAACGGGGCGTCCTTTCCACTTGACCAGATATTCTTCATATGTCATGTTCCTTGTGCTTCTACCAACACGACTGTCAAGTATGTCTTCAATCTCCTTGGTATCTGAACTACTTGCCGGAATACTCCACTGTGCCATTGTGATCTCATCTTCAACACCTCCTTCATGATACTCTGTCAAATCTGAAATGTTAAACACTGGTGAAATATTCAGCTCACTAGGCAATTCTACCTCATATGCATTTC
>MU223714.1:1599512-1628639 GCA_018584345.1 Thuja plicata | reverse complement strand
ATTGATGTAGCTTATCTTACGATCTTGTTATGGAATTTAATGAACATGTACATATCATAAGTAAGTACATATCCTACTTGTACTTATCAGACAGTCACAGTCTTCTAGTTTTTGGATGAACTAATTTTGTAATAATAATTGTTTTATATTTATTTGGCCAACCACTAATGAAATTATCACAAATAAAGCACATGAAATCATGGTTCCAAAATAAGTAAAACCACAATTATTGAAAATAGTGACAGTAGGACACTAAACTCTTAAAAACTCTAAAGCAACACTAAAAAAATGCATGCGATGTCGAGCCATCAGCAAAAGCCGACAACGTGACGTTGCATGTATAGAAAATTTATCGCACATCTGTCATAATTGTGACACTAAAACTGCGATGCCTAGGTGTCGTAATAAAGATAGATAGAATGTAACAACAGCATGATAGTCAGCTTGTATTGTGAAACCTAGACGTCTCTTTTTGTAGACGTGCGACGAATTTGCTATACATGCGACGTCGAGTCGTCGGACAATTACCGACGACTCGACGTCGCATTTATAGAAAATTTGTCACATGTCTCAAAAAGTGACAGATTACATGTGACATGTTTGTGTCATAATAGCGTCAGATAAGATGTGACACCTACATGTCGTACTAGCAACAGCTAAGATGCAACGCCTATGTGTCATAATAGCGACAAATAAAATATGTAACGATAGCATGGTAACCATCATTGACGGCTCATATTGCAACAGTTAGTACGATCATAATAATGACAGACGGTGCAGCCATCATTAATTCTGACACCAAAACTGCAACACTGGTCTCTGTCGCTAGGCTGATGGGAGAGTGTTAGAAAAGTGACACATAGACGTTGAAAAGAGGCCTCAAATGTACTAGTGTTTGTTAGAGAAATTTCTAGATTGGTATTACGTTTTAGGGTTTGTTAATTGAGTAGGACAAATTATAAAGCATTTTGTAAGGCGGTTAATTTCCCTAATGAACTTGTAATGTATAAATATGTAAAATGATAAAATTTACAAGTGATGAGAGGAAAAAGGTCATGAATGCAGTTGTGCGATCATAAGATTTGGAGAGTCTGCATGTGAAGCAGAGATAGAGCTTGAGTTGGATCTGTACTAGCATCGGAGAAGTGTTATTTTCTCAGATCATTTACTTGTTGATTCCTAACAGCTTCATCAAGCTAAATCCCTTAACTGGGTAGATCCTGGCAGATCTGATTTGTAAATCCTTTAACCAAGTGACTCTCTAATTAGGTTTTGAAATCCTTTAATCAGGTTACTCCTAACAGGGTAATGATTTTAATAGGGCTAGACACAAATCCATTTATCAGGTGACTCCTAATAGGGTGTTTCCTAATAGGGTCTTTCTCTTTACTAGACATTTGTAAGCTTTTAACAGGGCTAAGCTCTTAACCGGGAGCACTTTAGAAGAGTAAATATTTTAGTGGGTACTATTCCCACACGTGATTTTTCTCGGTGGGGTTTCCATGAGAAAAATATTGGTATCATTGTGTTGCATGGTTTTGGATGTTTATCTTTATTGATTAGCATTTCATGCAATGGATGTCTATTAATGCAAGTAGTTGAATGGTTAATGAAAAGTTTGAATTGTTAGATTATTAATTCACCCCCTCATCTTAGTAATATTGGATCTCATAATACTAACATTACATAATGTTGATTATTTTGTAACATATTTTCTGAAGCAGAGGTGTTAATAATATTGTGCATAGATTTATCATTGATGGGTGCGGGAATATTCTCCAGAGAAGATCAAGTGTTTACAAATTTCAAGATTGTCGTGGGTATTTTCTTATATGGGCGTAGATAAGTAACTATTAAGGTTCAAATAAAACAAGCATTGACGACTGCAAAAAATTCTCCACGGTGTAGTTATCACTTGTGTATCTTCTTGTATTAAGTAGGAATTTCAAGATGCTTCAATTTCGTGCTTGATTTTGGGATTAGATGGGTTAGGTGTTGTTCTGTGTCTAAGTTTGAGTAATGTGAAATGAGTAAAGTATTACATTGGTGTGAATTCCTCAATGACGTCAATCTTCCATGATTGTTGGACGTCTAACTTCATTAGAGAGTAAAAAGACTGTTATCTTTGACACAATGAAAAGTAATAGAGTGGTTGGATACCATCAAAATTAAAGCACTTGAAAATTTGGAGGTGACAGTATAGTGAGGATGTCAACCTAGTCAAACATTGAAATTATTCATTGAGGTAGTCATGGGATGTTTCAGAACTTCTCTGTTCTGAGATATTTTATCAACAGACTGTATTGTCCCGATATTCAAATTTCATTAATTGGGTGATTAAAAATTGTGGGATTGAATGTATGATGTTATTTGGTGAGAGAGTGGCCTTCCCATGTTTTTCTTAAGGACTGAGCTAAGACATTCCTCGAAAAGGAAGAGTTTATATGGATTGTGAACAATTTCTTCAAAGAGGAGGAATTAACATTCAGAGGGAGTTTGACAAACCATTAGAGGCAACCTTGGATGAAGAGGTCAGGAGGTTGATGCAAGAAATTAAGCTTTAGAGGGAGCCACATCATCATTAAGTTTGGGGATAATTCCACATTTTAATACATTCACTCATGTTACTATGAAATTAGACAAGTACATTGTGTATGGGAAACTGATGTTGTTATCACTGAACAAATAATCATGTGCCTGTGATGAGGAGACCTATTACAATAGATTCATCTCTAATACATCCCATGGTAGAATTTATCGTCTAAACTAAAGATTTGTTGCAAAAGGAAAATCTTGAACTCTCACAGTAACAATTGAGCAGGTTGATTCGTCCATCATTGGACTCATTGGAGACAATTCAAACTTGATTGCATTGTTGGAGAAAGAAATATTCCATGATTGGGACCATGTGAGAAGGACATGCTTCCGTGTTAGAGGGAGTATCTAGAGGATCTTCTTTAGTTTAATTCTGAGGATCTTGGTCATATTAGTTCAGGGGGAGTAGACCATGTCGAGATGGTTTCTCTATTAATCAGGAAACTATAGCAGTCATAGGACTATGATTCATGGGATGGAGTTCCATGTTATAGATTGGATGGCCTTTATGTTGACACCTAGGTCATGATATTCTTGGGTAGATGGATACTTGGTGAGTTTGGGATTCACCAAGAGTGATGCAGACTCCAACCTTTTACTCCATGATAGATCTAAGCATGTGGAGATAAAATATATATATTAGAGATATGGTACAAGGGAATGATATTCAATTGAGGTACATTAGCACTGATGATCAGATGATTGATATTCTCACCAAGCCCTTTGCCAGAGTAAATTTTGTGCATTTTCGAGACAAGATTGGAGTTTTGGAGAATGAAGCCCTTGCTGAGAGGGAGTCTCAACATCAGTGACTTCTAGAGATGTACTATAATGTATTATTATCTGAGAGAGTGAAGTTTGAGGTTCAAGCCCTTGTTAATACATTCTTCTTTGTGAGAGAGAAATTTGAGGTGCAAGCCCTTGTTAATGCATTCTTTTTTGTGAGGGAGAAGTTTGAGGTGCAAGCACTTGTTAATGTATTCTTCTCTATGAGAGAGACATTTGAAGTGAAATCCCTTCTTCCACCCTCTGGGAGTAGCCATGGTGGATGTCATGTCAGAGACTCCATGACTTAGCACTTGTATTTATTCACCCTCTAGGAGTATCTATGGTGAACGTCATGATGAGATGAAGACATCACGTTGAGTGATTCTATGATGAGAACTTGTCATGGGAGTAGTCATGGTGGATATCACTACATAACTTAGATATTGAGAAGGATTCCTCCCTAGCTAAGAGAGACTATTAATGTTATTGTAGCCGTGGTCAAATTCCTTAAAACCTACATAGATAACATAAAGGTTGTGATAATATAATTATATTGATGATGTAGTCAAGGATGGAGAAACCTCAAGGAGATTGTGAAACCATTGTAACCAACACAACACAACAGAAGAAAATAATAAAAAATAGGTAAAAACAAGAGATTCAACTTTTTATTATCATCAAAAATCATTTACAACAGATCTACAACATGTTTCACATGTCCTTCATACATGCCAAGCACACATGCCTGATTACATTCAAAACCTTCCAAATCCTATCCAAGCCAAGACAAATAACCTTATGAGATCATCATGCCCATTAAGAGCAAGTCCATAAGCTTATAAAGTCATCACAATCATCGGTCGGACCAAAAAAGACTACATTCCCCAAGAAATGAGTAAATACATTACACCCAAATAGGTCATGACCCAAATCTTAAAGACAACCTCCAATGAAATATTTAAGTGAAGCGATCAAATAACTAAGTCAACCTCACACGTAATAATGAGCTAGCACGATCACACTCAAAAAAACCAACTGGAAGATCGGTAAATCGATCAGAATACACAATGACCAACTGTGAAATGAAGAACATAGCAGATACGTAAAGAACCTACCATAAATTATGCTCGATGAAACCAAATGAGTTTCAGTCATAGGATAAGCTCCAAGATGAAGCTAAGAACACGCTGACATGACCATAACAAAAAGTAGAAAGCACAGATCGACCGCAACCCAAGACACCAAAAATTGCCCAACTAGAACATAACAGAAAATAAACTAAAGGAAATATTTTTGGTTGATGCAAGATTGCCAAGATCCTAAGATGCTCCTCCATCAGACACCCTAGGTAAAAGAAAATATTCCATAAGAGAAATTTATGAACATTTGAAAAGTCATGGAACATAAATACCATGCTTGTTTTGGATCCAAATCGCCTCTTTATTTGCAACTCTCCACCTCTGCACCTCTGCACTCTCCTCTTTCAGATCCATCAACTTACTCCTCTCCGTACTCACTCCATCATACCTTCTATCAACACCAGATATCTGATCACTACCTATTCCCTTTTGCATAACTAATCTACCTCTGTTACAAACCCTCATATGTTCAGCAACCAAAGTCCTCTGCTGCACCACCTTACTCTTCTTACAATAAGATACCAACTTTCCTTCACCAGATTTAATTTCAAGATCCTTCTTCCAATCTATACTAACCTTTGTAGTCTTCCTCTCTCAACAATAAATTTTCACGGGTAAAAGTACAAACCTGTGTCACACTTTTATAAAGGAAAAGGTCCACAACATGCAAACTGTTCAACTTTAACGATATAAAAGTGGCATTTGTGTTTATAATTTGAGGATGGTGTAAACTGATGAAATGTGTAAAAATGGATGAACTTTATGCTTATAATTTTTTAATTTGTTTTTGAACATGAATTGACATAGATTTTTAATTTTTGAAGTCCATTTTTTAATTGCTGAAAATCTGGGGTCTAGTTCCCACCAAAAAAGTATATGCAAATAATCTATTTTTCCTCTAATTTCAAAATATGTTATAGATAAAATGTATAGCTAGTGCGAAAAAGGAGAAAGATTTATTTTCAATTTATATTTTCTCCATTATAACTGCTCAAAGTTGAACTTATCTGAAATCGACAATTTTCATCTCCCACCAAATTTCCCTTTTCAAATCTACACCACTCAAAAAAAAATTACATATTCTTGAAGAGGACTCTCTCCTCTAGTGTTAAATATAAATTTTAATTTTTTATATGATTTACTATTTATTTATTTATTTGAAATAACATCTTCTCAAATGTTAAAATACCTACTTCTTGTATTTTTAAATTATAATATATTAGATCTAATCAAAATGCTATAAATTTATATGAAAATAATCTTGACTCCGAGCTCTACAAAAGGGTATTTTTTACATTTTTAAAAAATATCATTAAAAAGAGTAGGGGTTATTGAAACATCATTTTTTATGAAATAATTTTATTTCTTTGGTAATTGGACCCAAATTGGTATAAAACATGCATTTAATAGAAATTTCCAATTGGAAAAGTGTAAACACTTATCTAACTTATCTAGAATGAATCTATCTACACGAAAATTAATTTTTAGTTAGAGATACTCAAATTTAGCTATGTTGATAAGTGGTCCTGAAATGTGACACAACTTTGTGCTTTTATCCTTCGAGAAGATGAACCATACTCAAATTCCTTGCACTTCCTCCTTTTGCTTCCTTCAAAGGAACTAGAGTAAACCTTTGTCCATCCTTTTGGATTGTGACCCAATTTCTTCTGCAATCATGAATAGCTCCTCTATCAAATTGACAAGGTCTTCCCAATAGAACATGCCAAGCACCCATAAACACCACATCACATAACACTTCATCTCTATAAGGTCCAATGTTGAAATTAAGCAAACATTTCTCTTTCACCTCCACCATATGATCATCTAAAAACCAACCTATCCCATAAGGGCAAGGATGCTTAAGCCTCTACAATCCAAGCTTCTGCACCATCTCTTATGATACCAAGTTGTCAGTACTACCATTGTCCATAACAACTTTACAACATTTACCTCATGATTTACAAACAGTCCTAAACAATTTCCTTCTTTGTAAAGTTTCAACTCCCTTATTACTCAAAATAACTCTCCTAAGCATAAGAGACTCTCCTATATCAGGTTCAACTTCATTTTCCATAACTTTTCTAGCAGTCTGTTCTGCATGTTCCATAAGATTTTTTTTTCCTCTTTTCTTATTACTTCCTTCAGTACATTGAAAATCCCTATGTCATATGCCACCACATTTGAAACAAGTGCCTTTGAACTCCTTACTACCATTCCCTCTTCTAGGTATTCTCATATCAGATTCAACTTCAATGGTTTTCTTCTCTTTTTCCATTGTTGCTAACTTGCTTTTGTTTCCCTCTAAGGTTACCTTGTATCCTCTTCAACTTATCTTTTTCTCTTAATGCATACTGATAAGCATCCTCAATAGTACTAATCCTCAACATACTCAACTCATCTTGAATATTAAATCTCATACCATTAACATACCTAGTCACCTTCTCCTTAGATACCTCCTTGTGACCATATTCGATAGTCATCTTATAGAACTACTCTGTATATTCTTCCACACTCATGTCTTTCTGCCTAAAATTATGCAACTTCTTGAACAACTCTAATTCACTATCCTCTAGAATGAACTTATTTTTTAACCTAGCAACCATCACCCTCCATCTAGTGATTTTTGTCTCATCATCCTCTTCTCTATCTTTTTGCAATTTCTTCCACCACAAGTCAACATGACCCTTCAACTTAGTCTGTGCTAACTTAACCCTCTATGGATATCTGATATTTTCAAGCTCACAGTAATATTCTAACTCTCCAATGCAGTCTATCAAATCCTCAGGATGAAATGATTCGGTGAAAGTAGTAACATACGTATTATTAATTTTACTTGTGCCATAAATCTCAACAATCTCTCTTCATTTATAGGGATGTCAACATCAATGGTCTCAATATCTTCAACATCCTCCTCAAATTATTCTTCAGTCGCAGGATTCCTTATCAATCCAGTCAACACACTTCTGATCTCATTCCTCATATCCACTCTAAAGTCTTCCATCATTTTCTCTAGCCTTCTAGGCGGCATCTTTCGATCCTCATGTGCAACTGTCTCTCCAACCGGTGATCCATGTCAAGATGCTCCTCCAACTGGTGATCTATTAGACACATGCAACCTCCTCCAATTGGTATGCCTTCAACACTCAGCAACTAACAACAACAACAAACCCTTCCTAACCACCTTGTACAAGTCCTATGTGATTTAAAGTCAGATCTACAGTCTGCCACCTCATGGTCAACAAGTCTAGGGATTCACAAGTCGGAAACTCAGATCTACCAACACAATAATCTCAGTCGTATTCAACCTTAATCTTGTTCAACCTTCAACTCAGCCTTGCTCTGATATCACCTGATGCAGTCAAGGATGGAGAAACCTCAAGGAGATCAGTCCAACCCTTGCAACCAACACAACACAACATAAGAAAACAAGACAAAATAGGTAAAAACAAGAGATTCAACTTTTTATTATCATCAAAAATTATTTACAACATATCTGCAACATGTTGTTTCACATACCAGTCATACATGCCAAGCACACAGGCCTTCTTACACTCAAAACCTTCCAAATCCTATCCAAGATAAGCCAAATAATCTTATGAGATCATCCCGCTCCTTAGGAACAAGTCCATAAGCTTATAAAGTTGTCACAATCATTGGTCGGCCCAGTAAAGATTACATTCCCCCAAAAATGAGTAAATAAATTACACCCAAATAGGTTAGGACCCAAATCTTAAAGAAAAATTTCCAATGAAATATTTAAGTGAAGCGATCACATAAATAAGTTGACCTCAAACGTAATAATGAGCTGGCACGATCGCACTCAGAAAAACCAACTGGAAGATCGGGAAACCGATCAAAAAACACAATGACCAACTGGGAAATGAAGAACATGACAAATACACAAAGAATCTAACATAACTTGAGTGTGATGAAACCAAATGAGTTATGATCATAGGATAAGCTCTAGGATGAAGCTAGGAACAATTTGACATGACTAAAAAAAAAAGGAAGCACAAATCGACCGCCACCCAAAACACAAAAAACTGCCCAACTGGAGCAAAACAAAAAACAAACTAAAAGAAATATTTTTGGTTGATGCAATATTGCCAAGATCCTAAGATGCTCCTGCATCAATTGCTAATATAATTATTGTGATAATATAATTATATTGCTAATATAATTATTGATAATATTAATTATATATTTAATTTATATATATATATATAATTAACTAATATATATAATTAATTAATGAGACATTTATATAATTAATGGGGCCAACTTGGAAGAGTTTCATCCTTTGGTGAAGGGGCACCATCAATAGGTATAAAGGAAGATTAAATCTTCCTCTCTTGAATATTCACACACACCTACAACAAATTAGATATTCAAGTGCTCGGGGAGATAATCAGGTATTGTCTATGGTTGAGAGGGAACATTATTGCCCGTGGTTAAATGAGCACCAAAAATAACAAGTAGGACTTGGACCCTGCATGACATTTTTTTAACTAAAGTGTTTAATTTTTCTTTTATACTCTCCTACCCTAGGGAGACATATATTGAAGTAAAAGTTGTTCAAATGTTTCTCATGGCACTAACCTTCTTTTGACTAGTCATCATCAATGCTTAGTGTTCTTTTCCTCCTACAAAGTAAAGTTGGTCTTGCAATTTGCCAAGGAAGGATAATTTTTTCTAGCAAAATGGTAGCAAGTCCATATTCCACATCTAGATAAGAAATTTTAAAGTGAATGAAGCCATTTTGCAAAACAATTATTCTACTTTGGACAAGCTAGGTAATGAGAAGATGTCTCTTGACATTCATTTATGAATTAAATTCTTGGGAATGTCCAAGGTTTAATAAAACTCCCTTGAAAATATTTTATTTGTGATGTTTGTTGGTTCCTTTTGTTGCTGATATGAAAAAATACTCTCAGAGAGCTAGCTCTATTTATCCTAGACACTGACCAGGCAAGATGCAGAATGACAGAAACAAGGTTTTGAAACCTCCTACACTTTGAGCTCCACTAACTCGGGTGGGATTACCCTTCTAACTTAGAATAATGAAATCACTGAATTATTCCAATTAACTATGGATGAAATTACAAGGGCTGATCACTGTGACTTTTATTGAAAACAGACCAAACCAAAAGTAAAGATTAATTTTAATAGTGATAGTCACTTGATTTAATGGAAATAGACCAGTGCTTAATCCTAGGGCATGGAGTCATTTATGAACGATTTTAACCACCTTGATCATGAACATGAACTTGATACAATTACAGCATCTGACATAAACACAGATATACCTTATATATCTATCTCGACACACTTTAACAAGTTAATTCATCAAATTCATTTTATACCCTAAATCTTATTGAAACATTCCTAAGGCATTTTTAGTCTTTCCTTGAAAGAACCCTAGAAGTATTTCATAATCTGTCTGACAGACATATAAATTGAACATTTCTCAAACATTCAATCTAAATAAAATTCAAAACATCAAAATGAAGACACAATAATCATCATATGCTTTAGAAACTGTTAACTAGATTTTATCCAAAATCAGAATTGCTTGCTACATTGAACAAATATTTCTCCAAAAACCTAATATATTGGTCTTAAACCAGAGTTTACAATTATATTTTGCATTCTCAAAAATAAAATGGCTATCCCCTTTCCCAGTAGTCTTGGAATCCTTTTATAATTAAGGATGCAACAAGCTACCGACTTACTGGGAAATATTTACAAAAATCTTTTGCAACAACCTTGCAACAGACAAGAAACAAAATTTGTAACAGAACACGGGTGACAGCTATTGGCAAAGTCTGAATAAGGTTTGTTGTTGTTGTTGACAATGTCCTTCCTCATCCTTTTAGCTTTGCCTCCCACCTGTTTACCTCTTTGGCGGTGGGACAATCAAAGGTCTTTTCTTCCTCCAGCTTTGCAACAGCTTCTATCCATCTGGCATCCATGGTAGTTCTGGCCTCAGAAACAAATTTGGCCATATCTCTCTCGATTTTGAAAAGGCTATCAATCAGTTCATTATAATATTCTACATTAGTATCCTTTTCCAAGTGCTGCTCTATATCCCGATTTCCTAGTATAACGTCAAAACCAGCTACCAAATCAGATTGTGTTTTCAAAACACCTGTTTCATCATAAATTTTTGGGATCAATGATGGACATTGATCACCAAATAGTTGCAACTTGTTGTCTATTAAATCAGATTTTCCATTGAAAAAGGAAAAGGTGTCATTTAGCTTACTGACCATCTCAATGGTATCTATTACTTTATCCGATAAATTATCACTATACAGCATAGCAATTTTTAACTTATCCAAAATCCTTTCCTTCCTTGGCCACATTTTGAAAGCAGGCTCTAAGAAAACCATAGCTTCTGTAGCTGTCTTTGAGGCTTCTTGTAATGACCCATATAGTGTATACACTATGTCAGTTTTTTTTGTTTTAGGACATCAATCTTGTGCTGCAATATGAGCAACATAACAGACATATCATTTATGCTATGTTCCTGTGATACATCCTTTGATTGGGTTTCTGCCAATGCAGAGTATTCCTTAACTCCAATGGCAATATCTATCACAACTTTAGCCACCTCCTCAAGGGTTGGATTTTTTTCCCTCTTACTTTCTATTAACTCCTCTTTTAATTTGGCAATTTCTTCTTCTAATGTGTGGTTCTGGACCACCACTTCTTCATGTTTCTTCGCCAAGGCCGTCATTTGGCCAAAAGTCATTTCATACCTCTTGGACAGGTCATCAACTTTTGCTAGGTTCATAAATGAAACTTGTGTCATTAACTGAGCTATCTTAGTATCCCAAGTATTCTGCAAATTCCATATCATCCTATTTTCCCTTTTCTCTTCTCTGATGGTCATGACTAGAGGTTTTTGTGTGGCAGGAGCTAATGACCATATTGCCAGGGTTTTGGATTTAGGATCAAATCCTGATCCTTTCAACACTTCATCCATTTCAAACTTTGTTTTCAATAGAGGATCTTCCTGCCTCCTGATCTGATCAATAATTAATGTAGATTGTAGATCCCAACCAGGCATCAGCATTACACCACTATTCTATACCAGCAGTCTGGCGTGTTCCACAGTAATCTGTTCACTCTCAGGATCATAATCTTGGAGTGTTTGTACAATTTCCTCATTCTTATCTGTACTTTCTTCTGCTACAGTCAACTCCTGCCTCAAATTCTTTTGTTTCAATTTAATCAAGAAAGTTTTGAATTCCTCAGACTTTATGAACTCGTCATCCTTCATGAACTCACTAGCCATCATGACCCTCTCGTCATCCTTTTTCAAATAGTACCATTTGATTGTCTCCTTGGCCCTCAGCCTCAGGCTCTTTCTGCAATTGTCTCTTCAACTTTCTAAAATATTTACCATGCTCAGAGATCATGGCCTTGGCCATGCTTTTCCTATCCTACACCATCTTATGCTCTTTCTTTTGTTTCTTTCTTTGTGGCTCTCTAGCCGAAGTAGCCTCTTCACCGACCTCTTCCTCTTCATGTTGCACTTCTTTTTGTTGTTCCTCTTCCTGTCTTTCGTAGTGTTCTTGGTCATGTAATGCAACTGGAATTGGAGACCCTTTAGATTGTGCATCTTCAGCACTAAATTGTGGTACTTGTGCCATTAGGGTTTCATAAGATTTGAGCATTTCCTCTATCTTTTGTAAATATGGGAGATCAGGGAAAAAACTAGAGAATGAATTATCTAATTCTTTCCATCTAGATTATGTTCTTAGGAGGTCATTCCACTTCCTTCTCCTATCCTAGACTTCTTGCTTATTTAGCTTGTTCCTCACAACATCCTCGTCATCCAGAGGCTCATGATCCCTAATTTTTTGCCAAGGAGTCATTCTCTTTAGGGTTGTTTGCATAAAAATTTCTGGATCACAGAATCTGGCAATTGCTGCAAACATTCTGTATTGCTTCAAGAAATCATTTATCAGATCAAAAACTCTTTTCCCGATGGAGAAGTCAAAACCCATCCACAATCTGGGGATAAAAGTTCCCTTCTTATGCCCCTCTCAAAATTCCTTATCCACCCAAGTAATTTGCCAGACAAATTCTAAGAATGCAATCCTAGGGGGAACAAACTTGGGAAGAATGTGAGGGGGCTGAGTACAACCATATACTCTGATGATAGTAATGTAATCAAAAAAGAAGAAATCATCCCAATTGTGAGAGATAGGCCAGTTTGGGACATACTCCCAAGGTCTCAAAATCTTTCTAACCTCAAAAGGAAGCCTGTGCCTATCTGTTCCTAACAAATTAAAAATTGGATCCACAATCCAGTTGCAGAAGCATACAAATGATGAGTTGCTAGATGAACTATCCCATACCTGAGTCCATCTTTGGATTGGTGCATCCACACCATACTCTGAGACAAATAACTCAAGCTCTCTATCCATTGATGCTCTGTTATAATACAAAATCATATACATCAGATGAGAGTAATGCTTAAAAGTATGTGTTGGAGTATCTGACTATATCTCTAATAGTGTAGCATGGATAGCATCAACTATATATCCAATATAGTCATAATCAGTGTTGACCTCCGGGTGCTGGATGTTCATGGCCATCATAAGTAAATCTTGAGACACTGTGGAATCTCCATCAAAACCTAGAACCCTGCTCAAACCATAGACTGTGCATTTTACATAATGATGAAATAGGGACAAGTCAAAATGTGGCTTGAAATTATCTGGAATTTTTACCAGGTGCCTATCTACTCTGGGCATGAACTTAGGCATTTCATATTGCTTAATTAAATGCTCTCTTTTGACATAGTCTGTCTTAATCTTCTTTAAATCAATGTTTGTGCACAATGCACCAGTGATTCCAAATACTTCTGCCACTGACCTCCTATCTATGTAAACTAGGGTTTCTTTATTCCTTTTCCTTACCCTAGCTACCGGGCAGTAGTTTTTAGCTAATTCCTTAATAAGAGCTATGTCAACATAGACATCAGGCACAATCAATTTTGTCATATTCAAATCCCATGGATTACAAATTGGGACTGGTTTGATCCTATTATTCAAGAAATAATGAAACAAAGTATTACCAGAATAATTTGGAGTTACCGGATTTCTGCATTGACACCATCTGTTGTTCCATTCATCCCAGTTTGCACTGTTTGTGTTCAGAGTTCCGGGCAGCAATTTGGAAAATTCTTCCACATACTTCTTTAATGTAACCTCTTTCTTCTTATTAGACCCTTGCGAGGTGGCGGGAACAATAGCTTGACTCATCCTTCTTCTTCAAAATTATTATCTTAGATAGAATACTTCAGACCAACAAACCTTTGCGCTCTTCGCAGAAAATCTCAGGATGTAGAAATGAGAGCTATACAGAATCAAACTCAATCATTCAAACTTATAGCCATCAAATCTTGTGTCTTGTCTACTTGAATGCCAAATTATTTGCAGTTACAGTGTCATGAAATCATCACTTTGTCACTAATGCTGCCATTAATTTGCACTATTTGATCCTAGCTGGAAAAGAGTGTATTTCTCCTTTTGCACTCGTAAGCCTGAAACTAGCCACTTGTCAATCTGGCACCAACCCACTATACCTAACTCGTACTCAAAATAGTCCTTGTGAGTGAGCAATGTGACCTTTTACTTTAACCAATCACACACTCACCATCTATTTCTACCTTGGTTTTCATGTTCTGCGGTTGAGTGATGACCTAATTTGCATTCCATCATTTGGCAATCTCATACTCGCTATCTTTCTACCCTTTTCTTCTATGTCCATGTGAGTGTGTGATATTACCCTTTCTTCTCCCATCACATACTCGCTGCTCAATTTTTAGCTTTGTATGAATTATCGCGAGTGAGCAAGTACACACTCATTTCTCAATTATTTCACAATCGCACACTCACTGGCCTCTAAATCATTGTCTTTAGATTTGAGCGAGTGAGCGATTTTCATTTTTTATCATGCACTTTATCTGGTCACTCACTCGCACTGTAGAACACTTCAACTTATAATATGAGTGAGTGAGCAATGATCCTTGTTCTTCATTCAGTCATCAACTCACTATGGAAATATATCTATGGCTTAATCCTTTGCGGCTGAGTGAGCTCTTTTATCAAAATCTCTTATCGCACACTCGCTGACCCTTTTTTCTTTTCTCAAATCTGTGAGCGGTTGAGCGATGGTTTCTTTTTTTTTTCCATCGCGCACTCGCGGGCTTGAAAACTTAACCATCTCATCAACTGCGAGTGTGCGGTTTCCAACCTTCTTTCTTCAATCATATACTCGCTAACAAATTTCCTTCTGTCTTTATTTATGGGTGAGTGAGCGATATCCCTCTTCTTTTCCTTATCGCATACTCATGAGCTCATTTCTTCAAACTTCAAATCATCAACGAGTGAGCGAGGTGATAAATGATCTCATAATCACCCACTCGCACACCTTTTAGAACATTGGAAAATACCTCTGCGACTGAGCGGCGAGTTTTCAAGTGATAAATTTGGCATGAACTTATCACTTACTCACACTGCAAAACATATACGAGTCAAAACTTGAGTGAGTGAGCGACCTCTACAACCTGACTTCTTTGCATAGTCGCTGACTTAAAAGACAAACATGGAAACCTAATGTGGGTATGCGACTACTTCATTTTTCATAGCACTCGCTCGGTCGCAGAGCATAAAGTGAACAATACAACATTAAAGCTATTGTGCGACACACAATATTTTGAGTCATCGCGGACTCGTAAGACTGTCTTTTAAATGAGTTAATTCCTCATGAGTGAGCGATAAACAAAACCATTCCTAACCCACTCAGTCGCGAACTTACAACCTGACTTCACAAATACATCACAACTGTGTGATTTACACTCTTTAGCACCCAAACCGCTCACTCGCAACGCAAATCATGACTTGACACAATTTTACCATGACTGTGCAATTCACATTAAAACAACTCATCGCTCACTTGTACAACTTGAAAACATGTTAAAAGACCAACGCGACTGAGCAACAAACATTTAAAACAGAACAACATTAATGAATTTTGACCTTTTAAGCACAGTAAGACATGGGATTTAAATCAGAAAGCGCGGGAAAATAGTCAATGCTAAGAATTTTGAAAATTTTCTTGGTATAGTGCTAACAATGGTCATCCATATTTTCTAGGTTTAGACATTCTTTGTTTATAAGAGATTAAAACTTTGGGTTTTTGTTTTCTACTTGCCATGTGATTTGGCTTGCTAGTGGTGTTTTGTGCAATCATCATTAATTAGGTCAAGGCAGTGTTGTCACCTTTCTATCTATTACATATCATTCACATTTAGCTATTTAGGAAGTGACCTAATTAATTGAATGAAATTGGTTATTTTCAACATTAATAATTATTCATTCACGCGGACATCAGATTTTTCTGTGATGCCTCCTGCTGCATCTTCTGCTACGATTAGGGCTCAAGTTGTCATTTTCACAGCTTCTACTAGTTGTCGGTAGCCTCCTCCCTCCAGCAAAAATTCTTTCATTGATATTGTTGCTGGATCGTTTCCTCCCGCAGATGCTATAGCTGGGCTTAGGGTTCCTCCCATCATCTCCACTCCCATTGTTGGAACTTGGCTTCCTATTAATGCCAAAGCTTCAGTCATTGGTGTTGTGCCTCTGCCCTCCTGCATCGACGGTGTGGGTTCTACGCATGATGCGAATGGTGTTGGTAAGGGCCCTCGTGTGGTGTTTGTGGAGCCCCCTGCTGCTACAAGGGCTAAAGTTGTGTTGAAAATGAAGGATAATCATGGGCCTATGCCTGTTTCTAGCCCTATCTCTTTTTTTTTTATGAGGATGTGGAGGAGGCTATCGACCACAATATCTCTATTTTTCCTACCCATGCTTTGATTTGTAGGTTCAGAGGTTTTAATTGGCCTAGCCTCCTGAAACTTCATGAGTGGATTTCTACTCATTGGGAGCCTATCCTTGAGGATATTGTGCACATCTTTCCCTTAGCTAAGGGGTTTTTTATTGCAAAATTTGAAGATGTTGTAGACAGAAACAATTTGTTGTGCGAACATTTTTCCAGCTAGGAGGAAAGATTTATGCTCATGGTTAAGCCCTGGCATATTGATTTTGACCCCATTTTGGAATCCTTCACCCAATTTCTTATTTGGGTTCATCTTCCTAATCTTCCTCTACATCTTTGGATCAAGTCGCTGTTTGAGTGGATTGGTAATGCTTTAGGGGAGTTCTTACTGGTGGATGGTGATTCGTCTGATATTCTCCACTCTACTTTTGCTCACATTCTTGTTGACATTGATCCTTCTAAGGGTCTTCCTACGGAGATAGTGATCAACTCCTCTAAAGGAAAATGGAATCAATCTCTAGATTACGAAGGGATTCCCTTCAGATACAAAAGGTGTTTTAAAATTGGGCATTTGGCTGCTCAATGTAGATTGGGTAAAAAGAAAACTACGGCTTCTTGGTGGAATGGTGTGTCTGCTCAACACTACTTGGTGGAAAAGAAGCCTATTTTGCCAAAAAAAAATTCTCAGGTGGTTGCGCAGGTCCCTTCTCCTCCCCCTACTGGTTTGATGGAGGATCCTATGTGCTCTCCTATGATTACCTCCCATGTTACACCATTACCTGGTTTGGTTGGGCATGCAATGTCTTTGGACTCCCCTGGTGTTGTGGGGGTAGTGGTTTCTATTGGTTCTGCGGATGATTCTCCTATAGGTTATACTTGTATTTTGACTACCTCTATCGCTAGCTTGGATTGCTCTAGTTTGGCTGATGGTTCTCTGCAGAGGGAGGAAGAGGCGGCAAGAGCTTAAGAGGGCCGGATAGCTATTAAAGGAAAAAAAATTAAGATGCCCTCCTCTTTTGATATGACTCTTTGTTCCCATCATAAGGGTGCTAAAGGTAAATCTTAGTCTTGGATTTGTCTTTAGCTTGGGTTTCCATGAAGGGTGTTTCATGCATTGATTCTTTATTTTTATGGGAGCCTATTGTAAAACCCTCACTATGGTCTAGATCCATTTTGTTTAGAGGGCTTTTTTTAATATCTTTTGAGAAATATTTGTACAGGGTTTCAGGGTCCCTTCAAAACCTTTTGTTACCTTAATCAAAAAACATTAATAATTATTCCTTTGGTGTTATCATTTTTTATGCTTCAAATAATGTTGAGACTTTTATCCTATGGAGTTGACTTGCTAATTGAATGCCCACTTGGGTTTTGTGTAGATATTTTAATATGATTGAAAAAACATATGATAAATTTAGGGCCTTGCTTCTATGTTGGACAATTACTAGATTGAATAAGAATTTTATGAAATTATTTGGAGAGTTTATCTTTGAGGGCCTAGAGGATAAAATCCCTCTTTTCTTAAATTCTCTATGTGATACAACATTCAACAGTCTCAAGATCTTCAACAACCTCCTCAAATTATTCTTAAGTCTCAAGATTCCTTCTCAATCCAGTCAACATACTTCTGATCTCATTCCTCATCTCCACTCTAAAGTATTCCATAATTTTCTTTATCCTTCTAGGGTTCATCCTTCTAGATGAAATCTTCCAATCCTTAAGTGCAACTGTCTCTCCAACCGATGATCTATCTCAAGATGCTCCTCCAACCGGTGATCTATTAGACACACATGCAACCTCCTCCAATCGATGTGCCTTCAACACTCAACAACTAACAAAAAAATAACAAATCCTTAATATCTACCTTGTACAAGTCCTCTATTATTGCAAGTCAAATCTACGCTCTAACACCTCACGATCAACGGGTCTAGGGCTTCACAAGTCAAGAACTCAGATCTACCAATACAAGAATCTCAATCGTATTCAACATCATTCTTGTTCAACCTTCAACTCAACCTCTCTCTAATACCAAATAATGCAGTCAAGGATGGAAAACCTCAAGGAGATCGGTCCAACCCTTGTATATAACACAACACAATGGAAGAAAACAAGACAAAATAGGTAAAAACAAGATATTCAACTTTTTATTATCATCAAAAATCATTTACAAGAAACACGTTGTTTCACATGCTAGTCATACATGTCAGGTACACAAGCCTGATTACACTCAAAACCTTCCAAATCATATCAAAGATAAGCCAAATAATCTTATGATATCATCCTTCTCCTTAAGGAACAATTTCATAAGCTTATAAAGCCATCACAATCATCGTTCGGCCCAGAAAATATTGCATTCCCCAAGAAATGAGTAAATACATTGCACCCAAATAGGTCAGGACCCAAATCTTAAAGAACAACATCCAATGAAAAATTTAAGTGAAGGGATCATATAACTAAGTCGACCTCAAACATAATAATGAGCTGGCATGATTACACTCAAAAAAAACAACCAGAAGATTGGGAAACCGATCAGAAAACACAATGACCAAGCAGGAAATGGAGAACATGACAAATGTGCGAAGAATCCTTCATAACTTACGCATGATGAAACCAAATGATTTTTCATCATAGGATAAGCTCTAGGATGAAGCTAGGAACAAGTTGACATGACTGCAACAAAAAATAACAGATTAGACAATGGTGAAGTAATGTTGATATAGTTGATTTCTACTATATATTTGATGTTATCAAGTCGGTACAATTGATTGATTAAGTCAGAAATTTCAAAGAGTTAAGTTATGATTGAAAGAGTTACTTTACCTAGATAGATAGAGTCAATCAATATAGAGTTATGTTAGTCAGTCACAGTTACCAAATGATGAGAGAAAGACAAGCACCGAGCACCGAAGATGAGTTAGACACCGAGCAATGAATGAAGACAATTACCGAGTTGCAAGGAAAATTTTACTGAGTACAGGCTATTGATTATAAATTATGATAAGATGAAATTTAATGTGAAGTGATGAGATGGATGAGGATAAGAATTAAATGAATTTTTTTAGAATATTTACCAACGTGAAAATTCAATTAGAAGATCTAAGGCGAAGATCAAGTGGTTAAACCTGGTTATATGAATGCCAAGAAAAGTTCAAGTTTTGAGGTAAAAGTGAAGTGGTTTACCTAGTTGAGATTTATGAAAAATATGATTTAATGACAGATCACAAATGATGGAAAATATAATTAAGAATATTAAGAGACAATAGTGTGTCTATATAAAAAATGAGAACAAACAGAGAAAAATAGAGATGTTGGCGAGTTGAACAACGAAGAAGAAGAAGTTGAAGAACAACATTTCCTGAGAATAACAAAGAAATAGAGATTGAAGAATCTACTGTCCGAGAAAGAGATAAATGGAGTATGTGATGCCAGTATTCAATTGAGCATAAAGGATTTGACACAAGCAAAGGTAGTTGCTATATTTACAAATCAAAGTTTATACTTTTTCTTATTAGTATTTGTAAAAGATAAATCTCTTAACCGAGTGGATTTAACCATCTTATTTGTAAATCCTAGAAGTAGGTGACATTCCAAAAGAGTGTTTAAAGATCTCTAACAAGGTCACTTCTAACAGGGTGAAGATCTTAGCAAATCTGAGGTAAATCCCCAATAGGGTCACATTTAGCAAATGTGTTTGTAATCTTTAACATGATAAGTTCTTAACCGAGCGTACTTGAGAAGGGTACATTTTTATTGTGGGTCACAATTCCCATAGAGATTTTTACCAAATTGGGTTTCCTCATTAAATCTGGTGTCAACTAAGTTAAATCTGATGTTAATGAGTTTGAATGATTGATTTACATATTTGAGATGTATGGTTGTTTAAGTTATTAAGTTTTTTGGTGAATCAATTATTACTATATTCAGTTCTACCGAGTGAATCAGTGAGTTAAGATTTTATTTTTTCTGATTCAACCCCGCCCCCCCTCCCCGTCTCAGTAGACCAAGACCATTTGTCAGCTGGCTTAGTTTGATGAACTTACGATTTATAGTAATTCATTTTTGGTAAGTTACCACTTTTAACAGGGCACTTGGGTGATAATCCCTGTCAGTAAAATTATGGCATTTGGTGTGGTACTTTCAGAAGGGTATTAAGCTATTAATTCAAATGATGGTATTAATTGAATTCGTTTAATTAATAAATATATGAGCTACTATAAAGTACCAACTGAATTAATTCTTATTTTAAAAATACATTTAATATGCCTAAAGTTGTAGAGGGAATATAATTATTTATTATATTTTAAATGTTTCAAAATCTTTTACATCAAAAGCAAATATGTTCAAAAAGACTAAGTGGTATTTTAAGTTATATGAAGTATAAATTTGAAGCTAGCTGGCTTATTCATATTGAGAGTTATAAAAGCCTTCACATGAGGAAATTAATTCATTCAGGATGCATTTGATATTTGAGTTGGGTGAAGAAAAAATTGGAACAAAGGTTTCAAGTTTTGAGCTTGAAGAATTGTAATTTCTTCCAAGTTTTTCTAGCACTTTGAATTGGTGAAACTATCCAGCAAATTGTGCCTAGAGTTGGTCTCAATCAGAGCCAATATTGTGTCATGAACTACGATTGTATGTGTGAAGGATTTTAGTAATTTTCATCAAGGAATTAATATACAGACAAAGGTTTATATTTATTGTAGATTAAAGACTCCATTAATGATAGACCTATAAGTTTTTAATTTACTACTATAGTACCCGCATGAACAATAACACTACAGTACCATGAACAGTAAAATTCCTAGGGTTTGGACTCTAAATCACCTTTGTTGTGGAAAATGGGTTAGATATCACTTGCAACAACATAATATCTTGGGGAAAATTATCCATTTGGCTGTAACATCAATATTTGGGGTTTCATAGGTTTCATACACTTCCAGGTTTTTAAATTAGACTTTGTTTTTGCCTTCCTAGTTGTTAAATTTAAATCCTTTAGCATATATATCAGATTGTATATGGAATTGTGTTCATGCATTGAAATATGGTTGAATCATTTTGAATACTTATTGTTGTCGTAGCTCTTCTATTTCAAGAATTTTCCTTATTTCCCATGTGTGCAATCAAAACCAAAGAAGGAAAATATATCTCAAAATAAAAAATAGAAACACATTCCAAATCAAAACACAACAACAATATCAGTCATTGAAAAAGCAAATTTAGTGTTGGTAAAGCTAGAACCTGTTGGATTTCTTGCAATGGTATCAGAGCTTGCATGCAAAGTGTTTGACAAATTATCAAACATTCACTATCAAAAAAATCCAGTGTTTGTCAGGGTTAGAACCAGTTGGGGTTCTTACAGTGGTATCAGAGTGATTTATTTCCATCCTATTGGGGGTTGGGAAAAAAACATCAATATTTGGGGTTTCACATGTTTCATACACTTCCAGGTTTTTAAATCAGACTTTGTTTTTGCCTTCCTAGTTGTTAAATTTCAATCCTTTAGCATATATATCAAATTGTATATGGAATTGTGTTCATGCATTGAAATATGGTTGAATCATTGTGAATACTCATTGTTGTTGTAGCTCTTATATTTCAAGAATTTTCCTTATTTCCCATATGTGTAATCAAAACCAAAGAAGGAAAATATATCTCAAAATAAAAAATAGAAACACGTTCCAAATCAAAACACAACATCAATATCATTCATTGACAAAGCAAATTTAGTGTTGGTAAAGTTAGAACTTGTTGGAGTTCTTACAGTGGTACAAAATCTTGCATGCAAAGTGTTTGACAAATTGTTAAACATTCACTATTGAAACAAATCCAGTGTTTGTCAGGGTTAGAACCAGTTGGGGTTCTTACAGTGGTATCAGAGTGATTTCTTTCCATCCTATTGGGGGTTGGGAAAATTTTATGTTGGTCCTATAGATGATATTTGAGTGACCAACACTCTTGGTTTATTTTATTCATGAGTAAAACAAAATCTATTCAGGATCTCATGTCAGAGCTCATGCATGCTTTTCAAGATTGTGATGATGCCTTTCAACATTATAATATAAATTTATTAGGGCTTCTACAACATTCAAACATTCTGGATCCTTTGTTTGTCAAGAAAAATGAGGCAAACACTGATTCAAATAACAATAAAAGTTCTTATTTTTATGACAACAGTCATAATGGTGAACCTATGTATGAGATAGTACGACCCTCCCATGTGTGAAAGATGGTTGCATGGAGTTTCCCACTGTTGACACTCATATTTCAGATGCTAGAAATGAGTTATGTGATGTATATGTGGGCCAAAAAAAACTGATTTTATAAATCATGCCTGGGAAAATGAATTAGAAAATTCATCTATTGGTAATATGTCCCAGGATCATGACTTACAGGAACTGATAGTTACATTGGAAGAAGAAGTGGGTGTAGAGATGGTTAGAACAACATCTTCCTCACTATAGTTGAGCCAGCTTTAGAGGTACATAATAGTATTACCTTGGTTGATGATGTGTGCACTGATGATATCACACATGATGTTGATTACGAGGTGAGAGTTGCATATACAACATCCTTTCATATTGCAGATTTTGATTCTGGGAACTTGCATGAGTGCCAGGAATTTCATAGGTGTACTCCTATGATGGATGAGAACTATGATGGTAGCCTTTCCCTTGCAGATTTTCATACACTCTGAGAAGCCATCATGATAATGAAACAAAATTATTTGTAGCTATTAGCTTACAGAGACTACCTTCTTGAGTGGGGTTGCATTTATTATGATGCATTGATCAGAAAGGAAGAGGAGGTAGTTGAGATCACTCATGAGCTTGAGGCATCTACAAAGATATTGGAGAGTACCTAGTTGGCTCTTCAGGAGTCGTAGTTATAGTTAGATGAGGTTACCGCAAATTTGAGCCGAGTGCACTCTTCACCAGCTTTAGATTCAATTTAGCTTCCTACAGTGGCAGTTGGTGATGAGTTGATATCCATAGGTTGTAGTGAGGATGTGGCTACATCCAGCATAGATTTAGGTGTAGTAGACTCAACTAGGATGATTACTTTAGTTGAGAACTACATAGAGCCACTTGTTGTGTTAGGATCTCATGTGGTCAGCGCTTTATCTGATGATGCAAGATAGATTATTGATAGCTCTTGTGTGGCAGTGGTGGATTCACTAGAGAGTTGTGTGTTAGAAGAGGGAACTACTTCATCATCTTCATAGGGGACTAGTACAATGTCATCTAGTTGGGAGTATGGCTCTCATGTTTATTTGTTTCCCTCTCCAGTAATTAAATTGATAGCTTCATCTCATGTAGCTGAAGGTGATAGACAACTTGTTGTATCGCAGGGTCTGAGCAATTAGCTGCAGGTTTCTGAGGATAGGGTTGATTTTGTATCACATAATTTATATTGTAAAGATACGTTTATTGATTACTTTCTTCAGATTCCAAAGATGCAAGAGGGACCATTTGGATTCATTGAGGGTACTCTTATTCAAGGTTCTCATGGGATTTGACAATTTGTGGGAGTGATTATAGATACTTTGACTACAATGCTCTCTCACAGATATTTTGTGGTTGGGTTTACAAAGAGGGTTACCAAATACCTTTCTCAATCAATTGTTTGGGGTCAGAGGTTGGAGCCACCTCCTAATTTTTGAGTTGTTAGTGATGAGCCCTTGACTGAGATAAGAGCATTTACTTAAACTATAAAGTGAGGAGTGCTCATCATTTTTCTTTTGATCTAGATGTAGAGGACTTAGTTATGCGTCGATGTGGATTGGCTCCAATATTATACCATCCTTTATGGGATGGGTATATGCCAACTTCATTTGATACAGTTAGTAGTTGTAAGTTGTTGGGAGACTACTTACAGAGTCAGTACATCCATGGTAGTTTAGCGGAGGATGGATATCGTGGTTGTGATACAAACACTCTTGGGAGTTCTTATCTTTGTAGTTTAGTTGGATTCCACACCCATGGGGGATGGGTAGAGTGTAGATAAAAATTTGGTGTAGTATATTATTCCAAATATTCTTACCTCCTTATGATGGATGGATGTGAGTTTTGTTTATATTGGGATCCATTTGGTGGCAGGTTTAGCACTGTAGGTTCAATCAGTTTACCGAGGTAGAAGTATCAGGTTATTATTTTTGGAAGGCAATGATTTAGGATTTGGGATCCTGGTAAATTTGATTGGACACTTTCTAGTGTGTTGTAGGATCCTACCCATGCATCAGGATTCCATTCTAGGTTCACGGGCGAGTATTTCAATGTTTACATGGAGTGGGTTACAGGTAGTTTGACATTTGATCCCCATGTATATGGTCTATTTTAGATGTATAGTTCCATTGCATAGAGTTTGGACAGATGGATTTTTGTTCATTTCTATGCAATTGTTGTTATATTGGTGCTACAGTGGTATACTGGTGCTGCAGTGGTGTTACAGTATGGAACAATTCTCAGTCTTCTTTTGGTCTCTTAGTGCAGTGGAGTTTATTTGTAGTCGTGATTGCTTGGGGACAAGCAATCTTAGGGAGGGAGGACTGTAATGTCCCCATTTTCTTGAGCATTTGATTCTAAGGGATTAGCCTATTTCGTGACCCTCCCAGGCTAATCAATTGGACATGGGGTCTCGATTGGTTGAGTTTGAGGTTATTTTTTCACTCTAGTGGTCGATGTGGTTTAGGTTTTATCTTCATTCGAGGTAGATTGGAAAACTTACTATTTATAGTAAGTTACTATTTTGGGATAGCTAGAGTTGCTATTCTTTAGAGGGGCAACTAGACAGTTTTTTGATAGTATGGAGTTGTGGTGACATTGATAGAGCTTCCACTTTGGGACTTACTATTTATAGTAAGTCAAATTATGGTCAGAGATATTTTTGGCAGGAGCACCCAGACTCATGGTATGCAATGTGATTGACTCATTTGTCAATTGGTTCAGTTTGAGGGACTTACTATTTATAGTAAGCTAGTTTTGGTCAGTTACCACTTTTAGCAGGGCACTTGGGTGATAATCCCTATCACTAAAATTATGGCATTTGGTGTGGTACTTTTAGAAGGGTATTAAGATATTAATTCAAACAATGTTATTAATTGAATTCATTTAATTAATAACTATATGAGATACTATAAAGTACCAAGTGAATTAATGCTTAGTTTAAAAGTGCATTTTATAAACCTAAGTTGTGGAGGGAATATGTTTATTTATTATATTTCATATATTTCAAAAGCTTTTACATGAAAAGAAAATATGCTCAAAAAGGATAAGTGGTGTTTTAAGTTACGTGAAGTATGAATTTGAAGCTAGTTGGCCAATTCATATTGAGAGTTATAAAAGCCTTCACATGAGGAAATTAATTTATTTGGGATGCATTTGTTATTTGAGTTTGGGTGAAGAGAAATTTGGAACAAGGGTTTCAAGTTTTGAGCTTGACTAATTGTAATTTTTCCAAGTTTTTCCAAAACTTTGAACTGGTGAAACTATCCAGTGAATTGTGCCTATAGTTGGTCTCAATTAGAGCCAATATTGTGCCATGAACTGTGATTGTATGTGTGAAGGATTTCAACAATTTTCATCAAGGAATTAATATAGAGACAGAGGTTGGTATTTATTGCAGATTGAAGACTCCATTAATGGCATATCTATAGCTCTTATTTGCAACCGTTAATATCAGATTTCAACTTTTTAATGTGTTGCTACAATACCCGCATGAACAGTAACACTATAGTACCGTGAACAGTAAAATGCCTAGGGTTTGGGCTCCAAATCACCTTTGTTGTGGCTACTGGGTTAAATATCACTTGTAGCAACATATTATCTTGTGAAAAGTTATCCATTTGGCTGTAACATCAATATTTAGGGTTTCACAAGATTCATACACTTCTAGGTTTTTAAATCAAACTTTGTATTTGCCTTTCTAGTTGTTAAATTTCAATCCTTTAGCATATATATCAGATTGTATATGGAACTATGTTCATGCATTGCAATATGGTTGAATCATTGTAAATACTCATTGTTGTTGTAGCTCTTATATTTCAAGCATTTTCCTTATTTCCCATATGTGCAATCAAAACCAAAGAAGGCAAATATATCTCAAAATAAATAAATAAATAAATAAAAACGTTCCAAATCAAAAGACAACAACAATATCAGTCATTAGCAAAGAAAATTTAGTGTTGGTAAAGTTAGAACTTGTTGGGATTTTTACAGTGGTATTAGAGATTGCATGCAAAGTGTTTGACAAATTGTCAAACATTCACTATTGAAACAAATCCAAATTTTATCAGGGTTAGAACCGTTTGGGGTTCTTACACAAGAACAACACGAAAGCATCGGTTCATGTCATTATTATAATCAAAATCTAACATTCCCTTTTTCTTAATGCTTTCAAAAATAAATCTGCATAATACCATAAATTCACATCAAAGTACACATAGACCTGCGCTTACTTTACCATACCTTGGAATCCCAATAAATTGACCACGTTATTGGGTATTGCATATCAAATTCCTATCATACTCATACACATACACTCACAATGTTTTTAGCTCATTCATAATGTCAATTCCTCGTGAAGGAACTATTTCAATGTTCAATATTTAGGATGTAACATATTCATTTACAGATTACAATTTTTTTTTTAACTCAACTTAGCTTAGATCACAACTTAATCATAAATAACTAAAATAAATCATTCATACGTACCATCTAACATGTAGTACTCACTAAGTGATAAAATTGTCCATGGATGCTCGTAAATCACCTGTAAAGGTTAGTGGATCCAAAAAAAAATTATTTACGTGACCTAGGTCCTCATGCCCATCTTGTCACAACAATATTTCAAAGAGAAATGTTAACTCATTTCATCATACCAAATATGTCTTTATTTATAAGACAATGTGAGTCAACAAATGTTACATCTTAACATAAATAAACATTCATAATTTCATCTATGTAATTGTGCTTAATCCAAACAAAAGCACGAGATGTGATCTATTACTTCATATATATGGCCTTCTCGCCATGTATTAATCAATGGTAGGAAAATAAAAAGTACAAAAAACATGGTTGAGGCAGCTTTTTTCCCAACCAAAAAGCCTTACACTTCCTTTTGATTCTACCTACTCGTAGAATTCCCAGCCCTACAATGCCTAACAACCTAGAAAATACAAAATGGCAGGGGGTATCTACCGCAACCTAATGTACATTCATGCAATCCCTACCATGGATGTGCAATGCCTAACAATCAAGATATGGCAGAGAGTTTTTACAAGAGAATTATTATGTCAATAATTCTTTCTAGGCTTGTTCATATCATTCTTATGAACCGCTCACTTTGGCCAAATCCTTTTATATAATAGTGAACCTAAGAAATAAGAACACCTTCTATGTTTCCCTTTAGGTTATCGATATTTAGCACCCTTACCAAAACTTAAGATTTCCGAATGCACATACATAATAATTAAAATGACGCAACTCATGCATACTATATATTTTCTTTCCATACAATAATGCATTAACAAAATGTGAAATCACACAACAAGTCAACTACTCACAAGAATTATGCCTTCATCATGAACATTCTCATACATCATAAGAAATCATATAGAAAGAAGGAGGTGTTGACCATTCTATCAAGAACACCATTAGTGCATCATCACAAAGTAATTCTAGTCCATTTTCATCAAGAGATGCCGACCTACTCGTCGAACATCGAATACATCAAATAATACATCAAGTTCAAATACCTCAAATATAATTTCATGCAATGTCTCATACATGCTTACCCATGTACTGTAAATATCATACTAGGGTCATACAATGTATTTTTCTCATGGACTCCATCATCTCATGAATAACCATGAAATGTTGCTCATATCATTAAAACTTACATTAAATGCATATTGATCAATTATTTCATGCAATGCATATCTACTATTTGTTATATGCTGAATGTAGACCTTTGAATTCAACACAAACACAACATAGTCTTTACACAATTGCTCAATTCACAAAGACAAACATGAATTGTTTGTTCTGCAAATTCGATTGAGGCGACCTTTTGCCTCCTAATTAGTTGTGGATGTTGAGTTTTACCCTCAGAATGAGATCCAACAACCTGACCATTGCTAACATGAAGGATTTTAAGAATGCAAGATGAGAAGAATTGTCATTAATCTTATGAAATATGCAACTATTCTATGAAAAAATGCTTTTAATCTATGAGTTGAGAAGCAATTTAAACTATGAATGCAAATTAGACTAATCTGGGAATGAATTGAAACTACTCTATGGAAGTAAAATGCAATTAATCTAAGAAAGAAAGTGTTTTTAATCTCAAAATGAAATGCTTGTAATCTATGAAAGGAATTACTTCTAAGCTAGAATTGAACTTGAAATGGATCTAAGAAGCTTGAAAGCACCAAATTGAGATGTTAGATAAATCATAAATGAAAGCTAAAACATCTTCAATTCCAATTAAAACTAGCCTAATTATGCAAATAAAGCTTGAAACATGAAAGAATTGAAATGCAAATTGACTATAATATTGATGCTCTCCAAAAATCATCCTTCCTAATGAAGAAAAGAAGTCCAATTTATAGAAAACTATGGAAAGAGAGTGAAGAGTTTCTTGAAAAGAAACAGTTGTCTCTTCATTCTCCGTTTGAGACAAATAAGCAAAGATTATTTAAATAAAAGGGTGAATTATTGCCACATAAGTGTCCTTTCACATGGAATTATGGAATTCCTTTTTGAGGATAATTCATCCA